>CM054163.1:39363120-39418120 GCA_028751875.1 Rapana venosa
GTGAACGCCGGCATATTATGATAGCAAGTGGCTAGAGTACAGCCCTGTCAAGTACTCGCCAGGAGAGCAGCGCGATATATATATATGAGAGAGAGAGAGAGAAAGAGAGAGAGAGTAGAGAGAAGAGAGAGAAAGAGAGACAGAGACAGAGAGAGAGAGACAGAGAGACAGACTAGCGTCAAAAGCAGAGAAGGACACTAAAAGCAGGCAGAGGGTATAACTCGGGTCATAGCTAGAATGACTTTTTATCATGTTAAGCCTAATATATATATAAATAATAATAACTGAGTCGGATACAAAATGGAGCTGACTGCATTGGATACTCTTTCGGTGCATGGTCTATGTCGTTTACGATGACCCGACTCCCGACTTTCTGGATAATCCATTGTCACCGGACTAGCTGCTGAGCTGGCGAATAGACATCCCTGGCACTGTAACAAGAAAGACCTCTCAAAGTATTTGAGAGATTATTAAGTATCAGAGGTGTGTTTGCTCTCAAAGGAATACAATAACCAATCCTGCGGCCTTCCAACCCCACCACCAAAACTGATATTTAGCAAAGAAGGAACATGTACTCTAAAATAATGGTGCAAAATAAATCGACCCGGGACACGAATAAGCTAAAGAATCTGTACACCAGTGTGCTCGGGGATGCACAAGGATGCAGAAGATCATCAGGTTAGTTACTACAGCTCTAGTGGTCAGCTCGGCTGTTGGGTGACCCTGACCTGTCAGATCATCAGGTTAGTTACTACAGCTCTAGTGGTCAGCTCGGCTGTTGGGTGACCCTGACCTGTCAGGTCATCAGGTTAGTTACTACAGCTGTAGTGGTCAGCTCGGCTGTTGGGTGACCCTGACATGTCAGATAAATCAGGTTAGCTATACAGCTCTAGTGTCAGCTCGCTGTTGGGACCCTGACCTGTCAGGTCATCAGTTAGTTACTACAGCTGTAGTGGTAAAGCTCGGCTGTTGGGTGACCTGACCTGTCAGATCATCAGGTAGTTACTACAGCTGTAGTGGTCAGCTCGGCTGTTGGGTGACCCTGACCTGTCAGATCATCAGTTAGTTACTACAGCTCTTGTCAGCTCGCTGTTGGGTGACCCTGACCTGTCAGGTCATAGGTTAGTTACTACAGCTCTAGTGGTCAGCTCGGCTGTTGGGTGACCCTGACATGTCAGGTCATCAGGTTAGTTACTACAGCTCAGTGGTCATGCTCGCTGTTGGTGACCCTGACCTGTCGATCATCAGGTTAGTTACTACAGCTCATGGTCAGCTCGCTGTTGGTGACCTGACATGTCAGGTCATCAGGTAGTACTACAGCTCTAGTGTCAGCTCGGCTGTTGGGTGACCCTGCCCTGTCAGATCTCAGGTAGTTACTACAGCTGTAGTGGTCAGCTCGGCTGTTGGTGACCTGACTGTCAGGTCATCAGGTTAGTTACTACAGCTGTATGGCCCAGCTCGGCTGTTGGGTGACCCTGACCTGTCAGGTCATCAGGTTAGTTACTACAGCTCTATGGTCAGCTCGGCTGTTGGTGACCCTGACCTGTCAGTCATCAGGTTAGTTACTAAGCTCTAGTGTCAGCTCGCTGTTGGTGACCGGACCTGTCAGATCATCAGGTTAGTTACTACAGCTCTAGTGGTCAGCTCGGCTGTTGGGTGACCCTGACATGTCAGGTCATCAGGTTAGTTACTACAGCTGTAGTGGTCAGCTCGGCTGTTGGGTGACCCTGACATGTCAGATCATCAGGTTAGTTACTACAGCTCTAGGGTCAGCTCGGCTGTTGGGTGACCCTGACCTGTCAGGTCATCAGGTTAGTTACTACAGCTGTAGTGGTCAGCTCGGCTGTTGGGTGACCCTGACCTGTCAGATCATCAGGTTAGTTACTACAGCTCTAGTGGTCAGCTCGGCTGTTGGGTGACCCTGACCTGTCAGGTCATCAGGTTAGTTACTACAGCTCTAGTGGTCAGCTCGGCTGTTGGGTGACCCTGACCTGTCAGGTCATTTTGATCAGACAGGCGAAAGACGTTGATAAAAATTACTCCTGGATCTCGAGAGATACAGTCCGCTCACCTTTGACCAATATGGTATTATATAAATCATCTTGTTGGAGTAGCTCTCTCTCTCTCTCTCTCTCTCTCTCTCTCTCTCTCTCTCTCTCTCTCTCTCTCTCTCTTATATTATTATATATAATATATATATATATTTTATATATATATATATATATATATAATTATTATATATATATATATATAAAATCGAATTTATATAGCGCTGTATCTTGCACAGACAAATCAAAGCGCTTGCGTTCAACTCATTCTTACACAGTCATGCAACCAATAGCAGAGTAATAGTTCTAACAAGTCCAAATGCACACACACACACACACACACACACACACACACACACACACACACACACACACACACACACACACACACACACACACACACACACACACACACAGGTTATAGACTTTGGCAGGGTAATGGGATTTTTGGCTGTTGAAAAGCAGGGATATCTATGAAATGAAACAGGAGAGGAACATTTTAGGTTTGAAACAAATGTCTTGAGGCCGGATTTAAGTGTCACAAGGCCTTTGGCAAAGAGAGACAAAGAGTACTGATCTTATAGTTTATTCTTTGTAGCACAGGCAGCCAGTGGAGAGATCGCAAGAGAGGGGCCATTCCAAATCGATGGACCAGAAACAGAGAAAGAGCGACGGCCAACAGTGGACTGGCTGAATCTAGGTATTCGTAAGCACAAGGAACTGCAGCAGAGCGAAGGGAACGAGGAATGTACAGGTGAAGACATTCACAGAGGTAGGAGGGTGCTGTTTTGTGGAGACATTTGTAACAGAGAGTACTGATCTTATAGTTTATTCTTTGTAGCACAGGCAGCCAGTGGAGAGATCGCAAGAGAGGGGTAATGTGCTCATATTTTTTTCTCTCTGGGGACTAGTCGAGCTGCAGAGTTTTGAATACGTCGAAGGGAGTGGATACACATACACATATACACACATATAATGCGAATACACGAACAAGAGTGTATTCCTTCCATAGGTATTCCCGCGACTTGAGAAAAAAACAGTAGTCTAGAGGTGACGCACCTGACTGGAACACAAATGTAGGTTCGATCCCGTTTGAGCCAGAACCCCCCCCCCCCCCCCCCCCAAGACCTTAAGTAGTGGTCTAGGTGCTAGTCTCTCGGATGAGATGATAAACCTAGACCCGGTATGCGGACACGCTTTCAGCGAACGTAAAAGAACCCACAGCAACAAGAAAGTGTTTCCACTGGCAAAATTCTTGAAAAAACCCACACTCTCATAACAGCAAGTACACACGCAAGAAAAAAAATGGATTCAAAAATGGTGGCGCTGCTCTTGTGGCGACGCGCTGTGAACGGGGAGAGTAGCTAGACTTTGCCGTGGATAAATCTGCGCAGTGACAGTGGTATACAACAGGCTGCTGCAATGCCACGCCTTGTGTCTGTGTGTCTCTGTCTGCTCCGCTTTTTCGCTTAAGCTCGCTTTTTTTCTTTTTTGTGTGTGGTCTTTTTCTTTCTTTTTGTTGTTTTGTTGTTGCTGCCGGCTGAAACCTGTAATGAAGAGCAAGATTTCCGTGAAATACAAGGACAGGTTGTGCGTAGTGGATTTGGGAGGGGGTGGGGGTGTCGTTTGGGTGGTGTGGTGCGATGTGTGTGGTGTGGTGTGTGTGGTGTGTGTGTGATGTGTGTGGATGTTGGTGTGTGAGTGTGGTGTGTGATTGGTGTGGTGAGTGGTGTTGTGTGTGGTGTGGTGTGGTGAGGTGTGTGATTGGTGATGTGATGCGGTGTGTGGTGGTGGATGTGGTGGATGAGGTGATTGGTGTGCGATGTGGTGTGTGTGGTGTGCGGTGTGTGTGTAGTGTGTGGGGTGTGTGTATGATGGTGTGATGGTTGTGGATGTTATGTGGTGTAGAAATTGGTGGTGGCGGTGTGTGGCGTGTGTGCGGTGTTGTGGTGTGTGTAGTGTGTGTGTGTGGTGTGTTGTGTGATGTGCGTGTGTGTGATGTGTGTGTAGTGTGGTGTGGTCGCGGTTTAGTTGGCCTTGTGTGTGCGTGTGTGTGTGTGTGTTAGTGTGTGGTATGTGTGTACGTGTGTGTGTGTGTGTGTGTCTTCAATTTTTTACGTCTGTTCACTTAAAGTGATATTAGACGTGTGTGTGTGTGTACGTAGGTGTGTGTATACATGCGCTTGTCTGTGTGTGTGTGTGTGTGTGTGTGTGTGTGTCTGTGTCTGTGTGTGTGTCACTGTGTCTGTGTCTATGTTTGTGTGTGCGTGTCTGTGTGTGCGTGTCTACGTGGGTGTATACTTGCGTGATGAGAAACGGGCAGACGATGACACCTTTCACTTCTCTTCTCTTCCCTTCACTTCACGTCACTTCACTTAGTTGATGACGCCTGGTGTAAATGACGGCAATACCGGCCTCCAGACACATTTATTTCAAGCCTAAGATTCTCCGCTGTTGTTCCATTTCATTTTTGTCCCTGCCCACAACAGCCCAAACCCCATCACCCTGCCGGAGTGTACAACCTTTATGTGTGTGCGTGTGTGTGCGTGCGCGCGCGCGAGGGTGTGTGTATACATTTGAATTTGTAAAAAAAACCCACCACCCAACTGTTAATAGTAACTGGCTGCATGTGAATGAGTAGGATGAATGAAAGCGCTTTCATTGTTTTTTTTGCGAGATATAGCGCTGTATAAATTCTATATATTCTTCTTCTTGTTCTTCTTCTTGTTCTTGTTCTTCTTCTTGTTCTTGTTGTTGTTGTTGTTGTTGTTGTTCTTGTTCTTGTTCTTCTTCTTCTTCTTCTTCTTCTTCTTCTTCTTAATAGCTAATTCATCAGCATCCCTTACTTCACAGCACGAAGCCGTGTTCTTGCAGATAGGTCTGATGTCATGATTTCTCTGCGTTGGTCCTTGTCCTTTCAGAAGGTAACGCCTCTCTGCTTTCTTTGGTTTGTTGTTCAGAGTGAATCTCCCGGCACTCCGCTCTCTCTGCAGAACATCTTGCGCACACGTTAAAAACCCGTTCCGCTTTGCGGAAGAGTAGGCCATTGTGTGCCGGTGGGAATGGATGACAAAAATGTATAAAACTGCATACACACGGGGACTGGATGTAAAAAAAGCACATGAACGCTTATTACATTATCGTGGATCGGTGGTCTAGAGGTACCGCGCCTGTCTAGAAAGCGAAAAGTCCGGGTCGGAAGTGTGCGGTGGTTCGAGTCCCGTCTGGGCCCGAAACTTTTCCCCCATCCATTAGACCATGAGTGGTGGTCTGGGCGCTAGTCTTTCGGATGAGACGATAAACCGAGGTCCCGTGTGTTACAGAAAATTATGCAGCGCACGTAAAAGAACCCACGGCAACAAGAGAGTTGTTCCTGGCAAAATTTTTAGAAAAAAGCCACTCTGATAGGGAAAGAAATACAGTTGCAGACCCCCCCCAAGAAAGGGGTGGCGCTGCTCTTGTGGCGACACGCTCTCCCCGGGGAGAGTAGCCCGAATTTCACGCAGAGAAATCTCGTGACTTAAAGTGGTATAAATAAATAAATAACTGATTTTTTTTAATGGTTTGATTCTGCTGTTGGCTAAAAGCCCCAGAAGAACACTCACAACATGCTCTGTCTCTGTCTGTCTGTCTGTCTCTGTCTGTCTGTCTGTCTGTCTCTGTCTGTCTGTCTGTCTCTGTCTGTCTGTCTCACTCATCCTACCTGGGAATCACCGTGAAACGGTAAGTACACAGGGGGTGGGAGGTTTGCCTGTATGGCTGTTTGCACACACCCTTGCCCTATAGGCAGCCATACTCCAACTTCAGAGGATTAATTTTTTCTAACGAGAGTACAGGTGGCTGCCGAGACTGACGACACTTTTAATAATAATAATAATAGTAATAGTAATAATAATAATAATAATAACAATAATAACAATAATGATAATAATAATAATATATGGAATTTATATAGCGCTGAATCTTGTAAAAGAAACACTTCGAATCACTTGCACTCAATCATTTACACGAATGCAACTTTCGTCAAATAACATAGATAGTTCAAGTTTATGCGCGCGCACACACACACACACACACACACACACACAACACACAACACACACACACACACACACACACACACCATACACACATTATCCTATGATGTCATGTCTCATTATCCTCGATATAAAAAATACATAAATAAATAAATAAATAATAACACACACACACTCACACACACACACACACAAACACTCACACAACTCACACACTCACACAGACAACAACACACACACTCACACACAGACACACACAACACACACAAAACATCTCACACACACACTCACACACTATCAAACTCACGACACTCCACACAGACACACACACACACACCACACACATCACACACTCACACACAGACACACACACACACAACACACTCACACACACACACACAACACACCACACACACACACACACACACACACTCACACACAGACACACACACACACACACACTCACACACTCACACACAGACACACACACACTCACACACTCACACACTCACACACACACACACACACACACACTTAGGTGGTGATTTAAATATGGCGTTAGCAAACAGGCATGGCAACGTTTTAGGTCAGAGTCTGGCACTTTGCTGACGTCACTAACTGACACGGCTGTTGGCGGTACCAAGGTCTTCTAGCCTCTGACACAATTCATGACATCCATGGGATGTCAGCTGGGGTGATCGATTTCAGTATTGTCTGTAACTTTCCTGTTCCAAGCAGATTTGTTGTTATTCTTTCTAGTAGTAGTTCGTGTGACATTTTGATTTCAAAGCTTTGACAATCTAGCTAGTGTGACTTTTTCAAAGTTTAAAAAAAAATCTGTCTGATGGGTTTACTTTCATATACTGACTTATATACTTTCATATATATATATATATATATATATATATTTCAAGATTATATATATATATATATTCGTTACTTCGTGGCTTAGTGGTGTTTTGATAGCTTTTATTATTATCTCCTTATTTCAAATATTTTTTTTACTTCATGATAAAGATAAAAATATGATGTATGATGTGATGATGTATGATGATGATGATGGTGGTAGTGGTGTGGTGTACTACGCATCTGCTAATGCGATGATCATTATGGCGGGGTGGTGATGGTGCTGATAGTGGTGACAGCGCACGTGGTGTGTCCATATAAACACACTTACAGACAGACAGACACAGACAGGTATATCTATATTTATATTTATCTACCTATCTCTCTCTCTCTCTTTCATGCTTTATATAATATATATATATATATATATATATATATATATATATATATATATATATATATATAATAATATATATGTATAAAAGCATGATTGTTACGCGTGGGCATGATTGCCTGCGCGTACTCTCTCTCCACCACCACTCACACACACCACACACACACACACACACACACACGCACGCACGCACGCACGCACACAAATTATATAAATTACAACTGTACAGGTTAACAAAGTTAATTTTCCGGAAAGGTTGAAGAACATGCTATGACAGGCTGCAGAGAAAACTGACAGTTGTTGAGTTGGGGTCCTGTACCCTCTGCCTGGAGTGGCCTTCAAGTGCTGACACTAGCGCTGCTCCAAACCTATGGGTTGAGAGGACCGCTGCTGTCACAGTGATGCGGACGGGATAGCCTGGTGGTTAGAGTGAGACATTCGTGATCTGCTGACCCGGGTTCGAATCTCGTTCAAGAGGATTTTTTCCTCTGGAGTTAACATCAGTGCCGACTCCACCCTACCTAAAAGTCCTTCGGATGAGACTATAAACCGAGGTCCCGTGTGCGAACGCACGCAGAACATCTTGCGCACACGTTCAAACCCGTTCCGCTTTTCGGAAGAGTAGTACATTGTGTGCCGGTGGGAACGGATGACAAAATTTAGAAAACTGCATACATGCGGGAATGGATGTAAAAAAACACATAAGTGCTTATTCCATTATCCTTAAAAGAATAAATAAATAAATAGAATAAAATGAAAACAGTAAAGCAGACGAAATACTGCATGTGATACTGAAGGCCCTTACAAGATGAACATACTTCTGAGGGATTCGTGATCCCTTGTGGGGATGGTGGGGGGTGGAGCGGAGGGGGGGGGGGGGAAGTCTGTCAGTATAAACAGCATCCCCACCTACTGGAAATGTTGTGCTAGAAATTCCCTCTTTCTAACTCTCTTTCTTTCTGCCTTGTTTTTGTTCTTCCTGTCACCTCCTTCTTATCTATTTTCCGCCTTCTTGGTCCATTCTCCTGCCTTTTTTCCCAGAAAGACTTAAAAGAGCAAGTCTTGCCGACACCCAAGTCAAATGCGTGGGCCGACTTGTCAGGCGTTTAACAGCCCTACACAACATTTTCGCTCACATGGCAAACAACAATAGCTGCTGTCTGGGTGTTCCGTGAAGAAGAAGGGATTCAGACAGACAGACAGGCAGATAGACAGACAGACAAACAGACAGTCCACACATAAACCACACACAACAACACACCATACACATCACACACGCCCAGCCTCTCTCTCTCACGCTCTTACCTCCTTACCAATACCATGACGTATACCCCTTCAAATGGGCCATGGCTTTGTTGAATGAATTATTGTCATAGTCATTGTCATTGTCATTGCCATGTCATTGTCATTCTCTCTCTCCTCTCTCTCTCCTCACTCTCTCTCATCTCTCTCTCTCTCATCTCTCTCTCCTCTCTCACGCTCTTACCTCTCTTACCAATACCAATGATGTATACCCCTTCAAATGGGCCATGGCCTTTGTTGAATAAATTATTGTCATAGTCATTGTCATGTCATTCTCTCTCTCTCTCTCTCTCTCTCTCTCTCTTCTCTCTCTCTCTCCTCTCTCTCTCTCTTCTTACACGCGTACCTTTTACCAATCCAATGATTATACCCCTTCAAATGGGCCATGGCCTTTTCTTGAATAAATTATTGTCATAGTCTTGTCATTCGCTCTCTCTCTCTCGCTCTCTCACCTCTCTCTCTCTCTCTCTCTCTCTTCTTTTTCTCTCTTTCATTCTCTCTCTCTCTCTCTCTCTCTCTCTCTCCTCTCTCTCTCTCTCTCTCTCTCTCTCTCTCTTCTCCTCTCTCTCTCTCTCACGCAACTACAAACATGCCTGGTTTTGGGTCAGTACACAGCACCAACTCTCCCCAAAATAATAAACTGATTGAGTCATGACGTATCATTCAGTACAGCTGAACTGAATCTTTCATCCACGTGCTTTACTACAAGCCACTATCATACCAGACAATCGTCTTTAGATCAATTTCACCCCCCCTCCCCCACCTCCTCCCCAATCAATGGGGACGGTATAGTCTGGTGGTTAGCGTTATGCGCTCGTGATCTGCTGACCTGGGTTCGATTCCCGTTCAAGAGGATTTTTCCCCTGGAGTTAACATCAGTGCAGACTCCACTCCCCCCAAAAGACCTTCGGATGAGACTATAAACCAAGGCTCCGTGTGCGAACGCACGCAGAACATCTTACGCACATGTTAAAACCCTTTCCGCTTTTCGGAAGAGTAAGCCATTGTGTGGCGGTGGGAACGGATGACAGTATTTACAAAACTGCATGCAGATGGGGACTGGATGAAAAAAGAGCACATGGGTGCTTACTCCGTTATCCTCAAAGTAAATAAATAAATAGATAAATAAGTAAAAGAATAGATAAATAAATGAGTAAAAGAATAAATAAATAAATGAGTGAAAGAATAAATTGATAAATGAGTGAAAGAATAAATAAATAAACAAATGAGGAAAAGAATAAATTGATAAATGAGTAAAAGAGTAAATTGATAAATGAGTAAAAGAAAAAATAGATAAATAAGTAAAAGAATAAATAAATAAACAAATGAGGAAAAGAATAAATAAATAAACAAATGAGTAAAAGAATAAATAAATAAATAAATGAATAAATAAATAAATCAATACATCTCAAAGGGCTGTGTGTGTGTGTGTCGCGGCATTTATTGGTGGCTGTGGCTGTCAGCAGGCAGCAGTGTGGACACAGCCTGCATGGCTGACCAAGCCTCTAGAGGCGTTGTTGTGCTGCTGGCGCTTTGCTGGCGGCTTTGTGCAGTGCTGAAGGTCAAGTCAAGTCAGGTCAAGTCAAAACTTTATTTCCAGATGGTACATTGAATAACCAATGCATTTGCTTTTTTTCATCAAGCCATCTATCTAAGAACAAATTTCTTAATGATTATACTGAAATACTACCTTGTTGCATCCTTTACTATTAAATTAATCCAGTAAAAAGAGGAAAATCGATAAGATAATACATTGGAAAATACAAATTACCACATACACATATACACGCACACACATACTCGTACACACCTGCGCGCGTGCGCGCTCACGTCCACACACGCACTTAAATAAAGAATGTTTTAAGAATTTTAAAAAAAGGAAATCATAAAACGTCCGGACAAACAAATTACGTCACCTACTGTTTCACCCATTCTTTGCGTTTATACTTTAGATAATACAAAGGTACAGGAACAAAATGTTAGAAAATACGAGGCATTCGTTGCGTCATTACTGACAATATTGCCTTCAATGACCTCCCTCCTCTCCTCCGCCACCCAGCAAACGTGTGTTTTTTATGCGCTCATACTCTTCAAATAGCGCTTTTTAAAAATAATATATTCACACAATAACTATCAAAGAAACAAGTCAAATAAGACAATGATAATGATTATTATAATAGAGATACAATAATAACAACGATCACCCATCACCATGAGACAACAATATAACAAATAATCCCCATCACCATGAGACAACAACATAACGATGATAACAGAAAAGCATTGGAAAGGATAGGGGGAAGGAGAAAAATCACATTCAATCAAATAGAAAAAAGCAAAACAAACAATTATTCAAACAAGTAAAACCCCAACTGAGGGACACTGGCTGTCTAGTCCCTGCCCTCATCCCCACAGCAGGCAGGTGGTGGTGGTGGTGGTGGTTGTTTTTTTTTCAGAGGCCAGTGAAGGTCAGACAGAATGATAGGCGTTTGGCTAACACGTGAGCTTATTGTCACGTGGGTGGGGGTGGTGGTCAGGGTATGGGAGTGGTCACGGTGTAGTGGTGGTTGTGGTGGTGGTGGGGGGGGTGGAGGTATGTGGGGGTAGGGGTTGACAGGAAACGAGCTCTGTGGTTTGTCATTGCTGTGTTCTTGTTGTGTTAGTGGTTCATTTGATATGTGTCCACTGTTGTTGATGTTAGGCTTGAAAAAGAAATGAATTGAAAACCTAGCAACCAACCACATGAATAAGTACAAACCTGTTTCACTTTTCGGAAGAGTAGCTCATTTTTGCCGGGAAAAAACGGATGGCAAACTTTGTAAACTGCATACACACGGGGACTGGATATAAAAGAAAACACGCGTGCTTATTTTCCGTTATTCTCGAAACACATCAACGAATGGATTAAGATGAATGAACGTCGGTTTCTGTGTGTATTTCAATGTGTGCTTGTCTCTCTCCCTCCTCCCTCCCTCCCTCCCTTTCTGTCTCTCTTCCTCCCCCCTTTCTCTCCCTCCCCCTCTCTCTCCCTCCCCCCTCTCTGTCTCTCTTTTTCTGTCTCTGTTGTTATTGACCTTTAAGGTGAACAAACTTACGGGTGCCTATGTACTATAACAGATCGACTCATTTACCTCTACATGTAGCAGCCTGCTTTAACTAACATCCACACATTGTTTATAAGAAAAAACCCAACAACACCAACGAAAGTAGGTGGATTTTTATATTTATAATTATACATACATAGGTTAAAGACCTTACTGGTTGATTTGCTAAAACTTGTTTTTTCTTACAGGAACGCACAACATGTTGAGCTTAGTTTGAAACCTGTTTCGCCTTTATTAAGGGTAGGCCATTTGTACCAGAGGTATCAAAATGTGTAACACTGTATGCACACAGAGACTGGGTGTAAAATAGCGCGCGAGTGCTTACTGCATTATCTATGAAGTAAAAGAATGTTTACAGATGCATAAACCTCTGTCTGTCTGCCTGTCTGTCTGTCTGTCTGTCTGTCTCTGTCTCTCCTCTCTCTCTCTTCTCGTTATTAGCCAGTCTCTGTCTCTATCTCTCTCTCTGGCTGTTTCTGTCACTCTGTCTCTGTCTCTGTCTGCCTGTTACTCTCTGGCTGTATACCTTATACAGAGTTATAATGATGTGCCTATATATTATTAAAGACAAATTCATCTACTTTGAACAATCATGCTTTGTTTGAAAGATAAAACGAAAGAAGGTGGTGTTCTGTTTATCTATGTATCATCTATGTGTCTATGAATGTATCTATATATAATTATTATATATATACATATATATATAATTGTGTACATACATGTATACATGTATACATACATACATACATATATATATATTTATAGATAGATATATAGATAGATACATACATACATACATACATACATATATACATCATACATACATACATACATACATACATACATACATACATACATACCTAGGTTAAGGACCTCACTCTTTGGTTTGCTAAACCAACCTCTTTTTCTGACAGATTTAAACGTAGACTGCTATTTCTAGAAATAGGTACGCCATTAGGTATTGATGTTTACGTCAATTAAACAGACTCTCTGTGTGTATTAATGCGTGCGTGCTGCGCGCGCGCGCGCGGCGTGTGTGTGTGTGTGTGTGTGTGTGTGTGGTTTTGTTGTTGTTGTTGTTGTTGCTTCGATGTTACGTCTGTTCACTCAGAGTGATATTAGACGATGGGAAGGGGGGAGGGGGTAGAGGGCATTGATGTTGATGGTTGTGTGCAGTGAAATGGGTATCTGTTGCTAAGTAATGTAGCAGTACACAGAATAAGGCTAAACAATGATAACAACATATAAATACATAATGAATGCTAATATGACCTATAACTATAACAAATGTCTTATAAGACTCTGTGTGTATGTGTTTATATGTGCGTGCCTGCTTGCCTGCCTGCGCGTGCACGTGTGTGTGTGTATGTGTGTGATGGTATATTGAAAAAGTCATGCATAGCTTTGTTTTGACCAACCCATCTATCGAAGAACAACACCGACGTCATTCTTAACCACATCAACTACAATATTATGATAAAAGTGCACAGGGGGCGGGAGGGAGGCGGTGTCATCAAATGGGAAAGCACAATAAAAGACGTACATAAAAAGCTAAAAGAAAAAAAACACCTCCCAATCTCCCTAGATGAAATAAAGAAAGCGTAAAAAAACCCCAACCTATATTGTATCAGGTTGCAATATCAAATCAACCATTCTTTCACATTCCTACACTTAATGACAAATAGCTACCTGTACCAGGCATTCATTGCCGCTAGCAACGTGTGTGCGTGTGTGTGTGTGTGTGTGTGTGTGTGTGTGTGAGTGTGTGTGTGTGTGTGGTGAGTGAGTGTAAGCGTGGTGGTGTGTGGGGGGGGGGGGAGATGGGAGGGGTTGTAAATGAAGAATTCTCTATCTCTCTATCTTTGTTCCTGTTTTTTTTCTCTCCCTGTCTCTCTCTGTCTGTCTCTGTCACTCTCTGTGTCTCTGTCTCGCTCTCTGTCTGTCTCTGTCCTGTGTGTCTGTCTCTGTCTCTCTTGTCTCTCTGTCTGTCTCTCTCTTCTGTCTCTGTCTCTCTATCTGTCTCTGTCCTCTGTCTCTGTCTCTGTCACTCTTGTCTCTGTCTCTGTCCTCTCTGTCTCTCTCTGTCTGTCTCTCTGTCTGTCTCTGTCTCTCTCTGCTGTCTCTGTCTTGTCACTCTCTGTTCTCTGTCTCTCGTCTCTCTCTGTCTGTCTTGTCTCTGTCTGTCTCTGTCACTCTCTTGCCTGTCTCTGTCTGTCTCTGTCTCTCTCTTCTGTCTGTCTGTCTCTACTCTGTCTCTTGCTGTTTCTCGTCACTCTGTCTCTGTCTCTGTCTGCCTGTCCTCTCTGCTGTCTCTGCTCTCTTCTCTCTCTCTGGCTGTCTTCTGTCACTCTTCTCTGTCTCTGTCTGCTCTGTCCTCTCTGTCTGTCTCTGTCTCTATCTCTTCTTCCCTGGCTGTTTCTGTCATCTCTGTCTCTGTCTCTGTCTGCCTGTCCTCTCTGTCTCTGTCTCTATCTCTCTCTCTGCTGTTCTGTCACTCTGTCTCTGTCTCTGTCTGCCTGTTCTCTCTGGCTGTCTCTTTCTGTCTCTGTCTCTCTCTGGCTGTCTCTGTCTCTCTCTGGTGTCTCTGTCTCTCTCCCGCTCTGTCTCTTCTTGACTGAACTATTTATGTCTACTTAAGATCGCTTACTTGTTTGGAAAACAAATCAAATGTTTGAATTCTAGTACACCTCACGTTTCTCGTTTCTCTCTCTTCTCTTCTCTCTCTCTTCTCTCTCTCTCTCTCTTCTCTCTCTTCTCTCTTCTCTCTCTGTCTTCTTCTCTGTCTCTCTCTGTCTCTGTCTGTCTCTCTGTCTGTCTCTCTGTCTGTCTCTGTTTCTGTTTCTCTCTGTGTCTCTGTCTGTTTCTGCTCTCTCTCTGTCTCTCTGTTCTCGTCTCGTCCTGTCTGTCTTCTGTCTGTCTCTGTCTCTCTGTCTATGTCTGTCGGTCTCTGTCTGTCTCTCGTCTCTGTCTGTCTCTTTATCTCTGTCTCTGTTCTTCTCGTCTCTGTCTCTCTCTGTCTGTCTGTCTCTGTCTCGTTCTCTCTGTCTCTGTCTCTGTCTGTTCTCTCTCTGTCTCTCTGTCTTCTGTCTCTGCTCTCTCTCTGTCTCTCTTCTTCTCTCTCTCTCTCTCTCTCTCTCTCTCTCTCTCTCTCTCTCTCGCAAAGCAGCCATGTATCAGGCAGTGTTGACATTACGAAGCAAAACAGAAGGTGTCATGGCAGGGTTGCTCCCCTTCCTCCTGTACATGGGCAATTTGATTCACCAATGTGGGGACATGGGATTGAACCCGGGACCAAAACAGGACACTTCCAGACCAACACGGATGATAAATGGCGGACAGAGACGACCCAACACTGGCCAAGCAGCAGGTGAGAAGTGTGAGGACGAGCTGACTCTGAAAGAGGTGGCGTTGATATTAACATCCTTCAGAGATGATATGAAAAAAGACATGGCAGATTTAAAGCAATCTCATGTGGACTTGACTCAAGATGTGCACCACGACTTGATGACTTCTGTTGACAGTTTAAGAAGAGAGAATGAACTTTTAAAGGAAGAAAACTGTGCTTTAAAAAACAAAGTGGACAGTTTAGAAAAAAAGACAGATGAGTTGGAAGGACAGTCAAAAAGAAACAACTCGATTATCCATGGAATACAGAGAAACTTGGCAAGACTGTGAGGAGACTGTGAAGTGATTGTGGACAAACTGGAACTGTCAAACACATTTCAATTTGATAGACAGGTGCACCCACTAAACAGGAAGCTAACTCGCCCATAGTTGCTTGGTGTACTGTTTTTTAAAGGACAGACGAAACTCTTTCCCTCCAAGACCAGTACGGGACTGGAACAAATCTGCCACAGAGCTTCATGGATGAGAGCCACAAGCAGCGACACCTTGTGTCATGGCCTGCAGACTGGATGACCAGGGTTTTGTGTTCCCACGCTTCCCACCCCCTCCAAAAGTGACAAAATCATCAGCTTGTTGATTAGAAGAAGATGAAGAAGAAAATCGTGAAGGAAAATAGCAAACTGAGGGCAGTGGAATTTTCATCAACGAGGACTTTTCTGCAAAAGTGAGGGAAGTCAGAAGAAAGCTGGCTCCACACCTCAGGGCCGCCAGGGACCAAGGAAAGAAAGCCGCCATGATCCATGATACCTGGTGATAGAGGAAAGAAAGCCACCATGATACATGATCCCCTGGTGATAGAGGAAAGAAAGCCACCATGATACATGATCCCCTGGTGATAGAGGAAAGAAAGCCACCATGATACATGATCCCCTGGTGATAGAGGAAAGAAAGCCACCATGATACATGATCACCTGGTGATAGAGGAAAGAAAGCCACCATGATACATGATCACCTGGTGATAGAGGAAAGAAAGCCACCATGATCCATGATCCCCTGGTGATAGAGGAAAGAAAGCCGCCATGATACATGATCACCTGGTGATAGAGGAAAGAAAGCCACCATGATCACCTGGTGATAGAGGAAAGAAAGCCACCATGATTACCTGGTGATAGAGGGAAGAAAGCCACCATGATCACCTGGTGATAGAGGAAAGAAAGCCACCATGATCACCTGGTGATAGAGGAAAGAAAGCCACCATGATCACCTGGTGATAGAGGAAAGAAAGCCACCATGATTACCTGGTGATAGAGGAAAGAAAGCCACCATGATTACCTGGTGATAGAGGAAAGAAAGCCACCATGATTACCTGGTGATAGAGGAAAGAAAGCCACCATGATTACCTGGTGATAGAGGAAAGAAAGCCACCATGATCCATGATCACCTGGTGATAGAGGAAAGAAAGCCACCATGATCCATGATCCCCTGGTGATAGAGGAAAGAAAGCCACCATGATCACCTGGTGATAGAGGAAAGAAAGCCACCATGATCACCTGGTGATAGAGGAAAGAAAGCCACCATGATTACCTGGTGATAGAGGAAAGAAAGCCACCATGATCACCTGGTGATAGAGGAAAGAAAGCCACCATGATCACCTGGTGATAGACAGGAGAAAGTTCTTTCTCAGTGCTGATGAGGGACTGAAAGAAAGTACCTAGGATTGCGGCCAGCCTTGGAAAAAAATCGTTTGTATTTCTCTTCTGTTATAAACTATCCTGGTTCTTTTAGAAGTAGGGATATTTTTGGATTTGTAGCACCGGCAAACTGTCATGGGGTGGATGAGGGAAGTCTGCAGCCTCTCAGCCCCTGATGGATGACAGTGAATGTTTTCGTGCAAAGGTAGAGGGTGAGGGGGGGGGGTGATGAAGCCACAATGACAGATGCTGGGTTTGTGAATGAGCGCGTGCAGAACTGTGGAGTTCTTGTAGTTCTTTGGTATTTTGAAAAGCTGTTTGGTTTGAACACGGTTTATTCAACACACGCACATCATAAGCAGATGCCAATGCAGCAGGGGAAAGGCATCCAGCTGTTTGATTCACAGGTGCAGTCAGTTTTGCAGGATGGGGCGGAAATATAGCTTTTGAGAATAGCGATGTGATTGAGAAGTTACACTTATTGGCAATGAAACACTTTTTGAATGTAGACAGTAGAACACCCAATGACTTTGTTTATGGTGAACTTGGAAGGTACCCTACATATTTGAATTCGTATGTAAAATGCATAAATTATTGGTTAAAGTTGACTAGAATGAATTGTAGTAGATTACCGTATAAAGCATATATGACTTTGTATGGATTGAACAGAAATGGAAAAAAGACTTGGGCTTCAGGAATTCGAAAATGTTTGTATACTTATGGTTTTGCATATGTTTGGGGAAATCAGGGAGTAAAAATATTACACAGCTTATGAAAAAATTTTAAAAAAGAATCATAGATTGCAGGTGGCAGAAGTGACATTATCATATAGAAACCAGTCATAGATTTGCAGAGTACAATTCATGTCGCTTTGTACTTATTTTACGTTTTGAATCACAAAATGTGAATACACTATAAATTATAATCTGGCAGTGTGTTCTTATAAAACTAAAAGACTGTGGCGACATAATCTGGGGCTGTAAAACGTGTAATACTATGTTTATGGAAGGACGCCTGTAGAAACGCTGTATCTGCGTGAAATTCGGGCTGCTCTTACGAAGGAGAGCGCCTCGCCACAAGGCCAGCGCCGCGCCACCAATTTTCATCTTTTCCTGTCTGCATATCTATTTGACCGGGGACGGGATAGCTCAGTGGTCGGAGCACTCGCTTTCCCCCAGCCAAGTTAAGCAGCATCGAGCGTGGTTACCAGTTGGATGGGTGACCGTTTGTGCGCCTTGGCTTCAGTACAGTTCCCCTAGTTCACCCAGCTGTAAATGGGTACCTGCTCTCTTTAGGGTCAGGGAAGGTAAAGCAGCGAGGGAGAGGAGATGGGCGCCGCCCTCAATATGCTGGCCTTAGAGAAGTGAGGTCTCTGACGCCTCGCTCCCCTACGACCTTATAGGTTATGGGACCCCTTTACCCCCTTTTTTATATCTATTTGGTTCCCTATCAGAGTGGCTTTTTTCCTACACAATATTGCCAGGGACAGCTCTCCTTATGCCGTGGATTTTTATACGTGTACTGTACGATTATTGCACTAGGGACCTTGGTTTATTGTCCCATCCAAAAGACTAGCACCCAGAGCACCACTCACGGTTTAGTGGTAGGGGAAAGATTCTGGCACAAACGGGGATCGAACCCCAACACACTTGGAATCCGGACTTTTTTCTTTCTAGGCAGATGCGTTACCTCTATACCACCGATGTGTCTGTCTATCTATCTATCCATCTATCTGTCTGTCTGACTAGAGAGAGAGAGAGAGAGAGAGAGAGAGAGAGAGAGAGAGAGAGAGAGAGAGGAGAGAGAGAGAGAGAGAGAGAGAGAGAGAGAGAGAGAGAGAGAGAGAGAGAGAGATGCACAATAACACAAGAACACAGTCTATTTTTCATTTTTGTTTTTTGTATTTGGTTTTTAAATTTTGTTTAATATTTTGCTGGGTGTTTTTATATTTGTTTCTTTGCATTTGGTCTTATATCACATTTTGAGAATCTATCTATCTATCTATCTGTCCCGTAGTCTGACGACCGTGGGGGCACCCTCAAAGACTCAACAACCAGTTCCCTCCATTCCTCTCTCTGTTCTGCCTTTCTCAGGGTTTTGTTGAGTTCTAGGCCTGTCCATTCACTGATGTTATCCTCCCAGCTCTTCCTTGGTCTGCCTCTTCTTCTTCCTCCTTGGACAGTGCCTTGCAAAACTGTCTTTGTAATTCCTTGGGATCTTGTGACATGCCCATACCACTTAAGTTTACGCTTTTTCACGATTGTTAGAAGGTTCTCATAGGGTCCAATGGTTTGCTGGATTCTGTTATGCACGCTTTCGTTGCTTATGTGGTCTTTGTAGGAGATGCCAAGGAGTCTCCGAAAGCATCTCATCTCCACTGCCTGTACTCTTCTCTCCAAATCTGCAGTCAGGGTCCATGATTCACAGGCATACAGAAATATGGATATGACAAGGGAGCGCATTAGTCTGATCTTGGAGATAAGTGAGATATTCTTATCTCTCCAGATGGTGTTTAGTTTTGACAAAGCTGTTATTGTCTGTGCAGTCCTGCATACTACTTCTGGCTTGGATCCCTGGTTGGATACAATGGCTCCCAGGTACTTGAAGCTTTGAACTGTTTCCAGCTTCTGGTCATTAACCCTGATATCAGTGCTAATGCCGTTGGTGTTATTAGTCATCAGTTTGGTCTTCTCTGCACTGATTTCCATGCCGTATGTTTTGGAGGCCTTATCCAAGTGTTCTGTTAGGCTGGCAAGCTCTTTTTCTGATCCTGCTATTCCATCAATGTCATCTGCGAAGCGGAGGTTTGTGATCGTTCTGCCACCGATGCTGACTGATCCTTCATGATGTTCCAGTGCATCAGCCATGATTCTCTCAAGGAAGATGTTGAAAAGAGTGGGTGAGAGTAGAGAGCCCTGCCTTACTCCAACTGTTGTTCGAAACCATTCTCCAATGTTGTTGTTGTAGTACACTGCACTGGTGGCCTTGCTGTACAGCTGTTTGATGACTCTGATCAGGTTTGCATTGATGCTGTACAAATTCATGGTTGCCCACAAAGCTGCATGCCACACCCTGTCAAATGCCTTCTTAAAATCGATAAATACGTGATAAAGGTCTTGTTGATGTTGAAGGTACCGCTCACATAGTATTCTGAGGTTGAATATCTGTTCTGTTGTGCTGCGCCCTGCTCTGAAACCTGCTTGTTCCTCAGCAATGATGGTCTCTGCTTGTGGCTTCAGTCTATTCAATATTATCTGCAGCATGACCTTGCTTGGGTGACATATGAGGCTGATTGTGCGGTAATTATGGCATTGTTGTAGATTTCCTTTCTTGGGGAGGGTGATGATGAGTGACTGCGTCCATGGTGTTGGCCATTTTCCTGTCTGCCAGATCTTGTTGCAGATTCTTAGTAGGGCGCTGATCATGGCTTCCCCTCCAGCTTGGACCAGCTCAGCTGGAATGTTGTCAGCCCCTGCTGACTTCCCCTTTTTCAGCGATCTGACTGCTATTTCCACTTCTTCTCGGAGGATAGGGTGACTGTCTGTGTCTTTGCTGTCGGGTACATTAAGGACTTCTGGATCTCCTGCGGTTCTATAGTTATACAGGTCGGAGCAGTATTCTGTCCATCTGTTCAGAATATCCTGGTCGTCAGTGAGACACTTCCCATTTTTGTCTTGGATTGTTAAACCTTTTCTCTGTTTCGTGCTAGTCAGGTCTTTCACCAGCTGATATGCTTTCTTGCTATTGTTTTTTCTTGATGTTCTCTTCAATGTCTTGGCACTGTTCACCGATCCATTTCTCTTTTGCCTCCGTCATGGACTTCCTGATTCTTTTGTTGACTGCCCTATATTGTTCTGCTCTTTCTTTTGTTTCATTTTTCTTTTTCTTCAACTCTCTACGCTTGTCGCATAGTTGTAGGATGTTAGGTGTGACCCATGGTTTTTTGACTGGTCGGCGTTTGCCAAGAAGCGACGTTAAAATAAAGAACAACATATGCACGAGTGCGCACAAACATACACATACAACCACACATACACACATAAGCACACGCATAAGCGCGCGCGCGCACACACGCACACACACACACACACACACACACACACACACACACACACCACACACACACACACACACACACAGGTTATTCACTTTGGCAGGATGGTGGGGATTTCGGCTGTCAAAGGCAGGGACAGATATGAGATGAAACAGGAGAGGAAAATCTTAGATTTGAACTAGGTATGTCTTGGAGCTGGATTTAAAAGTGTCATAAGTAGGCTTTTCGGAGAGAGGGAGGTCATTCCAGATCGATGGACCAGAAACAGAGAAAGAGCGGCAACCAACGGTGGATTGGTGAAAACTGGTATTGTAAAAACCCATTGCACTAGGATTAGAAAATTTTTTTTGCCTTTAAGTCATGGTTTGTAACTGTCTTCACCTGTACACTCCATCCCGTTCCCTTCGTTCAGCCGCAGATACTTTGTGCTTTCGAACACCCAGATTCAAACAAACCACTGTTGGCCGTCGCTCCTTCTCTGTTTCTGGTCCATCCACCTGGAATCTCCCTCTTTCACTTCGTCAAAAGCCTTCACTTGATTCCTTCAAATCCAGCCTCAAAACACACTTATTTCCTACCTGAGACTTTCCCCCCACATATCTGTCCCTAATTTTCAACAGCATCTTTCACCTTCTAAGTGTGTGTGTGTGTGTGTGTGTGTGTGCGTGTGCGTGCGTAGTGTGCGCGCATGGATTTGAAATCCGTTGCTCATTATGTTTAAGGAGAGTTGCATGCCTGTAAATGACTGAGTGCAAGCGCTTCGATTTGTTTGTTTTTTACAAGATTCAGCGCTATATAAATTCCATATTATTATTATTATTATTATTATTATTTATTCAACACACGCACATCATAAGCAGATGACAATGCAGCAGGAGAAAGGCATCCAGCTGTTTGATTCACAGGTGCAGTCAGTTTTGCAGGATGGGGCGGAAATATGGGCTTTTGAGAATAGCGATGTGATTGAGAAGTTACACTTATTGGCAATGAAACGCTTTTTGAATGTAGACAGTAGAACACCCAATGACTTTGTTTATGGTGAACTTGGAAGGCACCCTGTATATTGAAATTCGTCTTAAGATGTATCAGTTATTGGTTACAATTGACTAGAATGAATTATATTAGTGTGATGGTGTGGTAAGTAGATTACCTCCCATGCGATCAGAGCAACGTGCTACTATTTTGGGACACACCTGCAAATTGCGCAGCGCTCTGTTTCCTCGGTTGAAAACCGCCCATTGCATACATACGGGACCTTGGTTTATTGTTCCATGCAAAAGACTAGCGCCAAGACTAGCACCATTCACGGTCTAGTGGTTAGGGGAAAAGTTTCGGGGACAAACGGGGATCGAACCACCACACATTTGGAATCTGGAGTTTTCTCTTTCTAGGCAGAGGCGTTATCTCTATCGATCCATCTGTCTCTCTGTTTGTCTCTCTATCTATCTATCTTTCACTAGAGAGAGATGCACAAGAACACAGACTATTTTTCAGTTTTGTATTTGGTTTTTAAAATTTTGTTTTATATTTTGCTGGGTGTTTTTATATTTGTTTCTTCGCGTTTGGTCTTATATCACATTTTGAGAATAGACGTTAAAATAAAGAACAACACATGCACGAGTACACACACACACATACAACAAAACATACACACATACAACAAAACATACACACATACAACAAAACATACATAAGCACACACACACACACACACAGGTTATCCACTTTGGCAGGATGATGGGGATATAGGCTGTCAAAGGCAGGGACAGATATGAGATGAAACAGGAGAGGAAAATCTTAGATTTGAAATAGGTAAGTCTTGGAGCTGGATTTAAAAGTGTCGTAAGTAGGCTTTTGGGAGAGAGGGAGGTCATTGCAGATCGATGGACCAGAAACAGAGAAAGAACTGGTTGAATCTAGGTATTCGTAATATCCGATTGCATCTAGGATTCAGAATATTTTATTGCCATTTAAGTCATGTAGACTTATTCACACCAAAAAAATGCATCCGTCACACTACACACACATCACACCACCCCTTTTTTTAAAACACTCATACACACTACTGATGAATCTAGTTATATTATATAACGGTGATTATGCACTAATCTAGTACCATTTTTTGCATTCTTTGGTTTTGATTTTTAGGTATTTTCTAGGTATTCGTGTTTGCCTTCTTGACTTGGTAGTGTGTGGACGGGACGGGACAGCTCAGTGGTCAGAGCACTCGCTTTCCCCCAGTTAAGATAAAGCAGCATCGAGCGTGGTTACCAAGTGGATGGGTGACCGTTTGCATGCCTTGGCTTTAGTACAGTCCCTAAGTTCACCCCGCTGTAAATGCGCATTCCCGTCACACACACACACACACACACACCACACACACAAACACACACACACACACCACACCATGATAATTGCTGTAAATGGGTACCTGCCCTCTTAGGGTCAGGGAAGTAAAGCAGCGAGCGAAAGAGATGGGCGCCGCCCTCAATATGCTGGAACCTTGAGAAGCTGAGGTCTCTGGCTGACGTCTCGCTTCCCCCCCCCCCCCCCCCCCCCCCCCTCCCCAATACGACCTTATAGGTTATGGGACGCCTTTACCTTTTTTTTTTAGTGTGTGGAGGTTGGAGTGAGGAAGTAACGCTGTGTGATGATGTTCATTGTTGCAGGAGTGGGGCAGACATACAACGCCTGTTGAGTTCGTCCGAGGGGTGAGTGTGTATTTCAGTGTTGTTTTGTCAGTGTGTGTGTGTGTGCTTGCGTGTGTGTGTGCGTGCGTGTGTGTGCGCGTGCGTGTGTGTGCGTGCGTGCGTGCAGTGCGTGTGCGTGTGTGTCTGTGTGTGAATGTGTTTTCCTGATTGTGTGTGGTGTGCCGTTGTGTCCATGTGTGTGTGTGTGTGCGTTTGTGTACATGTGTATGTACATGTGTGTATGCATGCGTGTTTATGTGTTGTGTACGGTGTGTGTCTATGTATGTGTGTTTGTGTGCACGCGCGTGCGTACGTACGTGCTTGGGTGTACGGCTCTCTCCTCTTGTCTCTGTCTGTCAGTGTTTCTGTGTGTGTGTGTGACTATCTATGTGTCTGGCTGTTTGTTTGTTTGTCTGTCTGTCTGTCTGTCTGTCTGTCCGTCTGTCTTTCGTCTGACTGTCTGTCTGTCTGTCTTTCTCTCTCTCCTCTTTCTCGTCTGGTTCATGCTGTGATGTGTTTCTTTCCTCTTTTTCCAGTATTTCTTTCTCTGTGTCTTTCCATTGTCTTTCCCTCTGTCTTTCAGTGTTCTTTCTCTGTGTCTTTCCCGTTTTCTTTCTCTGTGTCTTTCCAGTTTTCTTTCTCTGTGTCTTTCCAGTGTTCTTTTCTCTGTGTCTTTCCAGTGTTCTTTTCACTGTCTTTCCAGTGTTCTTTCCACCTGTCTTTCCATTGTTCTTTCCCTCTGTCTTTCCATTGTTCTTTCTCTGTGTCTTTCCATTGTTCTTTCTCTGTGTCTTTCCAGTGTTCTTTCCCTCTGTCTTTTCATTATTTTTTCTCTGTCTTTCCATTGTTCTTTGTCTGTGTCTTTCCATTGTTCTTTCTCTGTGTCTTTCGGTTGTTCTTTCTCCTGTGTCTTTCCATTGTTCTTTCCTCTGTCTTTCATTATTCTTTCTATGTCTTTCCATTGTTCTTTCTCTCTGTCTTTCCATTGTTCTTTCTCTGTGTCTTTCCATTGTTCTTTCTCTGTGTCTTTCCGTTGTTCTTTCTCTGTGTCTTTCCGTTGTTCTTTCTCTGTGTCTTTCCGTTGTTCTTTCTCTGTGTCTTTCCAGTGTTCTTTCTCTGTGTCTTTCTAGTGTTCTTTCCCTCTGTCTTTCCAGTATTTTCCCCCCTCTGTCTTTCCAGTGTTCTTTCTCTGTGTCTTTCCAGTGTTCTTTCTCTGTGTCTTTCCATTGTTCTTTCCCTCTGTCTTTCCATTGTTCGTTTCCCCTTTCTTTCCAGTGTTCTTTTCTCTGTGTCTTTCCAGTGTTCTTTCTCTGTGTCTTTCCATTGTTCTTTCCCTCTGTCTTTCCATTGTTCGTTCCCCTTTCTTTCCATTGTTCTTTCTCTGTTCTTTCCATTGTTATTTCAGCTTTCCATTGTTCTTTCTGTGTGTCTTTCCATGTTCTTTCCTCTGTCTTTCCATTGTTCTTTCCCTCTGTCTTTCCATTTCTTTATCTGCCTTTCCTATTGCCTCTTCTCTCTCCTTTCGATGTCTCTGTTTTTCTCTTTTTTCTGCATCTTTTTCTGTCTGTCTGTCTGTCTCCTCTCTGTCTGTCTGTCTGTCTCTTCTCTGTCTGTCTGTCTTGCTGTTGCCTGTCGTCTGTATCCCTCTCTCTCTCCCTCCCTCCCTCCTCCCTCTCTCTCTGTCATATTTCTTTGTTTCTTTTTCCCTCCTTCTTCGTTTTTTTTCTCTCGTCTTCTTCTTATTCCTTGCATTTCTTTTTTTTCTTCTTCTTCTTCATATTATTATTCTCAGTTTTTTTTCTCAGTTCTTCATAGGAACACTACTCTTGGACAGCTTAACTCTTTAAAGACAAGCTTTCAAAAACACGCACGTTTGCAGAAAGACACAGACAAGACACAGACACACAGACACACAGACACACACAGCACGCCCCTCTCCCCCCCCACCCTCTTCCACACACACACGCACGCACTTCCCCCCCCCCTCCCACCCGCCCCCCACCACCACCACACACACGCTTTCGTGATGCTGTAGTTATGAGTTTTGTACTGAATCATGCTCTAGCTGATCATCCTCCCCCCCCCCTCCCCCCGCACCCGCCCCACCCCCACCCCCCTACCCTCTACCCCCCAACCTAGCCAGGCAAACTGCGCATGTTTAGTCGTGTTCATAAACACATGAGAAAGTTAGCAGCGAACGTCCTTGGGCTTGAACAACAAATCAGCTTTTGTTGGGGGGAAAGTGCGTTGTACTCTGGGAAGGAGAACTGATCAGTTTTCTGGTGGTTGTGGCTTCCCCTGTCGCAGGTAGCCCCCCCTCCCCCCCCCCCCCTTCCCCTTGTTCCTGCAGGGAAGGGAGGGAGGAGGGAGGACCAGTGTCTGTTTCACCATCAAATAAATGAAAGCAATAATTATAGCTTAGGTGTATTTTCCGTGAATAAAGGGGAATCGTATAGGTCTAATGTGTGTCTTTGTACCGGCGATATTCTGTATGATCAATAAAATATATAATTCTCTCTCTCTCTCTCTCTCTCTCTCTCTCTCTCTCTCTCTCACTCTCTCTCTCTCTCTCTCACTCTCTCTCTCTGTGTCTGTCTGTGTCTGTCTGTCTGTCTGTCTCTCTCTCTCTTCTCTCTCTCTCTCTCTCTCTTCTCTCTCTATATATTATATATATATATTATATATATATATATGTATATATATATCATGCAATGTGTGTGTGTGTGCGTGTGTGCTTTTGTATTACATATATAATTCTCTGTGTGTGTGTGTGCGTGCGTGTGTGTTTTTGTATTACATATATAATTCTTGTGTGTGTGTTGTGTGTGTGTGTGTTGTGTGTGTGTGTGTGTGTGTGTGTGTTCTACATCAAAGAGATGTATACGTCAGGGAAACGGGTTTTTTCTGCACTAAGGATACAAAATAAGTCGTAAAAAATAGCTTTATTTTTCTTTTGTTTTCGAACCAAAGATGGAGATGAAGAAGAATAAACATCTTTACTACACCAAAGATATGTTGACAATAGGACAAATATATCTGCTACATCAAACATTATGTTGACAATACAATATCATTCTCTGCTGCATCAAAGATATGTTGACAATACGACAACTATCTCTGCTGCTCCAAAGCTATGTTGACAATACGGCACATACATCTGCTGCATTAAAGATATGTTGACAATACGACAACTATCTCTGCTGCTCCAAAGCTATGTTGACAATACGGCACATACATCTGCTGCATTAAAGATATGTTGACAATACGACAACTATCTCTGCTGCTCCAAAGCTATGTTGACAATACGGCACATACATCTGCTGCATTAAAGATATGTTGACAATACGGCACATTTCTCTGTTGCTCCAAAGATATGTTGACAATGCGGCACATACATCTGCTGCATTAAAGATATGTTGACAATACGGCACATTTCTCTGTTGCTCCAAAGATATGTTGACAATGCGGCACATATATCTGCTGCATTAAAGATATGTTGACAATACGATATCATTTTCTGCCACTCCGAAGATATGTTCACAATACGGCACAAATCCCTGCTCCATCAAAGATATGTTGACAATACGACACAAATCCCTGCTTCATCAAAGATATGTTCACAATACGGCACAAATCCCTGCTTCATCAAAGATATGTTGACAATACGACAGCTATCTCTGCTGCTCCAAAGATATGTTGACAATACTATAACTATCTCTGCTGCTCCAAAGATGTTGACAATACGGCATCTACCTCTGCTGCACCAAAGATAATTCTGATGACAGTAAGACGGCTATCTCTACTGCACCAAAGACATTAATAAAAGAGGACAAATGTCCCTTCAGCACCAAAGATGAGATAGGACAACAGTCTTTTCTACAGCAAAGATTAGAATAAGTTAGGATACGCTTTTTTCTGTACAAAAAAAGAATGATCATTATAAAACAGTGTGTGTGTGTGTGTGTGTGGGGGGGGGGGGGGGGGGGGTTCACGTCGCTGGCGAAAATCAGATACGCAAGAGTCTCCAACATTCAAGATGGGACGGGATAGCCTGGTGGTTAGAGTGATGCGCTCGTGATGTGCTGACCCTCGTTCAAGATTTTTCCTTTCGATTTAATATCAGTGCCGACCGCCCCCCTCCCCCCCCCCACTCCCTCACTTCCCCCTCCCCCCCCTAAAAAAAAGTCCGAATGAGACTATAAACCGAGGTCCCGAGTGCGAACGCACCCAGAACATCTTGCGCACACGTTAAAATCCGTTCCGCTCTTCGGGAGATTAGGCTATTGTGTGCCGATGGAAACGGTTGACGAGCTTTACTAAACTGCATACGCACGGGTCTGGACGTAAAAAAAGCGCACGAGAGCTTATTCCATTATCATCGAAATAAAAGAATGCAATAAAAGAATAGAAAACCTGGGGGAAAAACCGGTGTCTTTTGCAAACCCAAGCTGTGTATAGTTATTTGACACAAGTGTGGTTTTCGCACCAAAGACATCAATACCAACAGGGGTGGGGGTGGAGTGGGGGCGGGACGTACCAAAAGTATATCACAGAAGGACAAACACTGTATCTAAACACTAATGCACAGGTAGTTCTCCTTTGGTGAGGGTCTGAGCCATGATACTCACCGTCCCTTTGATGGAGGTAGAATAAGGATGAGGAAGGAAGGAAGGAAGGAAGGAAGGCAAGAAGGAAGGCAGGAAAGAAAGAAAGAAAGAAAGAAAGAAAGGAGGAAGGAAGAAAGGAAGGAAAGAAAGAAATAGAGAAAGAAAGAAGGAAAGAAGAAAGGAAGAAAGAAAGAAAGAAGAGAGAGAGAGAGAGAGAGAGAGAGAGAGAGAGAGAGAGAGAGGGAGGGAGGGAGAGAGAAATACAGAAGGAAAGAAGGAAAAAAAGAAAGAAAAGAAAGAAAGAAGGAAGGAAGGAAACAAAGAAGGAAAGAAGAAAGGAAGAAAGAAAGAAAGAGAGAAAAAGAAAGAAAGAAGGAATGAAGGGAAAAAAGATAGGTAAGAAAGAAAGAGGGAAATGAGGAAAGGAAGAAAGACATGGATCGGTGGTCTAGAGGTAACGCGCCTGTCTAGAAAGCGAAAAGTCCGGGTCTGAAGTGTGCGGCGGTTCGTACCCCGTTTGGACCGGAAATTTTTCCCCCATCCATTAGACCATGAGTGGTGGTCTGGGCGCTAGTCTTTCGGATGAGACGATAAACCGAGGTCCCGTGTGTTATACGTAATTATTTAGCGCACGTAAAAAAACCCACGGCAACAAGAGAGTTGTCCCTGGCAAAATTCTTAGAAAAAAGCCACTCTGATAGGGAAACAAATACAGCTGCAGAAAAAAAAAGGGTGAAAGGGTGGCGCAGCCTAAGTGGCGACGCGTTCTCCCGCTCTCCCCGGGGAGAGCAGCCCGAATTTCACGGAGAGAAATCTGCCATGACTTAAAGTGGTATGAAATAAAATCTGAGCGCTTTGATTTGTTGCTTTACAAGATTCAGCGCTATATAAATTCCATACATTATTATTATTATTAAAGACAGTACAAGAAAAACAGAAAGAAAGATTGAAAGAAAGAAAGAATGAATGAAAGAAGGAAGGAAAAACAGAAAGATTGAAAGAAAGAAAGAGAAAGGAAAGAAAAGGAAAGAAAGTACAGGTAAATAGTAAGCAAGAAAGAGAGAAAGAAACAAATGAAAGAGTGTGTTCAACTATTTTCCACTGCACGGATTATTATTTTCCTTCTGTCAAATGACAGCTTGGTCAGAGCAGAATTTCAAGTGTATGTAACGAAACTGATCTATTTTTAACTTTCTGTAATAAATGTTGTTTTTCCCGTTTATTGCTCTTACATCTAGCTTATCACCCAAAATACATTTCTCTCTTTATTGAGACGATAAAGTATCAGTGTTGGCGTTGGTATTGGATGTATTTTGAGATGTGTTTTGAACACTCTTGCTTTACCAACATTTGGTATAGCTCTGATAAAGAAGATGAATATGTGTATTTCAATGTAAAGTACGTGCACACACACACACACACACACACACACACACACACACACACACACACACACACACACACTCACACACACACACACACACACACACACACACACACACACTCACACACACTATCTGAGATTAAAACTTTACTAGGTGACAGCCCTGATATGGCCTCTGTGATTGGCGGGGCTATAAACAACAGGATTGGATTGGATTGCACACACACACAAACACACACACACACACACATGCGCGCGCAAACACGCACGCACGCACGCACGCACACGCTTGACTTGTAGTCTTCACAATCTAAATGAAAAACAAAGTCTACATCATTTTTTTCCTTTCTGCGTTGTACCGAAGGCGGTTGTTGTTCCATTATTATTTTTTTAATCGTTAAAGAACTGCTTCCTCTTCAGTTCATTCACCTTGTCAGGCTCTCTGCTTTCATTGGACACTGTCGTCTGCCTTCCTCATGACTGACTGCTGACGTTAATGGGTGGGTGAGTCGATGGATGGATGGATGGATGAATATATGGATGTATGGTGGATGGATGGATGGATGGATGAATAGATGGATGCATAGTGGATGGATGGATGAATGGATGGATGAATGAATAGATGAATGTATGGTGGATGGATAGATGGATGGATGGATGAATAGGTGGATGGATGGATGAATATATGGATGCATGGTGGATGGATGGATGGATGGATGAATGGATGGATGTATGGTGGATGGATAGATGGATGGATGGATGGATGGATGAATAGATGGATGTATGGTGGATAGATGGATGGATGGATGGATGAATAGATGGATGGATGGATGGACCATTCTCTGTTTTTGTTCTGCAAATTGTCTTTCACTTTGTGTGTCACTGTCAGTCTTTCTGCCTGCCTGCCTGTCTGTCTGACTGTCTACCTGTCTGTCTGTCTGTCTGTCTGTGTCTTTCTCTGTGTGTGTGTGGTTATCTTATATTATTAATTTAATTAATTTTATTCTTTTATTTCAAGGATAATCGAATAAGCACTCCTGTGTGTTTTTTTTTCAAATTTATTTATTTATTTATTCATTCATTTCGAGGATAATGGAACAAGCACTCGTGTGCTTTTTTTTACAAGTCCCCATGTGTATGCAGTTTTGTAAATGTTGTCATCCGTTCCCACCGTGTATGTGTGTGTGCGTGTGTGCCTCTTTCTATGTGTTTCTCTGTTTCTGTCTCTGTCTCTGTCTCTGCCTCTGCCTCTGCCCCTCTCTCTCTCTCTTTCTCTCTCTCTTTCTCTCTCGGGTGTCGCAGTTCATGATTTCATTTGTGTTCCACATAATACACATGTGTGAATGTGTGTAGGAGAATAATATATGATTAGATCAAAAGTAATAATTTGAATCATTTATAAAGCCATGATATGGATTCCATGGCATGAGGTTCATTGGGGCTGTCTGTTATTGTTTACGTTGTTGTTTTTCTAAAATCTGTGTCTTGTGCCCTGTCCCTCTCCCGCTGTCCCCCTTGTAAATGAGCGTAAATGCTTATTACAATAAACAGTTGTCATTGTCATTGTCATTGTCTCTCTCTCGGGGAGAACTCTTCCGGTAGTTGAAATGTAAACAGCTATTAAATGAAGCTCCGCATTCAAGTGTAAATTTTGCGTTCCTGTGCCTTTTCCTGAGTCTGTGAAGTGACTGGAAGACATCATGCCAGAGGTGGCTTTAAGTTTCAGGCCCATGTGTGGCTGCTTTGTGGCCACCTTCATGGCATTCATGTCTCGACGTGCAATGTTGAGCAAATCACTGTACATCCCGACATTGAAGTTGGGCAGGCTGCATGACGGTGTTACCGTAGGTTTGCTCCTCGCCTATTTGTACCTAGGCGTTTTTCTGCATCGGTGTGGCGATGTGGAGCTGAACCCTGGACCTGGACCCAGTGGAAGGAAGGACAGTCTGCGCCAGACCCAGCTGAACTCTGGTGCCGGTTCCGCTTCATCATCTCCTAAGAGGACAAGTCAGGAGCATACGCTGAAGGACATCGCAGCAAACCTGCAGGAGCTGACCTCCATGTTTAAAGAACTGAAGGAAGAGGTGAGGCAAGTCAAAGAGACATGTCCAGGAATTCTGAATGAAATGGCTTCATTGAAAGAGACTGTCACTAAACTGAAACAGGAAAACCAAAGACTGAAAGAAAAAAGCGAAAATTGTGTGAAAAGTTGGAAAAGCTGGAATTAAAGACTGATGGCTAATAACACCAACGGCATTAGCACTGATATCAGGGTTAATGACCAGAAGCTGGAAACAGTTCAAAGCTTCAAGTACCTGGGAGCCATTGTATCAGACCAGGGATCCAAGCCAGAAGTAGTATGCAGGACTGCACAGACAATAACAGCTTTGTCAAAACTAAACACCATCTGGAGAGATAAGAATATCTCACTTATCTCCAAGATCAGACTAATGCGCTCCCTTGTCATATCCATATTTCTGTATGCCTGTGAATCATGGACCCTGACTGCAGATTTGGAGAGAAGAGTACAGGCAGTGGAGATGAGATGCTTTCGGAGACTCCTTGGCATCTCCTACAAAGACCACATAAGCAACGAAAGCGTGCATAACAGAATCCAGCAAACCATTGGACCATTGGACCCTATGAGAACCTTCTAACGATCGTGAAAAAGCGTAAACTTAAATGGTATGGGCATGTCACAAGATCCCAAGGAATTACAAAGACAGTTTTGCAAGGCACTGTCCAAGGAGGAAGAAGAAGAGGCAGACCAAGGAAGAGCTGGGAGGATAACATCAGCGAATGGACAGGCCTAGAACTCAACAAAACCCTGAGAAAGGCAGAACAGAGAGAGGAATGGAGGGAACTGGTGGTTGAGTCTTTGAGGGTGCCCCCACGGTCGTCAGACTACGGGACAGATAGATAGATGATAGACTTGGAGGGGCATTCTAAAAGAAATAACATCCTTGTCTATGGCATACAGGACAATAAAATTCGTGACAATTGTGGACTGATCAAAGACATACTGACTGAAAAACTAGGACTGAGTCGTGACATGGAGTTTGACAGGATCCATCATCTAAATAAAAACCCTAACTCCCCTATCATAGGGAGATGTGCATTCTACAGGGTTAAGGAGATGATTCTGAAGGCTAAACGCAAACTCCGTGAAAGCAATGTCTTCATTGGAGAAGACTTCACCCCACGTGTGCGTGAAATTAGGAGGAAACTTGTTCCTCATTTGAAGGATGCCAGAAAAGATGAGAGAAGAGCGTTTATGGTCTTTGATCATCTGATCATTGATGGCGAGAAACACTATCTGGACGAAAGTCCAGATCCCACAAACACCGTCTAGCATTCTGGCTGTCCTACTTTAAAACTAAGCCCATGCTACATTACCAGTCTCTGTTGTTTTTTTTACTGGGTTTTCTGTTTTGCAGTCAGAGGGAACTAATGAAAATCAGTCACCGCCTGCATTAAATTTTGCCCCCTCTCCTCCACGTGCAAACTGCACTGAATTCTGTCCTGGGCTTGTCCCACAGGCTGCTGACATGGTAACTGTGTCAACGTTGCCAGCTAATGTCAGTGCCCACGTAAAGTGTGTGAATCAGCTCCTGTTTTCTGGCCATTCAAATTCAAATGCACGATCTTAAAAACGAAACTGATATAATTATGTGTAAAAAAAGGTTTTGATCATGATAGCCCTAATGTATGCGTGCGTGCGTGCGTGCGTGCGTGCGTGCGTGCGTGTGTGTGTGTGTGTGGTGTGTGTGTGTGTGTGTGAGAGAGAGAGAGAGAGAGAGAGAGAGAGAGAAATCAAATCCAAATTAAATCCGTGTTGTGCTTACTGTCGGCATTGGGATGTCAATAGATTGGTGTCTGAGATAAACGATAAAAATTTGTGTTACATTATGATGTTGGTTACTAGATACTGTATGGAAACTTTTGTGGGAAATTTATAGTTGAACATGTTGTTGTTGTTGTTGTTGTTGTTGTTTTTCTTGCAATTACAGTGCATTAGAAACCAGCTTGCTGTTCAATTCATAAACGAAAAAGGTCCAGAGAGATAAATTGTTGGACCAAGAAGGAACTTTTGTTATACATTAAAGGAGTAAAACATCACTGGAGTAATGTTAGTATGTTCATTTTATCAAAAGGTCATTAAGGTTTGGAAAAGGGTGTATTATGTGCTTGTGTTTACCTACTACAAGAAAAATCATTTTGACGTTAACAGTTGTATGCTTATGTCTGAAATATAGTTGCAGATAAGATTTTAGAGCTTTCAGATGTGCATGTATTGAAGAAAAAAGATTTCAATAAATTGACTGTAACTTTTGTCCCAGATATCATAGATAAAGATTCTCATTGTTTTAGTATTATAGGCACAACACCATGTTTGGATTACAGTTGCTCCTGTAGTGTGGAAATATGGCAAATATATGATAAATATGTGTATTAGTCTGAATGTATGTATTTTATTTTGGTAAATGTTCTGGATTTGATCGTGGTTGTTTTATGTATATCAGACACAGGTAAAAGTGTAATGATTATATTTTGCTCTCTGCTGATTTGTATTAAGTTTATAGATAGATGACACAAATGAAATGAACATAATCAAACAACTAAGATTTTCCTTTTTAGGTTACTTGAACCATTTACTGTCAAAGATATCTTGTGCTTTGTGTTGATCTACATATTATTGTAATTGACATGTTTACAGATGAAGATTTGAAACACCTGGCCACTGTTTGGCTTTGAAACTTCAGTAAGCCTATACTGAATAAACCATTTCGAGTTCGAGTTCTCCTCTCTCTCTCTCTCTCTCTCTCCTCTCTCTCTCTCTCTTCTCCCCTCTCTTCTCTCTCTCTTCTCTCTCTCTCTCTCTCTCTCCTCTCCTCTCTCTCTCTCTTCTCCTCTCTCTCTCTCTCTCTCTCTCTGTCTCTCTCTCTCTCTCTCTTGTCTCTCTCTGCTCTCTCTCTGTCTCTCTCTCTCTCTCTCTGTCTCTCTCTCTCTCTCTCTCTCTCTCTCTTCTCTCTTCTCTCTCTCTCTCGTGTTTAAACGTAAACAATAGTACGGTATTCTCCTGTCATGGTATCAAGTTTCAAGTCTGCACTTTGCCGATGTTCATATTTCAAACCTGTCAGTGGACTTGGACTCTACAAGTCAGCCTTTGCTGTTGTTTGCCGTTGTGTGTCAGAATAGCGGCCTGATTGATGCCTCAGCTGCTGCCGAGACTCAAGCATGAGGTCCATGAGGACGTCAGCAAAGTGCCATGGCCTACATGCCTGAACACGCTGCTGTGTTTGGAAACGCTATGCAGAGGTAGCGCTGTGTCCAGGGTAATCTTAGCATCGCCACCTGCGCTTTTTATTTTCCTTCATACCACTTTCACTCACGGCAGATTTCTCTGCATGAAATTCGGGCTGCTCCTCCCAGGGGAGAGTGCGTCGCCACAAAAGCAGCGCCACATTGTTTTTCTTGTTCCTGTCTGCAAACTGTATTTGTTTCCCTATCAGAGTGTTATTTTTCTACAGAATATTGCCAGGGACAGCTGTTGTTGCCACGGGTTCTTTTACGTGCGCTAAATAGTTATGTGTAACATACGGGACCTCGGTTAAATTGTCTCATCCGAAAGACTAGTACCCAGACCACCACTCATGGTCTAATGGACAGATGACAAAATTTACAAAACCGTATGTACACGGGGACTGGATGTAAAAAAACCCCACATGAGTGCTTATTCCATTATCCTCGATATAAAAGAATAAATAATAAATAATGGATGGGAGAAAAGTTTCGGGTCCAAACGGGATTCGAACCACCGCCCACTTCCGACCCGGACTTTTCGCTTTCTAGACAGGCGCGGTACCTCTAGACCACCGATCCAGTTGCAGGAGAAATGCTCTGCAGAGATAGCGATGTTTCTAGAGCAAGATCTTAGCATGGCAGCCTGTGAGATAGTCTGTATCCAGGGTAAGATAACAGCATGGCAGCCTGTGAGATAGTCTGTATCCAGGGTAAGATAACAGCATGGCAGCCTGTGAGATAGCCTTATCCAGGGTAAGATAACAGCATGGCAGCCTGTGAGATAGTCTGTATCCAGGGTAAGATAACAGCATGGCAGCCTGTGAGATAGTCTGTATCCAGGGTAAGATAATAGCAAGGCAGCCTGTGAGATAGTCTGTATCCAGGGTAAGATAACAGCATGGCAGCCTGTGAGATAGTCTGTATCCAGGGTAAGATAATAGCAAGGCAGCCTGTGAGATAGTCTGTATCCAGGGTAAGATAACAGCATGGCAGCCTGTGAGATAGTCTGTATCCAGGGTAAGATAACAGCATGGCAGCCTGTGAGATAGTCTGTATCCAGGGTAAGATAATAGCATGGTAGCCTGTGAGATAGTCTGTATCTAGGGTAAGATAATAGCATGGCAACCTGTGAGATAGGCTGTATCAAGGGTAAGATAACAGCATGGCAGCCTGTGAGATAGTCTGTATCCAGGGTAAGATAACAGCATGGCAGCCTGTGAGATAGTCTGTATCCAGGGTAAGATAACAGCATGGCAGCCTGTGAGATAGTCTGTATCCAGGGTAAGATAATAGCAAGGCAGCCTGTGAGATAGTCTGTATCCAGGGTAAGATAATAGCATGGCAGCCTGTGAGATAGTCTGTATCCAGGGTAAGATAACAGCATGGCAGCCTGTGAGATAGCCTTATCCAGGGTAAGATAACAGCATGGCAGCCTGTGAGATAGCCTTATCCAGGGTAAGATAACAGCATGGCAGCCTGTGAGATAGTCTGTATCCAGGGTAAGATAACAGCATGGCAGCCTGTGAGATAGTCTGTATCCAGGGTAAGATAATAGCAAGGCAGCCTGTGAGATAGTCTGTATCCAGGGTAAGATAACAGCATGGCAGCCTGTGAGATAGTCTGTATCCAGGGTAAGATAATTAGCAAGGCAAACCTGTGAGATAGTCTGTATCAGGGTAAGATAACAGCATGGCAGCTGTGAGATTAGTCTGTATCCAGGGTAAGATAACAGCATGGCAGCCTGTGAGATAGTCTGTATCAAGGGTAAGATAATAGCATGGCAGCCTGTGAGATAGTCTGTATCTAGGGTAAGATAATAGCATGGCAACCTGTGAGATAGGCTGTATCAAGGGTAAGATAACAGCATGGCAGCCTGTGAGATAGTCTGTATCTAGGGTAAGATAACAGCATGGCAGCCTGTGAGATAGTCTGTATCCAGGGTAGATAACAGCATGCAGCCTGTGAGATAGTCTGTATCCAGGGTAAGATAATGCAAGGCAGCCTGTGAGATAGTCTGTATCCAGGGTAAGATAATAGCATGGCAGCCTGTGAGATAGTCTGTATCCAGGGTAAGATAACAGCATGGCAGCCTGTGAGATAGTCTGTATCCAGGGTAAGATAATAGCATGGTAGCCTCTGAGATAGTCTGTATCTAGGGTAAGATAAGAGCATGGCAACCTGTGAGATAGGCTGTACCGGGTAAGATAAAGCAGGGCCTGTGAGTAGTCTGTACAGGGTAAGTTTTAAAGTGGAAACCTGTGGATAGTTGTTCGGGTTTTTGTAAAAGATAGTTTTTTATTAAAAAATTTTTTTAAAATTTAATATTTTTGAGGGTGAATATTGAAAGGGGTAAAATAAACAAGCACCTTTTTTTGTTTTTTTAAATTTATTTTTTTTTTTTTTAAAAGGAAAAGCATGGAAACCTGTGGATAGCTGTCCCCTGGGAAAGATAAGAGGGTGTTGGAAGTTGTACTGGGTGTTTTTGCTTGAAACAAATATTTAATAAATTTTCCCCACCCCCTTAAAAAAAAATTTAAAAAAAATTATGCTGAATTAGGGTAAGTTTCAAAAAAACAGATTTTGTAAAAATAATGAATACCCCTTTTTAATGGTTATTTTAAATTTAATAATTAAAATATTTTTTTATGTTTTGATGAATGTGTTTGGGTTTGGAAAAAAAGGATAAAGGGATTGGGGGGGTGTTTTTAAAAAAGTGTGAAAAAATTTTTATTTTAAATTTAAAAAAATTTATTTTTAATAATTTATATTATTTTAGATTTATTTTATGTGAAAATTTTTTGATGATGTGTATATTTTGTTAAAATTTGAGGATGATAATGATGATGATGATAATAATAATAATAATGATAATAATAAAAAAATAAAAAAAATAATAAAAAAAATAAATGACTTTGTATGCGTATATCTTGTCAAAAAACCAATCAAAGCGCTTTCCTTAACCTTTTCAAAACACAAAAAAACCAATAACGGGAGGTTTAATAAAATAAATTTAAACCACTCGCACATATACACACCACGCACCCTACCCCCCCCTACACACACCACTCACACGCACAGAGGTTTTTTATAAAAAGGGAAAATCTTTAGGTTTAAAAATAAGATGTTTTGAGGCGAATTCAAAAGTATAATAAGTATGTTTTTTCGCGAAGGCAAAGAGGGAGGTCATTCCAGATTGATGGGCAGAAATGAGAAAGGCGAGAGTTCCACCCAGGGTGATTTCCGGGGGGAAGAGTCAGCACAGCGCTTTGTTAAAAACGCATGCAAAACATCTTGCGCCCCGTTTACCCTGTTCCCTTTTTTTCGAAGGTAGGCCATTGTGTCCCCGGTGGAAAAGATGCAAAATTTCAAAACCGCCTCGGGGGGACTGGATGTAAAAAAAGACATAAACGTATTCCTTATCCTCGATATAAAAGAAAAAATACAAATAAAAAAAAAAATAAAAAAGAGAAAAAGCTGGAGAACCCCTAACTTAATGAAGTTGGGGATTCCTGACACAGGAAATTTTGCTAATTTCCCCGCGTTTTATTTTTTTAAAGTCATGAGGGGGTTCATTGTTGGATGTGTGGGGTTTTTCCAACCGGGGTGATTGTTTTAAGTCTATCTAGAAGTCGTGTAGGCGACCTCTTTCTGTAACCCAGTGTTTCCCTTTCAACTAGGGGTTTAGTAAAAAAAAAAGGGGGGGGGGGGGGGGGGTGGTAGTTGTAGTGTTGGTGATAACAACTTTAAAGGTAATAGTGCAATTATGACAAGGGGGATGAGGATAAAAAAACCAGAAGTAGAGGAGAAAAAAATTGGAAGAAAAGAAGAATTCGAAAAAGAAGTATTTCAAAAGAAAAAATTCATAAAGAATTGCAAAAAAGAATGATGTTTTTTTAAGGGACGACGCCCGGATGATTTACAATATTGTTATGTAAAAACGCGTGGCGCCCGAGCAAACACACCCCCCAACATGTTGCATCCCCAAAGGGGTGCATTTTGATTAAAACCAAGTGTGCACCCGGTAAAAACATATGTTATTGAATCCCTTAGAATACAACAAGTACAGTGTTTTCGGTGCACAAATTTTATCAAATGTACGTTTGTACACACAATGCAGTAATTAAACGTAAACATATATAAAGAGTGGCTGTTTTTGCCCCATTCTGACTAACCCGGGTCATGGTCGTTTCAGTTAGGTGTGGCCCTGTAAAGGGCTGTAGATGAACTCTCATTTCCCCGTGTGGCGAATGAGTATGGACGCATTAAACTACCCCCCAAAGGAAAAAACAGAGCGCTGCACAATTTGCGGTGTGTCCCAAATAGTAACTGTCGCTCAGTACATGGGAGGTAATTATTTCGCACCATACCCCAACACCCACCCCACACATACACAAAATATTATATTAATATATATATATATTATATATTTATATATTATATATTTTATATTTTAATGAAAATACTACATATATTATTATGAAATCTGAAATTAATACACTTCTTTAAACAATAAAACCTACACACCACCCCTACTCGCACATAAAAAAATCATTCAAAGAAAACTTAGGGGTTTGTCAATTTTTCATAAAAAACTTACACAAGAATCACACACACACCACACACACAACACCAACACACCCCCCCCCCAACACGCAGCTAACACCCACCACGCAGCACACACAAAACCTACAACACACCCACGACACCACTCAACACCACACACACACACACAGACACACACACGCTCCCAACACAACACCCCAAACAACACAAGACACACAAACTCACAACATAACCCCCACACACACAACACACACCACACACAACAGAAGGAGGTAGAAAAAAACAACAGCAACAACATCATGGTCGGCATTATTTGTCAGACATCATTTTTTTAAAAGTCTAGCTCACCGGGATTTGGAAAGAGAAAATATTTTTTCCCCTGAACCCCCCCCAAAAGAAAAATACCTGGGGTTGGGGTAAGGGGCTTATACTGCCCCTAATTTTCAACGCATCCTTCCCTCCTAGTGTGTTCGCAGTGTGTGTGTGGGTGTGTGTGTGTGGGGCGGCGTGCTGCGCGCGATGGGGATTTAAATCTGTTGATCTTTGTTTAGGAGTTTTTCTGGTGAAAAAAGATTTGAGTGCAAGCGTTGATTTGTTTTGTTTTTTTTAAACAAGATTCAGCGCTTTTAAAAGTTCCTATATTTTTATTTTATTATTATTATTATTATCATCATTATTTTATTTTTTTTTGTGGGGGTTTTGAAATATCGGGACTGGTAACATAAAAAAGTGTTCTTTTTTTGAAAGTTGACGTGTTAGTTTGGCAACTCTTTTTGTGTAAAAGTGTTGTGTATGAGTTGGTGATTTTTCGGGAAATAAGTTTTTTTTTAAACATTAAGATAGGACATACTTTTTTTCAACGCATTTTTTATGTGAAAAATTACAATCAATGCACAGAAATTAGGAATAAGATAAGACAAAAGTGCAAACGTGCGGCCACACCCCAAGACATAAAAAAACACACATAAACACACTAGTGCACGCGGGCGCGCTCCACACCACCACACATAAAACACAAAAACCCCCACACAACCACACACCAAAACCCCACACACAACACCACACACACACATAAGTGCTTTTTCCCCTTTCCTCGAATAAAAGATTTAAAAAAAAAAAAAAAAAAAAAACCCCAAAATTTTATTGTCTAAATTTTCGCTTCGTGAACAGAGAAAGATCGAAGACACACAAACCCCCAACACACACTACACCACAAAACCATGTAGCACAACCCCCCATACACACACACACATACACACAACACCTGTACGCGCACACACCACCACCATACACACCAACATGTGCACACACACACCCCACACACACACCCCACACCACATGAATACAATCATGTTTCTCTGTCCCCTTTTAAAATATTTGTTTTGCAGCACATGGTATGCCTGATAGTTGCATGTCCCCCGTTTTTAAAACGTGCTTATGTGTGTGCAGCCCGTTTTAAGTCCCCCTGTGCAGGACTCCCATTTTGTTTCAAGAAGGTGCTATTTTTAGGGTGGCCCGCGCGGGCCAAAAGTGGGATTTTTCCCACACAGTCCAAAATCGGAAAACCCCAGGGGACTTAACATAATCCCCCAGCAAATCAGGGGGCTAGAGTAAGGCCCCTTTTTAGAAAGCAAAAAGTCCGGGTCGGAAGTGTGCGGGGGGTTCCCAAATCCTTTTGGGCCCCCAAAACTTTTCCCCATCCATTGACCATGAGTGGGGGTTTGGGGGTGTCTTTCGGTGAGATGTTTAAACGAGGCCCCGTGTGTTAAATAATTTTTCAGGAGAAAAAACCATGGCAGCAAGGGGTTTTTCCCTGGAAAACTTTTGGGAAAAAAGCCACTTGATGGGGGGAAACAATACAGTTGCAGACAAACAAAAGTTGGCGCTGCTCTTGTCGCACGCTTCTCCAGGGGGAGAGCAGCCCAAATTTTACGCAGAGAAATTCGTGAGTTAAAGGGGGTAAAATAAATAAGGAAAAATAAATAAAAAAAATTTTTTTCCCCCCTCTTTTCTGTCTGTTTAAATTTTTCCAAAAGTAAAACACAAAGGGCCGGGAAAAAAACAAACCAAGGGCAAATTTTTAAAGGCAAAAATTTGGGGGGGCCGGAAAGTTTTTTTTTTTGGGCCCAGAAAACAAGCGGGTAAAAGGGGGGGGTTGTTTTTTAAGAAAAGGGGAGGGTTAGTGTTAAAAAAGGGGGGTGTTGTGTTTTAAAAAAAAGGGGGAGGGTGTAGTGTTAAAAAAGGGGGAGGGGTTGTGTTAAAGGGGGGGTTGTGTTTAAGAAAGGGAGAGGGTTTGTTAAAAAAGGGGAGGGTTGTAGTGTTAGAAAGGGGGGGGTGTGTTTAAAAAAGGGAGAGGGGTTGTAGTGTTAAGAAGGGGAGGGGTTTTAGGAAAGGGGGGGGGAAAAAGGGGGGGTGTTTTGTTAAGAAAGGGAAAAAAGGGGGGAAAAAAAGGGAGGGTGGTTAAAAGGGGGGGGGAGTGTTAAAAAGGGGGGGGGGGAAATGTTAAAAAATAGAGTGTTAAAAAGGAAGGTTTAGTGTTAAAAAAGAGAGGTTAAAAAAGGGAAGGGTGGTGTTAAAAAAAAGGAAAAAAGGGAAAAAGGGGGGGGTGAAGTGTTAAAAAGGGGGGAGGGTTTGAAAGGGGAGTGTTAAAAAAGGGAGAGGGTTTTTGTGTTAAAAAAGGGAGAGGGTGTAGTGTTAAAAGGGGGGGGGGTTAAAGGGGAGGGTGTGTGTAAGAAGGGGGGGGTTTGGGAAAAGGGGGGGGGGGGGGTTTTTTTTTAAGAAAGGGGAAAGGGTTTGGAAAAGGGAGGGGTTTGGGGTTTGAAGGGAAGGGGTTTTGGGGTTTTAAAAAGGGAGGGGTTGTTTTGGGTTTAAAAAAGGGGGGGGGGGAAAAAAAAGGGGGGGTGTGTTTAGAAAAAAGGGGGGTTTGGGAAAAAAAGGGGGGGGGGGGTTTTAAAAAGGGAGGGGGTTTTTGTTAAGAAAGGGAGGGGGGTGTTAGGGGGGGGGAGAAGGGAAGGGGTTTGTTAAGAAAAAAAGGGTTTTTAGTTTAAGAGGGGAGGGTGTAGGTTAAAAAGGGGGAAAGGGGGTAGTGTTAAGAAAGGGAAGGGTGTTGGGTTTAAAAAAGGGAAAAGGGGGTTAAAAAAAAAGGGGGGGTTGAAAGGGGGGGGGGGGGGGAAAAGGGAAGGGGGAAAAAAAGGGGGGGGGAAGGGAAAGGGGGGAGGGGGAAAGGGGTTTTAAGAAAGGAAAGGGGTTTTTTTAAGAAAGGGGGGGGTTAAAAAAGGGGGGGAAAAAAAGGGAGGTTTTTTTTAAAAAAAGGTTTGAAGGGGGGGGGAGGGTTAGGAAAGGGAGATGTTAAGAAAGGGGGGGTTTTTGGGAGGGGGGAAAAAAGGGGGGGGGGGGGGAAAAAAGGGGGGGGGGAAAAAAAAAAAGGGGGGAGGAAAAAGGGAGAGGGTGTAGTGTTAAGAAGGGGGGGGGAGGGTGTAGTGTTTAAAGGGGGAAAATTTTTGAAGGGAGGGGTTTTAAATTTGGGGAAAAAAAGGGGGGGGGGTTTGGGGGGGGGGGTGTTTAAAAAAAGGGGGGGGGGAAAAAAATTAGGGGGGGGTTGGTTGAAGGGGGGGTGGGGGGAAAAGGGGGGGGGGTTTTTGGGGGGGGGGGGGGGGGTGTTTGGGGGGTGTGTTGAGAAAGCGGGGGGGTTTTTGGGGTTTTGGGGGTTGGGGGGGTGTGTTTTGAAAGGGGGGGGTTGTTAAGGGGGGGGTTTTGGTTTTTTGGGTTTTTTTTCCGGGGGGTAAAAGGAGAAATTTTGTTTGAAAATGTTGTTTTTTTTTGGTTTGGGGGGGGGTGGGGGGGGTTTGGTTTTTGGGGGTGGTGGTTTTTGGGGGGTGTTGTGGTTTGGGGGGGGGTGTGGTGGTTTTTGGGGTGGGGTAGGTTAGATTGTTGGGTTTTTGTTGCCGTTGTAGTTATTTTAAAGTTTTTTTTTTTGGCGGGGGTGAATAAAAAAAGGTTTTTTTTTTTTTTTTTTCGTCCCCCGGGTATTCTGGTTTTTTTTTGTTTGTTGTTGGTGTTTTTTTGGTGTGGTTTTTTTTGGTTGGGGTTTTTTTGGTTGGTGAGTTGGGTTTTGGGGGGGTTTTTTGTTTTGGGGGGCTGGGTTGGGGTGTTTCCGCCGTTGTGCTTTTTTGTGTGTTAAATTTTTTTTTTTGTAGGGTGTTTTTTTTTTTAATTTTTTGTTTTTTTTTTTTTTATTTTTTATTTTTTTTATTCTTTTTTGGGATTTGTTTTGGGTTTTTTTCCCTCCGTCCCCTGTTTTGGGTTTTTTTTAAATTTTGTTTGTTCCCCCGGTTTTGGTTTAAAAGGGCGGTTTTTGTAAAAGGTTTTTTGGTGGGGGGGTTTTTTTTTTGTGGCTTTTTGGGGGGGTGGGTTGCTAGAATTTGGGGAAAAAATTTTTTGGGGTAACCCCCGGGTTTTGGGGGGGTTGTGTTGGTGCGCCGTGTTGTTTTCGGGGGGTTTTTTTGTTAAAAAAAAGGGGGGTTATGTCATTTTTTTTTTTTTTGTCTAAAAGGAAAGCCTTTTACCTGTGTTTGGTTTTTGTTTTGCTTTGCCCCAAAAAGGGGGGGAGGGGGGTGGGGGGTTTGGGGGAAAGGGGGGGGGGGGGGGGGGGGGGGGGGGGGGGGGGGGGGGGGGTGCCCCAAAATGGGGCGGGGGGGGGGGGGGGGGGGGGGAAGGGGGGGGGGGGGGCCGGGAGGGGAATGGAAAAAAAGGGGGGGGGTGGGGGGGGGGAAAAAAAAAGGGGGGGGGGGGGGGGGGGGGGGGGGGAAAAAAAAAAAGGGGAAAAAGGGGGAAAAACAAAAAAGGGGGGGGGAAGGGAATCGGGGGGGGGAGGGGGGGGGGGGAGGGGGGAAAAAGGGGGGGGGGGGTTGGAAAAAAGGGGAAAAAAGGGGGGGGGAAAAGGGGGGGGGGGGCGGGGGGGGGGGGGGGGAAAAAAAGGGGAAAAGGGAAAAGGGGGGGGGGGAAAAAGGGGGGGTTTTGGGGGGAAAAAAAAAAAGAAAGCCCGAGGTTTTTTTATTTTAACCCCTTTTAACCCCCTGTTGTTCCCACTTTTTGTCCCTTTAATCCCCGGATGGGGTGGTAAGGAGCCGGGGAAGGTTGGTGGTTTTAGGGGTGTTAAATAAAGTTTTGGGTTTTGGGGGTTTGTAGTTTGGATTTTTTTTCCCCTCCTTGTAGGGTGGGGGTGTTTTGGTGGGTAAAGGGTCTTGTTTTTTTTTGGAGTAAAAAACCCCGGGGAAAAATTGTTTTGGAAAATTTTTTGGCCCTTGTGGAAAAAAAAATTTTGACCCGAAAAAAAAAGGGGGTGTTGTGGGCCCCTTCCCCCGGGGAAAACCCTTTAGGGTTTGTTGTGGTTTAAAAAAAAATGGAAAAAAAAATGTTGGGTTGGTTTTGGGGGGTTTTGTGGAAAAAGGGGTCCTTTGTGTTAAATGGGTGAGATGGGGGGTTTGGGGGCGGATGGGGGGGGGGGGGGGGGGGGTTTTTAAAGGGGGGTTTTTGGGGGGAAAAGGGGGTGGGGGTTTTTTGGGGAAAAGGTGAAAGAGGAAAGGGGGGGGGGGGGGGGTGGGAAAATTTTGAAAGGGGGGGGATGGGGGGGGGGGGGGGGTGGTTTGGGGGGGGTTTGGGAAAAGGGGGGACCGGCTAACATACGGTTAGGATTGGGTAGCCGTTTTTTGGTGTTTGGTAAAATCGGGGGTGAAGAAAACGTTTTGCCCTGGGGTTTTTTAAAAGGTGTGTTTTAAAATTTGTCCGAGTTAAAAAAGGGTTTGTTGGGGTGCCTTTGTTTGTTGTCCTTTTGGGTTTGGGGAATGGGTTGGTTTCAAAAAAGTTGACTTGTCCGGTGTTTTGAAAAAGGGGGTTTCCGGTTTTTTTGGATTAAATCGGGGTTGTAAAAAAAACGTTAAAATCGGGTTTAAGAAAGTTGTAAAGGTGTTTGGGGGCGTTGTTTAAAAACGTCCCCGGTTTGCCGGGGCGTTTTTTTCTTTTGTGGGGGTTGTAAATAAAGTTTAGTAAAGGTGGTCCTGGGGGTGGGGGTGAAATGAAAGTTTTGTTGGTGTACTGAAAGTTTTTTACTGCCTGGTTTGTCCAAAAAATTTTTGGGTTGTCCGGGGGTTCTGCGTTAAATGGTGTAAAAAGAAAAGTTTGTCAAATGAACAGTTAAAGTCACAGAGATAGTGAAAAATTAAACATTTTTTGTCACAGAGATAGTCACAATGAACGTTTAAGTCTCAGAGATAGTCACATTGAACAGTTTAAGTCACAGGTATAGTCACAATGAACAGTTTAAGTCACAGAGATAGTCTCAATGAACAGTTTAAGTCACAGAGATAGTCACAATGAACAGTTAAAGTCACAGAGATAGTCTCAATGAACAGTTAAAGTCACAGAGATAGTCACAATGAGCAGTTAAAGTCAAAGAGATTGTCACAATGAACAGTTAAAGTCACAGAGATAGTCTCAATGAACAGTTAAAGTCACAGAGACTGTCACAATGAACAGTTAAAGTTACAGAGACAGTCACACTGAACAGTTTAAGTCACAGAGACAGTCACAATGAACAGTTAAAGTCACAGAGATTGTCACAATGAACAGTTTAAGTCACAGAGATGGTCACAATGAACAGTTAAAGTCACAGAGATAGTGACAATGAACAGTTTAAGTCACAGAGATAGTCACAATGAACAGTTTAAGTCACATAGTCACAATGAACAGTTTAAGTCACAGAGAGGGTCACAATGAACAGTTAAAGTCACAGAGAAGGTCACAATGAACAGTTAAAGTCACAGAGATAGTCACAATGAACAGTTTAAGTCACAGAGATAGTCACAATGAACAGTTTAAGTCACAGAGATAGTCACAATGAACAGTTTAAGTCACAGAGATAGTCACAATGAACAGTTTAAGTCACAGAGATAGTCACAATGAACAGTTTAAGTCACAGAGATAGTCACAATGAACAGTTTAAGTCACAGAGATAGTCACAATGAACCGTTTAAGTAACATAGTCACAATGAACAGTTTAAGTCACAGAGATGGTCACAATGAACCGTTTAAGTCACAGAGATAGTCACAACACTCAGTTGAAGTCACAGAGATAGTGACAACAGACAGTTAAAGTCACAAAGATAGTGACAACACACAGTTAAAGTCACAAAGATAGTGACAACACACAGTTAAAGTCACAGAGATGGTGACAACACACAGTTAAAGTCACAGAGATGGTGACACTCACTCACTCACTCATCCCTTGGTCGGGACAACCGTTGGGGTACCCGCACGGACGCTGCAAGTGGACCGCCAAATGGTTCTGTCCTGGGCTGTTTTCAGGAGGCTTGGTACAGTGAGGCCGGTCCACTCCTTGATGTTGGATATTCCGCTTTTGCGTGGTCGTCCCCGCTCCTTGCTCCTTCCAATTCCCTGCAGGACTGTCTTTGCAGGCTGTTATGCCTTGTTGTGTGGCCAAAACCACTTCAGTTTCCTCCGTTTGACTGTATTAGCAATGGTTTTTGTTTGCCAGCCAGTGGGTCGATCTGCTGCCAGGGCGTAGTCATTGGTTTTGCGGTCTCTGTAGGTGATGTTCGGATCCGCCTGAGGCACTTCAAACTCAAAGGCTTTAATGCGACGTTCTAAATCGGCAGTAAGTGTCCTGCTTCACAGCTGTACAAGGCAATGGATGTGACGAGTGCCTTGTAGAGTTGACCTTAGTGTGGGTTCTGATGTTGTGGTTTCTCCCCACTTTCGCCAGCTTAGTCATGGAGGAGAGTGCCCCAGCAAGTCTGATCTTCACCTCTTGTGTGCTCGTGCCTTCTTTGGTGATGACTGCTCCAAGGTTCAACTTGAATGTTTCCACCTCCTATTGTAGATACAGTTGGGGGTTGTGGTGGCGGGGGCCGGGGTGGGGGGGGGGTGGGATGGTTGCCTGGGGTGGGTGCGGCGGGTGCTGGTTTGGGGTAGCACCCGGTGGGTCGGGGTGGCGTTTGCGCGGGGGTCTCGCCATTCATCTTGATGCGTGTAGGTGGGGGAGTGGTCGGTGTGGTATATGCTCTGTTCACTAGGAATCTTGCTCTTTTCCGTTCTGATCTCCATACCGTGGGGCATTGGCTGATGTTTCCAGTATGGTTGGTGAGATCCTGGAGTTAGAAATGAGAGAGTTAAGAGTTCTTCTTTCACTGCGGCCCATGAGATCAAAATCGTCTGCGAATCGAAGATTGCAGACTTAGCCTTCCTCCTAATTGTGATTGGTGGTCGTGAAGCCAAGGAGGGCCTCCTGCATGAATGATCTCCTGGAAACGTTGGAAAAGAAAACGGGGGGAATAGCGGGCCAAGCCTCAGCCTTGTCGAATCCCATGAAGTCACAGAAAGATACTCCCCGATTTCTCCACCAATGAGGTGGCACTTTGGGGGTGGGGTGTGAGGAATGCTACTGTGGGAGCTTTTCATTACAGCGCCATGGATGACTTGATCTGGTCCTCGTAGGAAGCTTAGTATCTCTTGACTTGCCCACAGAGCTTCTTGCCTCACCTCGATGAGTGGCCTTCTTGAATGTCTGAAGTTGTTTGTAGAGCTGTAGCTGTATCGTTGGTGTGCTTCTCTTGGAGCTTTCTGATGTTTTGAAGATATGTTCGACAGTGGCTTCGACCTGGTCTGAATCCTGCTGTTCTTCTGTAGGTTTTCTTCTGCTTGTGGTTTCAGTTGTTCAAGGCAATGCGTAGCATTACTTTGCTGGGATGGCTGTTCAGATGATTGTTCTGTATTTTTGGCAACTTCTGCAGGTTCATCCCTTCTTTGGAAGTGGATCTTTGTGGATTGGGTTCCTACGGTTCAGGCCACTCTTGCTGGTCCAGATTGCGTTGGCAGATGATTGTGTTTGCCTTTGTCTTCTCTGGCTCGTTCTTGTATGAGCTCAGCCGGGATGTTGTCTATTCCATGGTGACTTGCTCCTTGCTGGATCTTTACGGCTTCGTCTTTACCTCTTAATCGCTGCTCCTGTGGCTTTTGGATCTGATGGTCTGGGGATCTTGCTCGTGAAAGTTTGTTTGGATCAGCCTTCAGCTTGTAGTTGTACAGGTCTCTGCAATATTCTTTGTCCTTCTATTCATGATAGTGGCGCTCTCTGTAAGGACTGACCCACTCTTTGTCTTCAATAACGGAGGTCTTTGGCTGCTGGGCACTTGGTTAGTATCTTGATGGTCTGGTAAGCCTCTGTTGCTGTTCCTTTCGCCATTGCATTCTCAAACTTGGAGCATTGTTCTGACATCCAGTTCCCCATGGCCTCAGTCAATCTTCTCTTGATTGACCTGATGGACTGTTTATACTCTTCGGCCGTTTGGGTTTTTGTTCTTCACTGGCTTTAGCTCCCTATGTTGGTTCGCACAGGGCCAGGATATCGTTGGTTAACCACGGTTGGTTTCTTTTTCCTCTCTTTCCCAAGGATATCAGCGCGTCTCCTGAATGGTATTGCTGAAGGTCTCAGTGAGGTTGTTTATGTCAATTGGAGGAAATTCATGCTGCAAATATGCCCCCTATCTCAGCTTTAAGATTTCAGCGACTTCGGGGTTCCTTCAGCTTTCACGATTAGAACCGCAACGGGGATTTCTTCTTGGGTTCTTGGTCTTCACTTGATCTGTAGGGTCATGAGTACCATGTCGTGGTCATACCAATATCAGCGCCAGGGAAAAAACGTCTTGTCTGGGCTTTGTTGATGCTCGACTTAAAATCGTTTGGGGCCAAGATCGTAGTCAATCGGGTTATGTGTCTTTCCTTTTGGTTGAGTGCCACGTCGTTCTTCTTGATGTCTTGTTATGGGGGTATAAGGTGTTGCGACAGTAGATTGTGGCTGCTTGCGGGAATTCCAAAAGTCGGAGACCTCTATCATGTAGTTTCGTCCACGCCCAAAACGGCCTACTGCCCTGGCCATTGAGTCATAAGCGTTCAGGTCCGATCTTGGCATTCAGTCAACCTGGACACGAGGAAGTCTTCTTTGGATGTGTTTTTGATGGCGCTCTCCAAATCTTCGTTAGAAACACTCGATGCTTCATCATCGTAGTCTGATGTTGGTGCATAGAATTGTTATGTTGGTAATGTTGTGTGGTTTTGCTGCGACACGCATGGAGATCAGTTGCTGAAATTGGGGGGGGGTACAGCTGATGACACTGTTAGTCCTCTTCTTTGTTGACAAGAAATCCTACTCCGTGTGGTGTTTTGGAGTTCGTCGCCCACTTTTACCATAGTTTGGGATTCCTCTGATGTTGGCTTCGCCGAATCCGAACCACAACGGACTTCGGCAGTCCGTATGTTCCATTCGTATTCTGTCGATGTTCGCTGGGTTAGCTCTTGGAGCTTCCCAATGCTTCAAGGTACGGATGTTCCATGTACCATGATGGTCCTTTCAGCCTGGTGTTTGTTAGCTGTTGTTTCGTCCCAGTCGCATATTTTCCACCTCCATCCTGGTAGAACGCTCCAATGAAGGCGCGGTTTGCTTGGTATTCCGGGCTCAACCGATCCGGCATTGTCTTTCCTTGCTGTGTTGGTGTCCATGTAGGTATTTCTGTTGGGCGTGGATTGTTGGCGGCGCCCCATCTCCTCTCCAAGCTGCTATTTGCCCATAGCTGGGGATTTTTGGGTCGGGTTATCTCCCCACTGAGGACAGGTTTGTACTGGTACACCCCCCCCCCCCCCCCGGTTACAGGTTACAGTAGGCAGAGGAACACCTCTGACTCTGACTCTGGTGACAACACACAGTTAAAAGTCACCAGAGATAGTCAAACACACTGTTAAAGTCACAAAGATAGTGACAACACACAGTTAAAGTCACAGAGATGATAATAATAATAACAACAATACTACTACTACTAAAAATAATAATGATAATAATAATATATTGAATTTATATAGCGCTGACGCTTGTAAAACAAACAAATCGAAGCGCTTGCACTCAAATCATTTACACGCATGTAACTTTCCTCAAATACTAAGATATTTCAAAGTTTATGTTTTCACACACATACACATACACACACTCACACACTCTCAACACACACACACACACACTCACACACACACTCACACACACACTCGCACACGCACTTAGGTGGCGATGAGGGAGATGAAGGATGCTGTTGAAAAGTAGGAACAGTTGAGAACAACAGACAGTTAAAGTCACAGAGATAATGACAACAGACAGTCACAGAGATAATGACAACAGACAGTCACAGAGATAATGACAACAGACAGTCACAGAGATAATGACAACAGACAGTCACAGAGATAATGACAACAGACAGTCACAGAGATAATGACAACAGACAGTCACAGAGATAAATGACAAGTCAGACACAGAGATAATGACAAAAGACAGTCACAGAGATAATGACAACAGACAGTCACAGAGATAATGACAACAGACAGTCACAGAGACACGGTGTGGGATGGCCTAGTGGTTAGAGCATTGTGCTCGCGATCTGACGGCCCGGGATCGAACCCCCACCGACACGCCCGTTCAAGGGATAGTTTACCCTGAAGTCAACATCAGTAGACTACTTACGACACTTTTAAATCCAGCCTCAAGACATACCTATTTCAAACCTAAGACTTTCCCCTTCTGTTTCATCTCATAATTATCTGTCCCTGCCTTCAATGACCACAAATTTACCATTCATCATGCCAAAGTGTCTAACCTGTGTGTGTGTGTGTGTTTGTGTGTGTGTGTGAATTTTGTTTAAAACTGTTAATTATTGTTGGTTGCCTGTGTAGGTGTGGGTTGAATGCAAGCGCTTTGGTTTCTATTTTTAAAGATATAGCGCTATATAATTTTGTATGATGATGATGTTGATGATTATCTATTATTATGTATTAGTAGATAGTAGTTGTAGTTTTATATTGTTACGATTATTATTTCTATTATTATTTTTATTATTTATTATTATTATTATTATTCTACTTCACTCTACGATATCCTTCGGATGAAGACTATTAACAACCGTGGCCATGTGTACAACGCAGGCAGATCATCTGGCACACGTGTTAAAACCATTCTGCATTTCGAAAGAGTAGGTCGTTTGCTCTGGTAAAAACGGATGAAAATGTATATTAAAAAACAGCCCTGTAACACCGGTGTCATGTTTAGATAGCATCCCGGAAGTCGGAATGTGGCTGCATTAAGTCGTGGTGGGCAAAAACGGTCGCGGACGCAAACATGTCACCATTGGTTAACTTTGGAGTTTTTGCCAAAGAACAAAACAATGGGTAGTTCTACAAACTTAGATACACCCTTCCCATAAGGGAAGTTATAGTTTTGCACAGAGCAATCTGCTGTCATTGTAACCGACATACAAGAACTATACAATACATCACAATGATACAAAGCCGTACGATGCAATACAAACCACTCCAATTCCATTCAAGACAGCACAGTAGCATGAAGTACAGTATGTATGTGTACAATGCAACACAGCACAGTATATGGTTGTACAATGCGACACAGTACAGTATATGATTGTACAGTACAACACAGTGCAGTATATGATTGTACAATGCAGTATAGTACAGTATATGATTGTACAATGCAACACAGTACAGTATATGGTTGTACAATCCAACACAGCACAGTATACGGTTGTACAATGCAACACAGTACAGTATATGATTGTACAATGCAACACAGTACAGTATATGATTGTACAATGCAACACAGTACAGTATATGATTGTACAATGCAGTATAGTACAGTATATGATTGTACAATGCAACACAGTACAGTATATGGTTGTACAATCCAACACAGCACAGTATACGGTTGTACAATGCAACACAGTACAGTATATGATTGTACAATGCAACACAGTACATTATATGATTGTACAATGTAACACCGTACAGTATATGATTGTACAATGCAACACAGCACAGTATATGATTGTACAATGCAACACCTTTTACTATATGGTTGTACAATGCAACACAGTACAGTATATGGTTGTACAATGCAACACAGTACAGTATATGATTGTACAATGCAACACAAAACAGTATATGGTTGTACAATGCAACACAGTACAGTATATGGTTGTACAATGCAACACAGTACAGTATGTGGTTGTACAATGCAACACATTACAGTATATGGTTGTACAATGCAACACAGTACAGTATGTGGTTGTACTATGCAACACAGTACATTATATGATTGTACAATGCGACACAGTACAGTATATGGTTGTACAATGCAATATAGCACAGTATGTATATGTACAATGCAACACAGTACAGTATATGATTGTACAATACACTAAAGTACAGTATGCATTCGTACAATACAACACAGTACAGTATATGATTGTACAATGCAACACAGTACAGTATATGGTTGTACTATGCGACACAGTACAGTATATGATTGTACAATACAAAGCAGTGCATTATATGATTGTACAATTTGACGCAGTACAGTTTAAGATTGTACAGTGCAACACAGTACAGTATATGAATGTACAACACAGTATATTATATGATTGTACAATACAATGCAGTACAGTATATGATTGTAGGATGCAACACAGTACCATATATAATTGTACAATGCAACACAGTACAGTATATGATTGTACAACACAGTACAGCATATGCTTGTACAACACAGCACAGTATACGAGTGTACAAAGCATCACAGTACAGTATATGATTTTACAATGCAACGCAGTACATTATATGATTGTACAATGAAACACAGTAGAGTATATGATTGAACAGCACAGTACAGTATATCATTGTACAACACAGCACAGTATATCATTGTACAACACAGTACAGTATATGAGTGTACAACACAGTACAGTATATCATTGTACAATGCAATATAGCACAGTATGTATATGTACAATGCAACACAGTACAGTATATGATTGTACAATACAATAAAGTACAGTATGTATTTGTACAATACAACACAGTGCAGTATATGATTGTACTGTGTTTCATTGTACAATCATATAATGTACTGTGTTTCATTGTACAATCATATACTGTACTGTGTTGCATTGTACAATCATATACTGTACGGTGTTGAACAATCGGTACAGTATATGACTGTACAACACAGTACAGTATATGATTGTACAATGAAACAGTACAGTATATGATTGTACAATGAAACAGTACAGTATATGATTTTACAATGCAACACAGTACATTATATGATTGTACAATGAAACACAGTACAGTATATGATTGAACAGCACAGTACAGTATATGATTGAACAGCACAGTGCAGTATATGATTGTACAACACAGTACAGTATATGATTGTACAACATAGTACAGTATATGATTATACATGCAACACAGTACAGTATATGATTGTACAATGCATCACAGTACAGTATATGATTGTACAATACAACACAGTACAGTATATGATTGTAGAATGCAACACAGCACAGTATATGGTTGTACAATACAACACAGTACAGTATGCATCTGTACATTGCAACACATTGCAGTATATGATAGTACAATGAAACGCAGTACAGTATATGATTGTAATAATAATAATGATAATAATAATAATAATAATAATAATAATAATAATAATAATAATATTAATAATAATGTGTGGAATGTATATAGCGCTGAATCTTGTAAAGCAACAAATCAAAGCGCTCAGATTTCATTTCATACCACTTTAAGTCACGCAGATTTCTCTCCGTGAAATTCGGGCTGCTCTCCCCGGGGAGAGCGCGTCGCCACAAGAGCAGCGCCACCCTTTTTTTTCTTTTTCCTGTCTGCAACTGTATTTGTTTCCCTATCAGAGTGACTTTTTTCTAAGAATTTTGCCAGGGACAACTCTCTTGTTGCCGTGGGTTCTTTTACGTGCGCTAAATAATTACGTGTAACACACGGGACCTCGGTTTATCGTCTCATCCGAAAGACTAGCGCCCAGACCACATTGTACAATATAACACAGTACAGTATGTGATTGTACAACACAGTACATTATATAATTGTGCAATATAACGCAGTACAGTATATGATTGTACAATACAACACAGTACATTATATGGCTGTACAACATAACGCAGTACAGTATGTATTTGTACATTGCAACACAGTAGAGTATATGATTGTACAATATAACACAGTATAGTATGTATTTGTACATTGCAACACAATACATATACAGTATATGATTGTACAATACAACACAGTACAGTATATGATTGTACAATACAACACAGTACATTATATGACTGTACAACATAGCGCAGTAAAATATGTATTTGTACATTGCAACACAGTACAGTATAGGATTGTACAATATAACACAGTACAGTATATGATTGTACAATACAACACAGTACATTATATGACTGTACAACATAGCGCAGTACAATATGTATTTGTACATTGCAACACAGTACAGTATATGATTGTACAATATAACGCAGTGCAGTATGTATTTGTACATTGCAACACAGTACAGTATATGCTTGTACAATATAACACAGTACAGTATGTATTTGTACATTGCAACACATTACAGTATATGCTTGTACAATATAACACAGTACAGTATGTATTTGTACATTGCAACACAGTACAG
>CM054163.1:39435620-39450620 GCA_028751875.1 Rapana venosa
CACATGCAAACAAGAAAGACATGTTTTAAAGAATGGGTGGTGCTACTCTTGTGGTTTTTGAGTTCTCTTTTAAGGAAATAGAGCAGCCGACATTTCATTCATTAGTCTGCGTGTCTTTTTTTACATCCGTACCGACTCCCGCCCCCCAAAGTCTTTCAGATGAGACTATAAACCGAGGTCCTGTGTGCAAACGCATGCACAACATCTTGCACACACGTTAAAACCTGTTCCGCTTCTGGGAATAGTCGGCCATTGTGTACCGGTGGGAACAGATGCCAACATTTACAAAACTGCATACACACGGGGACTGGGTGTGAAAAACACACTTGAGTGCTTATTCCATTATCTTCGAAATAAAAGAATGAAATAAAATAAAGAAATAAAAATAAAGGTTCATCAATGGTGATATTTTGCTAAAGCCACCGGTTTTGCCCACCATGAAGGTAGCCACATTCCGACTTCAGGGATTTGTGCTGTGTATCTTCCTGCTTCCGAAACCCGCCCAATGCTGACATGAATTATGGGATCATTGACGTGAATGTGTGATCATCTGCATGTGTATGCACTCGAAGGGAATCAAGGCAATGGCGGGTCTGCATTTGATGTTAATCTGTGAGATCGTAGAACCCCCCTCCCCTCCCTCCCCTTCATTTACTAGACATCGCCTTGATAGACAAATGAACACAAAATGTGTGGTTCTGGAGGTGTTTGTGTGTGCTTGCACAAGTTTGCTTGCACACACACACACACACACACACACACACACACACACACACACACACACACACACACACACACACACATTTACACAATTGGATTCAAACATGTCTGGACAAACCAAAGTACTCTGGATGTTCATCAGTTGAGTTATGCTGTTCAAAGAAAGCTTGAGGACATGTATAAAGCATTTTGGATCTACCAGAAGAAAGAGTTTGCAAAACTAAAATTTTACGATTTTGCTACCAAAGAATACAGACTGGAACCATACTTAATAAACTATGAAAACAAAACTCATAAGAAGACGTATTGTAAATTTCGCACAAGCTGTCACAATTTAATGATAGAGAAAGGGAGACACCAAAATATATCTAGAGAGGACAGAACATGTAGACATTGTAACAAGATAGAAGATGAATTCATTTACTCGATGAATGTATCTCATATGATGAACTCAGAAACAATTTGTTATTAAAAATTACAACCAAAGACAAAAAACGTAACATTTGTATAGATAAATTAAGTGACATAATCACAGTTGATATCTATCAAGCAGATATCATCAAATATGTGTATGAATGTTTTAAGAAAAGAGAAAATGAGAAGTAAAATGCAACATGCTTTAGTGTACATCAATTTGAGCCAAAGAGATGATTCTTGTTTTGTTGTTGTGTCAAATAAGTCTACTTGACTTAAATGGCAATAAAATATTCTGAATCAGAATCACACACACATAGATACAGTGACTGTCAGTCTCTCTCTCTCTCTCTCTCTCTCTCTCTCTCTTCTCTCTCTCTCTCTCTCTCTCTCTCTCTCTCTCTCTCTCTCTCTCTCTGTTCCTTTGTGTGAGTCTCTGTCTCGCTCTGTATCTTTATCTATCCTTTACGTCTCTCTCTCTCTCTCTCTCTCTCTCTCTCTCTCTCTCCTCTCTCTCTCTCTCTCTCTCTCCCTGTGTCTCTCTCTGCCCTCTCTGTCTGTCTGTCTGTCTGTCTGTCTGTCTGTCTCTCTCTCTCTCTCTCTCTCTCTCTCTCTCTCTCTCTCTCTCATCCCTCCCCTCACCTCTCCAAAGCTCTTCACTTCACTTCATAATGCTGATCGCTTCGTTTTCCTGTTTTTGTTCATTCTTACGTGGTTTAAATAGTGTGTTTCCTTTTTCAAAGATAAAACGTCTGTCCCTCTTGTTTCCTTTTTCAAGGGTTTATCTGTAATCAATAGTTGTGATAAAGAACGATAGTCTTTACTCAGGGCAAGGGCTGGATAAAATAAATATGTCAATACTTTTGATTTTGTAGCCCTTGGGAATAAAGACTATCAATCAATCAATCAATCCATCAATCGATCGATCAGTCAGTCAGTCAGTCAGTCAGTCAATCAATCAACCATTAAATCAATTTATTATTATTATTTATTTATTCTTTTACATCGAGGATAATGGATTAAGCACTTATATGCTTGTTTTACATCCATTCCCCGTGTGTATGCGGTTTTGTAAATTCTGTCATCTGTTCCCACCGGCACGCAATGGCCTACTCTTTCGAAAAGCGGAACAGGATTTAACGTGTGCGCAAGATGTTCTGCGTGCGTTCGCACACGGGGCCTCGGTTTATAGTCTCATCCGAAGGACTTTTGGGGAGTGTGGAGTCTGCACTGATGTTAACTCCAGGGGAAAATATCCCCTTGAACGGGAATCGAACCCGGGTCGTCAACCAATCAGTCAGCCAATCTCTTTGTGTGTGTGTGTGTGTGTGTGTGTGTGTGTGTGTGTGTGTGTGTGTGTGTGTGTGTGTGTGTGTGTGTGTGTGTGTTGTGTGTGTGTGTGTTCTCTCTCTCTCTCTCTCTCTCTCTCTCTCTCTCAGAGAAACTCAGATCCATACCGACATACGATACACTCAACCGCACCGCAACTTTAACAAAGCAAGCCAAACATTGGCTGAAATCTGCAGTGAGGACATTACAAGACAATTCAATACAGCGGGAATGCGAACTACCCATAAAAGAAATGCGTGGAGTCGATTCCATTCCATTCATTCTGAGAAGAGGAGGAATGGTGGGCTTAAAGACAGGAACAAAAGAAATTGAAAGGAGAAAAGCGAAATAGTGAAACCGTCTTAAGCTGTAGCAAACAGCTGTATGCCCACATAAACTGTCTGCCGGGAAGAAGCTGTAATCCTGGGAGACCATTAACTGGAAACGAACGACAAAGAAAACAAAACGAAACATAACAAAAGAAATGGGAAAGAAAATCAACAACAAGCAAAGACAAAACGTACCCTTGTTAAAACGGGTCTTTGTTTTTTCTTCATTCCAAAGATGAAAGACACGGGAATGCTTACAGACAGCATCAGTTCTTCACAGGGAAGGGAAACACACAGACAGACAGAACACACACACACACACACACACACACACACACACAACACACACACACACCACACACACACACAACACACACACACACACAACAACACACACACAGCACACAACACACACACCACACACAACACACAGACAGACAGACACACACCAGCACACACACAACACACAACACACACACACACAGACACACACACACACACCACACATACACACACATACACACCACATCAACACAACACACACACAACACACACAACACACCACAACACAACACACACACCACACCAACACACACACACACACACACACACACACACCACACACAACAACCAACACCACACAACACACACAAACACCACCACACACACAGACACACAGCACACACACACAACCACACAACAACACACACACACACACACACACAACACAACACACACAACACACACCACACACACACAGACACCACACACAACACACACACACACACACACACACGCACACAGAGAGGAAAACTGTTGTTGTTTAAATAGGTAGCATTGTTCTTGTGGTAAACGGCTTTTCACGGAGAAAGTGGCCACCATTTTAACCACACATCACGCACACACGCTCTCACAGACAGACAAACACACAGACACAGACACACACGCACGCACACACACACACACACACACACCACACACACACACACACACACACACACACACAGAGGAAACTGTTGTTTATTTTAGGTGATCGTTCTTGTGGTAAAGGATTTTCACGGAGAAAGTGGCCACCATTTAACACACACACACACACACATACACACGCACGCACTCAAGACACACAGACACAGACAGACAGACACACACAAGACAGACACATGACACCACACAGATAAAAAAACAACTGTTGTTATTTAAATAGGTAGCATCGTTCTTGTGGTAAACGACTTTTCATGGAGAAAGGGGCCACCATTTTAACACACACATACACACGCACGCACGCACTCACAGACACACAGACACACAGACACACACATGCACATACACACACACATACACACACGCTCGCGCGCGCGATAGCCTAGTGGTTAGAACATTGCGCAAGCAATCTGACCACCCGGGTTCGATTCCCGTTCAAGGGGGATATTTTCCCCTGGAGTTAACATCAGTGCCGACTCCACTCTCCCCAAAAGTCCTTCGGATGTGTGAATGCACGCAGAACATCTTGCGCACACGTTAAATCCTGTTCCGCTTTTCGTAAGAGTAGGCCATTGTGTGCCGGTGGGAACAGATGACAAAATTTACAAATCCGCATACACACGGGGATTGGATGTAAAAAAGCACATAAGTGCTTATTCCATTATCCTCATATAAAAGAATAAAATTAAAAAATTAAAATAAAAAAAACACACAGAGATTTTTAAAAAAATCCCTGTTGTTGTTTAAATAGGTAGCATCGTTTTTGCGGTAAACGATTTTTCACGAAGAAAATGGCCACCATTTACACACACGCACACACACACAGCACGCACAGACAGACAAACACACAGACACACACACACGCACGCACGCACACACACACACACACACGTGCACGCACGCGCACAAACACACACACACAGAAAATCTGTTTTATGTTACGTTTTAAATAGGTAGCGCCATTCTTGTGGCAAAAAGCTTAATTTTTTTATTTCTTCTTTTATTTCGAGGATAATGGAATAAGCACTCATATGCTTTTTTCATCCAGTCCCCGTGTGTATGCAGTTTTGTCAATTTTGTCTTCCGTTCCCACCGGCACACAATGGCCTACTCTTCCGGAAAGCTTTTCATGGAGGGAGTGTCCCCAATTTTAACACATACACGCACGGACGCTCACATACACACGCACGCATACACACATACACAAACTTAGACACATGCATGCTCGTACGGACGCATACACACACGCGCGCGCATTCATGCCTGAGTGCGTTGATGCACACAGATACACACGCACGTATGTGTACACAGAACATCTTGCGCACATGTTAAAATCCGTTTCGCTTTTCGGAAGAGTAGGTGAATGTGTGCTGGTGGGAACGGATAACAAAATTTACAAACTGCATACACACGGGGACTGGATTAAAAAAAGCACATGAGTGCTTATTCCATTATCCTCTAAATAAAAGAAGAAATAAAAGAAAATATATAAAACGCGATCACACGCGCATTCACACGCTTGACAACAGGCTTATGTTTTCTAACATAAGCCATACATGCCAACTTTGTTGTCCAATTACATATGGAAACATGACTCTCGACCCCACTACACGACGTAAAACACACACTGTCGTTCCAAAGTGGATCGGTGGTCTAGAGGTAACGCGCCTGTCTAGAAAGCGAAATGTCCGGGTCGGAAGTGTGCGGTGGTTCCAATCCCGTTTGGACCCGAAACTTTTCCCCCATCCATTAGACCATGAGTGGTGGTCTGGGCGCTGGTCTTTCGGATGAGTCGATAAACCGAGGTCCCGTGTGTTGCACATACTTATTTAGCGCACGTGAAAGAACCCACGCAACAAGAGAGTTGTCCCTGGCAAAATTCTGTAGAAAAAAAGCCACTCTGAAACAGGATTTTAAAAAAAAGGGGGTGGCGCTTCTTTTGTGGCAATGCGCTCTTCCCGGGGAGAGCAGCCTGAATTTCACGCAGAGAAATATGCGGTGACTTAAATTGGTATAATAACTAACTAACTAACTAAATGACACACACAGCTGCCTAGACATGCTGACAACATTTCCAAAGACCATCCCTCCCTCCCTCAGCCCAGCACCCCTATATCACAATTATCCGAATTCATACAAAACACACACACACACACACACACACACACACACACACACACACACACACACACACACACACACACACACACATACACACAGCCGAAGAATATCTTGCGCACACGTTAAATCCGCTGTTCGTAAGAGTAGGCCATTGTGTGCCGATGAGAACAGAGGACAGAATTATTTACAAAATCACATTCACACGGGGACTGGATGTGAAAAAGCAATAAGTGCTTATTCCATTATCCTCGATAGAAAATAATAAAATGAAATAAATACAATAAAGATACACTCAAGTAGGAATGCATGCATTTACCCATAAACATGCATACACACAGGCGCGTGAATGCGCGCGCACACACACACACACACTATACTTCACTAAGCACTCCAAAAACTACCCACCCCACCACCCAGCTCTCACCCTCTCTCCACACACCCTCTCCCTCTGTCCTCTCTCTCATTCATATATATATATATATATATATATATATATATATATATATATATATTATATATATATATATATATATATATATTATATCGAGGGTAATGGAATAAGCACTCATATGCTTTTTTACATCCAGACCCCGCGTGTTTGCAGTTTTGTCAATTTTGTCATCCGTTCCCACCGGCACACAATGACCTACTCTTACGAAAAGCGGAACGGATTTAACGTGTACGCAAGATGTTCTGCGTGCGTTCGCACACGGGGCCTCGGTTTATAGTCTCATCCGAAGGACTTTTGGGGAGAGTGGAGTCGGCACTGATGTTAACTCCAGGAGAAAATATCCCCTTGAACGGGAATCGAACCCGGATCGTCAAATTGCGAGCGCAATGTTCTAACCACTAGGATATCCCGTCCCCATATGTGTGTGTTGTGTGTGTGTGTGTGTGTGTGTGTGTGTGTGTGTGTGTGTGTGTGTGTGTGTGTGTGTGTGTGTATGTGTGTGTGTGTGTGTGAATGTATTTGGGAATGAAGTTGTAACTGGTTACCTGCACTTGTTTTTCCTCACTATATTTTCTCAATTTTACACACACACACACACACACACACACACACATATATATATATATATATATATATATATATATATATACATACATACATACATATCAAACACATATATATATATATACATACATACATACATATCAAACTCATACACACACAAACAAACAAACAAACACACACACACACACACACACACACACACACCATCATCAACAACAACCACCACCACAACAAACAAAATGTATACAGAGCGAGCAGCAGACTGCAGTGCCACAACCCGAACTTGTGCAGAAGATCTGTGTAGCACAGGCCACAGATCAGGAGATAAACACTCAGGATCATCATCTCAGCAAGTCCTTTGACTCGTGGAACTAACTGGCAGCATTGGCATTATCTTTATCCTGGTTTTCCCTGTAGGAAAACAGTCTGTATTCTGACATGATCAGGCTGCGAGAAGTCGCCTGTGTAATGTGCAGTGTGTGTGTGTTTGTATGCAAGGCATTTGTCATGAAAGATGTTAAGGGGAGATGTGGAGTATTGCGTGTGTGTTTGTGAATTAGGGAGAGGGGTGGGATGGGATGAGTGTTTTAGAGGGGGGAGGGGGGTATTTGCGCGTGTGTGTGTCGAGTCAAGTCAAATTTTATTTCCAGGTGGTACATTGAATAAGCAATGCATTTGCTTTTTTTCCATCAAGCCATCTATCTAAGAACAAATTTCTTAATGCTAATACTGAAATGCTACATTATTGCAACCTTTACCAATAACTTGTACCAGCAAAAAAGAGGGTTATTAGGCTGTGGGAAGCCAGTGAAAAGTGTGTGTGTGTATGTGTGTGTATGTGTGTGTACACACTTCCAGCAAATACTTACACACATGCGCGTGCACGTATACTATCTAATCCCTTCTTCATAAACACACACGTACCAATCTATTTAACGCTCTGACACAAATATAATCTTTTATGATAGATGTTTTGCATGTTTGTCCGTTGTGTTCGACGATGACCTCCAAAACAGCAGAGGAGGCAGCTGCTGTTTCGGAAATTGGGCAGAAATTAGATTATAGTGGAGATGCCTTGCCCACAGTACATCCCCACTCTCTCGGCCAAGTGGGCATAAGGACAGTCAGCGTTGGAGATGTTCTCCAAAGGCCAACCAGCCCCAGGGCTGCAGCACATAAGAACTGTGCGAGTCAAGCCTCCTAGTCAGAGAGTCATAGTCGATCACTAAAGACTAAGCTGTAAAGTGGAATTCCGTGAGTGGGAAAGAAAGCCACTGGTCATACAGCCTCTCACCTTGCTGTTGCCCCCAGCGTCAATGGTTTCATCAAGAACTGTGATAAAGCCAGGCGCTACATAAGTACACTACATTAAGCTTCTAGTATCACACAGCCTGGTTGTTTATAGCGTTGTGCGCTCGTGATCTGCTGACCCGGGTTCGAATCCCGTTGGAAGAGATATTTTCCCAGGAGTTAACATCAGTGCCGACTCCACTCTCCCCAGAAACCTTCAGATAGGACTATAAACCGACGTCCTATGCGCAAACGCACGCAGAATATCTTGCGCACACGTTAAAACCTGTTCCGCTTTTCGAAAAAATAGGTCATTGTGTGCCGGTGGGAATGGATGACAAAGTTTACAAAGCTGCATAAACACGGGGATTGGATGTAAAAAGCAGTTGATTGCTTATTCAATTATCCTTGAAATAAAAGAATAAACAATAGTGATAGTACTCATGCCACATCAAAATAAGTTTTATTTTCTCCACAGGACGTCCCCAAAAACAAACACACAAAAACTAAGCCCTGCCCCTCTCCTCCAAAAAACAACCACACACACAAACACACACAACACTCACACACCTAAAAGACTCCCAGAGTCAGAATAGAATAACACAGAAATTTAAAAAAAAAAATCCCTCCACATAACAACAAGCATGACTACAAAACAAAGAAATCGCTGCTAAAAAAAACAACCCCATTCAAACATACAGACAAAAAACCCGAGAAAGCTATTGCTGCCAATCCTATTGTCAATGGATTTAGTCAAGTCATGCTGGTCATTATAGTTATTTTATTTGTTTATTTATTTTTATCTCTTCTTTTATATCGAGGATAATGGAATAAGCACTCATGTGCTTTGTTACATCCAGTCCCCGTGTGTATGCGGTTTTGTAAATTTTGTCATCTGTTTCCACCGGTACACTCTTCCGGAAAACGGAACAGGATTTAACATGCGCAAGATGTTCTGCATGCGTTCGAACACGGGGCCTCGGTTTATAGCCTCATCCGAAGTTGTGTGTGGTGTGTGTGTGTGTGTGTGTGTGTGTGTGTGTGTGTGTGTGTGTGTGTGTGGTGTGTGTGTGTTGTGTGTGTGTGTTTGTGTGTGTGTGTGTGTTGTGTGTGTGTGAGTGTGTGTGTGTGTTGTTTGTGTTGTGTTGTGTTTGTGTGTGTGTGTGTGTGTGTTGTTGTGAGTGTGTGTGTGTGTGTTTGTGTGTGTAGTGTTTGTGTGGTGTGTTTGTGTGGTGTGTGTGTGTTGTGGTGTGTTTGTGTGTGTGTGTTGTGTGTGGGTGTGTGTGTGGTGTGTGTGTGTTGGTGGTGTGTTTGTGTGTGTTTGTGTGTGTGTGATGCGTGTTGTGTGTGTGTGTGTTTGTGTGGGTACGGTGTGAAGGAAAGTAGAAAAAAAGGGGTGTGTGTGTGTGAGTGGGTGGTGGTGTGTGTAGTGTGTGTGTTGTGTGTGTGTGTGGATGAGAATGAGTGTGGTGTGTGTGTGTGTAGTGGTGTGTGGTGTTTTCTTTATGTTAACGTCTTGTGACAGAAGATTAGACGTGGATAGATATGTGAGTGTGGTGCTTGCTGTGTGATGCGCGTGTATGTTGTGTGTTTTGTGTAGTACAGTCACGTGTGCGCGCTGGGTGTTGTGTGTGGTGATCGTTAGATGTTTTTTGCTTTAAGAGCAATTGGCAGCTGAAGTTGGAGTATTAGACATAGAGAAAAGTTCATGTAATGCGAGAACACTCTGCTGTTATTGTCTGCACTCCTATCCATTCTCTGCTTTCTTCCATTGAATTATTTAAATAGATTAACAGTTATCATCACTTTGCGCGCTGGCACCGATCCTTGTAGGTGCTTAACCAGTCGCAACTTCTTTTTTCTTTATTCACATGTGTGACTACTTGACGATAAAAAAGTAATATGTCAGAAATGTAACACGAGCACACACACCTATGTACATACTATAGCCAACACATCAACATTCATATATATATTAGATATATATTTAAATATATAAATTATAAAATATATTATGACAGCACACACACACACAATATATAACACACAACAACATATATATATATATTATATATATACACGACACACACACAAATATTATATATATATATACACAACAACACACACACACAACATATTATATATATTATATATATCAATAAACAATAATATATAAATAATATATATATATTACACACACACACACACATATTTATATACAAACACACACACAACACAATATATATATATATATATATATACATAAACACCACACACATATATATATATATTATATATATATAACACATATGTATACACATACACACACACAACATATATATATATATAAAACACACACAGACACACACACACGCACACACACACAGCACACATATATATATATATATACAATACACACACACATAATACAAAACACAATACACATATATATATATATATATATATATATATATATATATATATATATATATATATATTGGGGACGGATAGCTCAGTGATTGGAACACTCGCTTTCCTCCAGCCAAGTTAAGCAGCGTCGAGCGTGGTTACCAGTTGGATGGGTGACCGTTTGCGCTCCTTGGCTTCAGTACAGTTCCCCCAGTTCACCCAGCTGTAAATGGGTACCTGCCCTCTTTAGGGTCAGGGAAGGTAAAGCAGCGAGGGAGAGGAGATGGGCGCCGCCCTCAATATGCTGGCCATAGAGAAGTGAGGTCTCTGACGCCTCGCTCCCCTACGACCTTATAGGTTATGGGACTCCTTTACCTTTATATATATATATCTACACACATACACACTTATATTATATATATATATATATATATATATATATATATATATATATATATATATATATATATATATATATCTATATATACACACATCACACACACATATATATATATATATAATATATATATATATATTATATCACGCATACACAAATACACACAGATATATATATTACACACACACATACACATATACACACATATACACACAGATTATATATATATATATATGGCACTCCTCTCCTTTTCTTTCATCCGACAAGCGAGAAAGAAATCATGACAATTCTGAAAGAAATGACTATAAAATCATGTGATCTTGATCCCATACCTGCTTCTCTTTTCACACAGTGCCTACCACAACTCATACCCGCTATCACGAAAATAGTAAACTCATCTCTTGTTTCAGGAAATGTTCCATCAGCTCTCAAAACTGCTATAGTCACACGTCTACTCAAAAAGCATGACCCTGACCCTAACATTCTGAAGAATTATAGACCTGTTTCCAATCTACCTTTTATTTCTAAAGTCCTTGAAAAAGTAGTTTTCAAACAGCTCAACAACCACCTTCTCTCGAACAATCTTCTTCCTGAGTTTCAGTCTGCCTATCGCGTCAACCACAGCACTGAAACCACCCTAGTACACACTTTAAACACGCTTCTACTCGCTTCTGACTCCGGGAAAATCTCCCTTCTCACTCTACTCGACTTATGAGCAGCCTTCGATACTATAGACCACTCAATTCTTCTCTCCCGTCTTCAAAAAACGTTCGGTGTTACTGGCACAGCCCTCACCTGGTTTAATTCATACCTTACTTACCGATTCCAGACAGTTGCAGTAAACAAGATTCAATCAATACCTGCCAAACTGGAATGCGGAGTCCCACAGGGTTCAGTTCTAGGCCCTGTTCTTTTCACTCTTTACACTGCCCCACTGTCACATATAATAAACCGTCATCAAATCAACCATCATTTTTACGCAGATGACTCTCAGATTCAAAGCAGTGTTACTCCTGAAAATCTGCCTTCTCGCCTGACAAATATGGCCCGCTGCTTTGAAGATATTCAAAACTGGATAATACAGAACAAATTACAGCTAAATGCAGATAAAAACCGAAGCCATGCTCGCAGGGACCAAACACAAACTCTCTTCCATTACAACAGCTTCAATAGAACTTGGCAATACATCAGTCCCTCTATCCACTGCTGTGAAGTATCTAGGTGTCGTTATTGACAACACACTCTATGAAAAAATTCATCACCCAGACCTGTCAGTCGTGCTACTATCAATTACGGCGTATTAGTGCAATTCGAAAGTACCTGTCCACCGATGCAACAGACAAACTTGTCATTTCTCTCATTCTTTCACGTCTGGACTATTGCAATTCTCTTTTGTCTGGTCTGCCAGCATCATCTATCCACTCCCTTCAACGTATACAAAACTCCGCAGCTCGACTAGTTCTCAGAAAGAACAAATCTGAACACATTACCCCTCTCTTGCGATCTCTCCACTGGCTTGCCTGTGCCACAGAGGTTAAATTATAAGATCAGTACCCTCTGTTACAAATGTCTCCACAAAACTGCTCCCTCCTACCTCTGTGAATGTCTTCAACCTGTACACTCCTTCGCGTTCCCTCCGCTCTGCGCAGATCCTTGTGCCTACGAATACCTAGATTCAGCCAATCCACTGTTGGCCGCCGCTCTTTCTCTATTTCGGGTCCATCGACCTGGAATGAGCTCCCTCTCCCTCTTCGCCAGAAACCTAGTTATGACACTTTTGAATCCAGCCTCAAGACATATTTATTTCAAACCTAAGATTTTCCCCTTCTGTTTCATATCAGAGCTATCCCACCTTCACTAGCCCATGTCCTATCACCATGCTAAAGTATATGACCTGTGAGAGTGTGTGTGTGTGCTTTTGAAAAACATTTGACTATTGAAATTTTATTTCATAGATTGTGTCTGCAGCGCATCATGTTTGTAAATATCTGTTTGTTTAAACTATTGATTATTTATCATTGATTGCATGACTGTGTAAGATTAGGTTGAATGCATGCGCTTTGATTTGTCTCTGCAATATATAACGCTATATAAGTTCCATTTATTATTATTATTATTATTATTATTATTATATTATATCTTATATTATTATATTATATTATTATTACATACACATATATAATTATATGTGTGTGTATATATGTTTGTATGTATGTCTCTAATCTCTCTCCCTCTCTCTCTCTCTCTCTCTCTCTCTCTCTCTCTCTCTCTTATTATTATAATATATATATATATATATATATAATATATATATATATATATATATAGTTTTGTTATATATATATATTATGTATGTGTGTTGTATGTAAATATGTATATTTAGATAGATAGACAGATATATAGGTTATATATGTAGATTAAATAGATAAATAGAGAGACAGACATGCAGGTATACATAGATAGATATGTACCTACTTATAAAAATAAACAATTATACTGTGTAAGCCTTCTGTTTCAAAGATGATGTAGTAGTTGAGTATAAAAAAAAAACAACTTTAAAAAGCAACACCACCATCTCCTGAACAAGTTCGTTTTCTGCATTCCTAAACGATCATACTCCACTCCACATACATACAGAAGCAGACAAAACACAGAAAACAAAACAGATTCCACCAAACCAATGGACACAAAAGAGCAGAGCGAGCAAAGCCCTCCTAAAGCCACTGTTCTTCCGTGCAAAGCTGAAGGCAAGCTGAAGGTTTACACACTGTAGCACTTCTTCACAAAACACAGGAAAATAATGTACTGTTTTTTTTAAACTATGGGGTGGTGCTGATCTTGTGGCGACGTGCTTTTCATGGAGATAGCGTCCCAACACACACACATATGCACCCGCACACACACACACACACATGCACGCGCACACACACACAACAGACGCACATGCAAGCATGCACACACACAACACACACACACATGCAAGCACGCACACACACACAAACGCATGCACGCGTGCACCCAGGCCCATCCCCCCCCCCCACCCACCCACACACACACGCAAAGACAATTGCGTACACCTCTGTCTCTCTCTTCTAACATCCTAATCTATGCTGACACAGGTCTTGCATACACAGTGACATCAGATGCAGAGGGAACACGCTCATACAATACACAGAGGCAGCGAGATCCTGTGCAGTATGTCTGTCAGGAATGCCAGAAACCAACTTGTTCAGGAGATGGACGGAGATAGGAAGAGGATCTGGAGATAATTATAATGACCAGCATAACTTGACTGAAACCATTGCCAACAGGACTGGCAGCAATGGCTTTCTCAGGGCTTTTATTTTTTGTATGTTTGTGGTGTGTGTGTGTGTGTAGTATGCGCCTGCGTGTGTGTGTGTGTGTTGTTTTTCTTGCTGCGTCATAAAGGGGATTTATTACTTGTTTGATATTTTGTTTTCTTTTTGGTTTTGTGTTGGTTTGTTTGGGCGGGAGGGGGGGGGGTGTCGTTGGTTGGGGGATGTTGTCTTACTCTTTTTTTTAGAGGGGTTGGGGGGAGTGTAGGGTGCTGCGGGAACAGTGTATATATTGATTTGGTACGAGTAGGCTTTAATGCGGGGCATGTTTGTATGCAAACATCTGCCATGAAAAAGTGTATTTGTGACAGAGCATCAGACAGGTTTGTACGTGTGTTTGTGAAGGGGATTAGAAGAGGTAAGCGTGCGTGAGCATGTGTGTCCTTAAGGAAAGATAGAAAGGAGTGTACATACATATCTACATACATAATATATTGTATTATAACTATATCAAACTGATCTGAATTCTTTTGGATCCCCTAGGATATGACACAATGATTTTATAGAATATGTATTTCACTTATCTTCGTATTTTAGAAAAAAATTATATTTAGTTTTCTTCCTATCAATTTTTGTTGACGGCATTGGTTAACCACAAGATTTTTTTCATTATTCCTGGGAGCGAAAAAACACGTCGCT
>CM054163.1:39463120-39465620 GCA_028751875.1 Rapana venosa
AATTACATCACCCATTTCTTGAATATTCATCACAAATCAATTCACGTTCGTCATAATCGACAATGTTTTGAATGTAGTTTTCATCAATATAAGGATCCATTTCTATAAAGTTATCTTACTTCTTCTGTTGGTTGCATGAAAAATAAATCGTGATAAATTATGTCTATCAGTAGATATTGTAGCTTTGAGTAGCACGTGCAAAGGAAGTCTCTTCGCATCTTTAAGAAACTTGTGTCTCAAATCTTCATAGACAGGGCAATTAAATAAAAAGTGTTCTTCATTCTCTATTTGGTCTTTACAAACAGGGCACTGCTTATCTTCATTTGAACTACTATAGCGATGTGTATTATTGTTTAGTGGTAGCGCATTCACTCGTACTTGAGTAACTGCAACTCGAAAGCAATATGTATCCATTTCACTAATATACTTCTCTCTTTCAAAAACAATCTTAAAGTTTCTGTAACTATCATATCTACTGCCATCTCTGATGGTGCCAGTCCATTCCTGGGTAAAGAGAGAGAGAGAGAGAGAGAGAGAGAGAGAGAGAGAGAGAGAGAGAGAGAGAGAGAGAGAGAGAGAGGAGAGAGAGAGAGAGAGAGAATACAGACAGACAGAAAGGCAGACAAATAGACAGACAGACAGACAGAGACATAATTTGAGATAGAGCGCCAGTCAATTTACAAACATTATTCGCAGATAAGGAGAATTTAACAAGTCCGCAAATAGGATTTTTTTAATGCAGCCCCAAGCAATCTTCAAAATAAATGAGTAAAATTGATAAATATACAAGAAACAGACAGACAGATCGACCAACAGACAGACATACAGACAGATAAACAGACTGACCGACCGACAGACATACAGACAGGCAGACCGACCGACCGACCGACAGACATACAGACAGGCAGACCGACCGACCGACCGTCAGACAAACAGACAGACATACAGATAGACAGGTGGACAACAGACAGACAGACAGACAGACAGACAGGCAGACAACAGACAGACAGACCGACCGACCGACCGACCGACAGACATACAGACAGGCAGACCGACCGACCGTCAGACAAACAGACAGACATACAGATAGACAGGTGGACAACAGACAGACAGACAGACAGACAGACAGACAGGCAGACAGGCAGACAACAGACAGACAGACAGACCGACCGACCGACAGACATACAGACAGGCAGACCGACCGACCGTCAGACAAACAGACAGACATACAGATAGACAGGTGGACAACAGACAGACAGACAGACAGGCAGACAACAGACAGACAGACAGACAGGCAGGCAGATAGACAGACAGACAAACATACACACAGACAGGCAGACAACAGACAGACAGTCAGACAGGGAGACAGACAGACAGACAGATGGACAGAACACCAGGATAGGTGCCCCATCTTTTACTCAAACAGTAGGATACATAATTTGCCCACACTTCTAATGACAACACTGACGTGTCACCGTAATGGTCCTGCCATGTTTAGTCTGGTAATGACCAGGGTTTTACGTCAGGATGACAACATTGAATTTGTCAGTGAACATTGATGTCTGCTGCGCGTGAATGGATTTGGTTGTTGTTGCTGTTGTTGTTGTTGTTGTTGTTGCTGCTGTTGTGGTTGTTGTTGTTGTTGTTTTTCGCCACATAGTTAAACGTCTAACCCTTCCCCAAAACTTTAGAATATGAAAAAGGAAAGACGTAAATAAAGACAAAAGAAAGAAAAACGAAAGAAGGAAAGAAAGGAAGGAAGGAAGAAAGGAAGGAAGGAAGGAAGGAAGGAAGGAAGAAAAATACAAAGGAAAGAAGGAAGGAAGACAACAGAAAGAAAGAATGATGGGAAGGAAGAAAGAAAGACAGAAAGACAGAAAAAAAGAAAGAAAGACAGACAGAAACGAAAGAAAGACAGAAAGGAAGGAAGGAAAAAAGACAGAAAGAAAAGAAAGGAAGAAGAAAAGACAGAATGAAGAAAGGAAGAAAGAAAAAGAAAGCCTGACAATACCAATGCAACAGAAATAATAATGAATAAAGAGCGGAATGAATAAACAGCCTACTGTATAAGATGAATAAACAAATAAACACACAAATACATTCTCAAAGTGAATAGACAGTTACCAGTGAAATGTTAAAGACATTTTCATTGAAAAAAGTATTTATGAATTGAATAAATTTTTTCTCGTTCCTCTGCTAGAGTTCCAAGATTCATCAATAAATGAGATTTTGCGTATGCGACCGTTTTTTGCCCTCCCTGAAGGTAGCCGCTTTTTATCTTCAGGAATGTATGCAGGGTATGCTTGTGTTTCCTTCCGTAACCCACCGAACTCTGACAAGGACTAAATATAGATCTTGAACGAAAATATTTGATTTTCTGCATGCATGAAAGGATCTAAGGCACTGGCAGGTCTGCACTTGAAGCTCACCTGAGAGATCGTCAAAATTGCCACCCGCAGTTCACCAGATGCCGCCGAGATTCGAACCCACGACTTCATAG
>CM054163.1:39485620-39495620 GCA_028751875.1 Rapana venosa
TCTGTTTGTCTGTCTGTCTATCTATCGGTTTGTCTGTCTGCCTGTCTGTCAATTGGTCTGTCTGTACCTCTGTCTGTCTCTCTGTTTGTCTGTCTGTCTTGTCTATCGGTTTGTCTGTTTCTGTCTGCCGTCTGTCTGTCTGTCTGTCTCCCTCCCCTCTCACCCCCCTCTCTCTCACACACACACACACACACACACACACACACACACACACACACACACACACACACACACACACATACACAATATTAACCCTATCATATAGAGGCACCAACGTTAATCACATAATCGGTTTAAATTCAGCAGTAACATTGTTAATCTTTTTGACGTAGAGATGGGAGGAAGAGGGAGACTATTTGATTATTCATTGAATCTTTTTTTTCCCGAGGATAACGGAATAAGCACTCGTGTAAGTTTTCTTTACATTCAGTCCCTGTGTGCACTTAGTGTTCTAAATTTTATCATCCGTTCCTGCCGGCACAGGTCGACTACTCTTCTAAAAGGCAGAACAGGTTTAACACGTGTGCACGATGTTCTCCGTGCGTTTGCACATAGGACCTCGGTTTATAGTCTCATCAGGAGAGAGAGAGAGACAGACACAGAGAGAGAGACAGAGAGAGACAGAGACAGACAGAGAGAGAAAGAGAGAGACAGAGACAGACGGACGGACGGACAGAGACAGACGGACAGACAGACAGACAGCAGACAAAGTCACCTGCACACAAGGAGTTCTAAACGTTTATGTTACAAGCAATTGAACATCGTGGAAAATATCTCTTTTACGTTGCATGCACTCTCTCTCTATGTCTCTCTCTGTCTCTGTCTCTCTCTGTCTCTCTCTCTCTGCCCCCCTCCTCTCTGTCCTCTCTCTCTCTCTTCCTCTCTCTCTCTGTCTTCCTCTCTCTCTCTCTCTGTCTCTCTCTGTCTCTGCAGAACATCTTGCGCACACGTTAAATCCTGTTCCGCTTTTCGAAAGAGTAGGTCCATTGTGTGCCGGTGGGAACAGATGACAAAATTTGCAAAACCGCATACACACGGGGACTACATGTAAAAAAGCACATGAGTGCTTATTCCATTATCCTCGATATAAAAGAATAAATGAATGAATAAATGAATGTCTCTCTCTGTCCCTCTCTCTCTCTTTCTCTCTCTCTCTTCTCTCTCTCTCTCTGTCTCTCTCTCTGTCTCCCTCTCTTCTCGCTCTCTCTGTCTCCTCTCTCTTCTCTCTCTGTCCCTCTCTCTCTCTTCTCTCTCTCTCTTCTCTCTCTCTTTCTCCTCTCTTCCTGTCTCCTCTGTCTGTCTCTCTCTCACACCTAAATACACCCACACGCGCGCGCGCGCACACACACACAACACTACATACATACATAACACATACATACAGACATACATACATATATACATGCATACATACATACATACATACATACATACATCCATACATACTAATTTAATACATTAAACAAACATCACACACATAACACATGAGACACACACACACACAACACACACAACACACACACACACACACACACACACAACAAAGACAGGACACCAGACAAAACAGGACACAGACACTGAACAGAAAAGAAAAGACAGACAGACAGACAGAGAGACAGAGAGAGAGACAGAGAGAGAGAGAGAGAGACAGACAGACAGACAGAGAGACAGACAGAGAGACAGACAGAGAGAGAAACACACAGATGGGTGGACACAACTGATACCCTTGCTAATCATGAAGACGGAGTTAATCAAATGAGATTAAACGGTCATAAATAGTTCAGGCTTGCACTGTCGCTCTGGCATTTCGATTGCAATTTCCTTCCAACCTCCCACAAAAAACCAGATTGAGAAGAAAAAAGCCAACAAATACAAACAACTGAATAAATAAACCGAGAAATAAATGTGAGTGGTTTTCTCCCTTGATTTAAAGCCTTCCTAGAAATAACATTTGAACAGTGTTTTCCTCTAATTGAAAACTCGGGTAGATGCAGTAAACGTTGATAAAATTACACAGAAACTTAAACCAGCCAACCAGCCAGCCAACCACACACACACACACACACACACACACACACGCACGAACGAACGCACGCACGCACGCACGCACGCACGCATGCGCACACCGCACGCACACATCAGTGCAGACTCCACTCTCTCCAAAAGTCTTTCGGATGAGACTATAAACCGAGGCCCCGTGTGCGAACGCACGCAGAACATCTTGTGCATACGTTAAATCCTGTTACGCTTTTTGTAAGAGTAGGCCATTATGTGCCGGTGGGAACAGATGAAAAATTGACAAAACTGCATACACACGGGAACTGGATGAAAAAAAGCACATATGTGCTAATTCCATTTTCCTTGACATAAAAGAATAAAAAAGAAAAAAGAAAGAAAAACAAAAAAGCACACACACAAATACACACATCCTATTGCGGTAAAAAAGTGTTTTCTGGTCAGCGTTGTTGTCTTACACACTTACACGACACACACACACGCACGCACGCACACACACACACACACACACACACACACACACACGCACGCACACACACACATACGCACCACACACACACACACACACACACACACACACACGAACGCACGCACGCGCACACGCACACACACACACACACACACACACGCACGACACACACACACACACACACGCACACGCACGCACACACGCACATACACATGCACACACCTTAACTCGCAAAGTGACATCAAAAGCCATGAAGTGAGAAGGGAAAAACAGTCAACAATGTATTACATCACATTACCGCCACTGCACATTGATTCCCTTGGGATTATTGGAAAGGGGATTTTTGTGTCTGACCGTCTGTCTGTCTGTCTGTCTGTCTGTCTTTTTCCCATCAGACAAGACATGCTTTCCTATTTTGAAAATAGAAAAGGCCTTTGAACTGTTATCAAAATACTCAGAGAAGAAGGGAGAGAAGGGGGGGGGGGGGCTGAGAGATGAAAGGAGATAGACAGAAAGGAGTGCGAGAAAAAGGGAGCGAGAGAGAGATAGAGAGGGAGAAAGTAAGAGAAGGAGGGGAACGAGAGAGAAAGAGGAGAGAGAGAGAGAGAGAGAGAGAGAGAGAGAGAGAGAGAGAGAGCGAGATGGAGAGAGAGAAGATAGAGGGAGAGAGAGGAGTAACCGAAAGAGGGGGACGAGAGAGAGACAGAGAGACAGAGACAGATAGAGAGAGAGAGCATAGTTATAATTATAACCCTTATTATACGTTCCACAACACACTGATACATATGACAAGTTTTGCTACACCCCTAGAAATAAATGCATGACGTGAAAGACAGAAAAGAAACGTACTTGTAGATATTTTTGAACACCATCTAAATCATCCAGTAGTCAATTACCAAGGAGGATGCATTATTTACGAAGGACACCGCAGAAAATGACATCATATTCTCGCAAAACATACAACTCAAGATGGTGGTTTGGGAGCGGGAATAGATAATACATAATCGCCAGAACATATGGAAAATCTGGGCTACATCTCTAACATCTAAATAGGAATAATGTTTACAGCAGGTTCATGTTAACTGTGATTTCTACCAGTCTTTTTTCAGAGACGTTGTCTGCTGATATACAGCTAGATTTACAGGGCAGAGCACATCTGATGAGAGCTATAAAGAAGACAGTTATCCCCCTTTGGAACATCGGCAATGCAGCCAGGGACATTGTCAGACAGAGAAAGCGAAGACACAAAAACAGAAAGAAGAATAATCAGAGAGGAGTTTCCTGACAGACTGTCTGACCTTCCTCTTCTCTATCCGCATACACACGGGGACTGGATGTAAAAAAGCACATAAGTGCTTATTCCATTATCCTCGATATAAAAGAATGAAATAACATAAAATTAAAATAAATATCCAACCAAACCTCTACGAATACGAAATTTTATTTACGAATACGAAATCTATTAACGATACGAATTTTTTTTACATCACAAATGTTAAAAAAGATAAACAAAGCTTACATCAGCTAAAAGGAAAAAATGGACAAAAGAAAGCAAACGACAAAGGTTGAATTATGACCTGGCTTAAGTTTTCGAAACCTATACATAAGTGAGATGTGTGAAATTAAATTTGGAACTCCTCTCACCGTTTCGTAACACGAAGTGGCAATCTTTCTCTTTTCCCTTTGTAACATCATCGTGGGTCAGAAACGGGACAAGCTGTGGTTAGGTGGTGCGCTCGTGATCTGCTGCCCAGGTTCGAATCTTCAGGGATCTTTCCTCTGATTAAAATCAGTGCATGACTCCACTCTCCCCAAGTCGTGGAAATATAAACCGGGTCCTGTGTCGAACCAGAGTCATCGCAGACAGTTAAACCGTTCCGTTTTGGAAGAGTAGGACTATTTGCACAGTGGAAACGGTTACAATATTTACCAAACTAGGCAAGACCGGGGACGGAGTGCTAATTTCCATATCCTCGAAAAAAAAGAAAAAAAGAGAATGCATGGATTGAAGATAAAAAGGAAAAGGATGGGAAGAAGAGGTGAGGAGATGAGAGTGGAGGGAGGAGGGGGAGGAGGGATGAGATGAAGAGGGAAGGATGGAAAGAAGAAGTGAGGTAGTGCAGGATGGATAGAGGGGGAAGGAGGAAGAAGAAGAAGAGGAAGGATGGAAGAAAAGTGACGATAGTGGGGGGGGGGGGATGGAGAAGATAGAAGAAGTGGAAGGATGGAAGAAAAAGTGAGGATAGTTGGGGGGGGGATGGAGATAGAAGAAGAGTGGAAGGATGGAAAGAAAAAGTGACGATAGTGAGGGGGGGGGATGGAGATAGAAGGAAGGAGGAAGGATGGAAAGAAAAAGTGCGATGTGGGGGGGGGGGAGATAGATAGAAGGAGTGGAAGGTGGAAAGAAGAAGTGATGATAGTGCAGGGGGGATGGAGATAGACAGAAGGAGTGGAAGGATGGAAAGAAAGTGACGATAGTGCAGAGGGGGGGGGGGTGGAGTAGACAGAAGGAGTGGAAGGATGGAAAGAAAAAGTGACGATAGTGCAGGATCTCCACACTCGCTGCAGAGGGGGGGGGGGGGGGGGCTTTCTTTTTCTTCTCGCTTCAGACCCCCTCCAGAGGTGACAGAATAATCAGCCTGTTGACCGCGGTCACTCCCCTGCAAGTGAGTGAGTGAGTGAGTTAGTTAGTCCTTCAGTTTAACGTCCTCCCACTAATTAGTGATACCAGACGGGAAAGTGTGTGTGGGCGAGTGTGTGTGAGAGAGAGAGAAAGAGGGGGAGGGAGGGGGTGGAAGGTGGTATGCACATCGCTAATTATCCATATTAAACAACTGTAAGAAACCAAAATAAAAAACCATAACAGCAAAATGTTGAAAAAAACCCCAAAAAACCAACTTCTTAAACACTAACTTTGAAATCCATATAACTAGTAAACATCATTATACTATAAAAAAAAAATGATAATGGGACTATGACTTAATGACAATACAATCTCTTTCATTAATGGAACGACTTTTAGAATGTATTCTAAGCAACAGGCTGTGAAATCAGTTGTTGTTTTTTTCAGATCTCTGCATTCTAAAAGAATGTGAGCAATTGTAATATTTTCGCCACAGATGCATGCTGCTTATTTTTGAAAAATTTAGTTCTGAAAGCATTGAGCTTTATCCTGTAGATGAGGGATACAATATTTCTATATTCATGTAAGTTACGGCACTTGATTTGATAATAAATGGTTTACATCATCATTCCAGGGAGAACCCATATCTTGTGGGGTTTTTTAATGTTTCCAACATGCATTTTATAACATGCTGTAGCCCTCATGAATGGATAAGGGGACATCTATACTGCAGGACCCATTAGCACGCTTAGCTCCATAATTTGCTATCTTGTCAACCTTTTTTTTCCATTAAAGTAGATACCACATTGCGAAGGAATCCAGCAAAAAGTAACAGCAGTGCCACGTAACATCAGAAAATGAATCAGATGTCCAATCTCAGTTACGAGATCTTGTCTTACTTTTAAACTAGAATTTTTTTTAGGGCAAGTAAAACCGACTTGGAATGAACACGTCTGAAATATATCTTTAGGAAAATCTAGAAGGTATATAAAGCCATCAAGATGGCAGATAATTCAGCTGTAAATATAGATCGATTTTTCCCAACATGAAATGATTTCTCTGCTTGCAACGGTGGGATGACAAAGGCTGCACCCAGACAACTGCCCTGAAGGAAGAGGAAGAAGAATGGTCGACCATCTTGAGGTCACGGAAGGAACAGACCTGAATGGTGGTCATCCCTGCGAGTCAAGCCATTGACTTGACTTCTCCCGTAACTCCTTGAGGAGTCGGTCGGGTACTCACTCGATTTTTAGGGGGACGTGATAGCCTAGTGGTCAGAACATTGCGTTCGCAATCTGACGACCCGGGTTCGATTCCCGTTCAAGGGGATATTTTCCTCTGGAGTTAAGATCAGTGCAGACTCTAAACTCCCCCAATGTCCTTCGGATGAGACTATAAACCGAGGTCCCGCGTGCGAACGCACGCAGAACATCTTGCGCACACGCGAAATCCTGTTCGACTTTTCGTAAGAGTAGGCCATTGTGCGCCTGTGGGAACAGATGACAGAATTCACAAATCCGCATACACACGGGGACTGGATGTAAAAAAAAGCACATAAGTGTTTATTTCATTTTCCTCGATATAAAAGAATTTAAAACAAATTGAAATTTTTTTAGGCCGAGTGTGGCGGGCATGACAAGAATTTGGAACAGATGCGACGTAGCATAATTATAGTCAAGCCGTCGTGATTTTAGCACTAGCTGCTTTTCCATACATGCAGTGGGTTTTTCCTACTTCTGGCTTTTGATGGAAACGTTAGGTGTATTTTGTAGTTTTTAGATAAAGAAAGGTTAGTGATCTTTTTCTGAATTTTTTATCTTTTAGATTCGGAAAAGTTAGCAGTCTTTTATCTTTGAGATACAAAAAGGTTAGTAATCTATTTTCTAATATTTTATCTTTGAGATACTTTAAAAAAAAAAAATTTATTTATTCATTCTTATATATCGAAGATAATGGAATAAGCACTCATGTGCTTTTTTACATCCAGTCCCCGTGTGTATGCGGTTTTGTAAATTCTGTCATCTGTTCCCACCGGCGGAAAAGTGAGCAATCTTTTATCAATCTTTTATCTTTGAGATACAAAAAGGTTAGTAATCTTTTTTCTAATCTTTTATTTTTTAGATACAAAAATGTTAGTAATCTTTTAGGTTTAAAAAAAAATTAGATACAGAAAGACTAGTAATCTTTTGTTGATCTTTTAATCTTCTACATAAAAAAGGGTTTGTAATCTTTTCTAAGGTTGTCATCATTTAGATACAAAAAAGGCTAGCAATCTTTTGCAAGTTTTTTTTCTATTTTTAGATACAAAAAGATTAGTTTAATCTTTTGTAAGCTGCCATCTTTTAGGTACAAAACGTTTAGTAATCTTGTGTTTCTCTATCTCATGAAGTGCTTTTCTCCTTCCCGTGTCCAATATAACAAGTAAAATATAACTGTCAGAAAGAGAGAGGAGCATTGATATAGAGAGGTACAGAGAAAAAGACAGAGAATGAGATAGACACAGATAGAAGCAGAGTGAGAGAGAGCGAGGGAGAGAGAGAGGAGAGAGAGAGAGAGAGAGAGAGAGAGAGAGGAGAGAAGAGAGAGAGAGAGAGGAGAGGAGAGAGAGAGAGGAGAGAGAGAGAGAGAGAGAGAGAGGAGAGAGAGAGAGAGAGAGAGAGAGAGAGAGAGAGAGAGAAGAGAGAGAGAGAGAGAGAGAGAGAGAAGAGAAAGAGAGAGAGGAGAGAGAGAGAGAGAGAGAGAGAGAGAGAGGAGAGAGAGAGGAGAGGAGAGAGAGGAGAAAAAAGAAAGAGAGAGAGAGAGAGAGAGAGAGAGAGAGAGAGAGGTTCCAAACTTCGCGTGCGCGCGCGCGCACACAACACACACACACACACTCTCTCTCTCTCTCTCTCTCTCTCTCTCTCTCTCTCTCTCTCTCTCTCTCTCTCTCTCTCTCTCTCTCACACACACGCGCGCGCACACACACACACACACTCGGAACAAAACAAAGACTACAATTCATCTTATTCCCCATTTTAAGACTTTCTTAATGTCTGACACCAAATACACTCCACCCAAGTGGAAAGCGTGCCACCCTCAAGAAAAGAAAGACTCAGAAATGACCATGTACACACTTTGTCCACCAACCAAACTGTCTGGTAGCTGACATCAAGGGGAGGGGGGCATTATTAATGAAGGACACCGCGGCTCTTGTACTGCCCAAAACTCAAGACGGTGATGGATTTAGGAGTGGGAAATGGGTGCCACACCATTAAGGGACGGCGGATAAAATCTGCTTCACACCTCTGCATCTGAGAGCTAGAGGGAGTAGCGGAGAGTGCAGGCTGAGTTAGACCTCAAGTCTTCAGACTAGGGAACGTCAAAGCTCCCATTTATTTTATTTTATTTATTTATTTATACCACTTTTAGTCACGAGATTTCTCTGCGTGAAATTCGGGCTGCTCTCCCCGGGGAGAGAGAGCGCGTCGCCACAAGAGCAGCGCCACCCAATGGTTTTTTTTTGGTAGTCTGCATCTGTATTTGTTTTTCTATCAGAGAGGCTTTGTTCTAAGAATTTTGCCAGGGACAACTCCCTTGTTGCCGTGGGTTCTTTTACGTGCGCTGAATAATGTTGTGCAAAAACAGGGGACCTCGGGTTTATCGTCTCATCTGAAAGACTAGCGCCCAGACCACCACTTATGGTCTAATGGATAGGGGGAAAAGTTTCGGGCCCAAACGGGATTGGAACCACCGCACACTTCCGACCCGGACTTTTCGCTTTCTAGACAGGCGCGTTACCTCTAGACCACCAATCCATGGTGGGTCGGTGATTTTAGAGGTATCACACCTGCCTAGAAAGGCGTGCGGTGGTTCGATCCCCGTTTGTGCCTGAAACTTCCCCCCCCCCCCCCCCTATCCACTAGATCGTGAGTGGTGGTCTGAGTGCTGAATGAGACGATAAACCGAGGTCCTTGTACAATATTCGTTTCGTGCACGTAAAAGAACCCACGGCAATAAGAGATGTGTCCGTGGTAAAATTACGTAGAAAAACGCCACTTTGATAGGAAACTAAATGCACACGCAGACAGGAAAAGAAGAAATAAAGGGTGGCGCTGCTCTTGTGGTGACGCACTTTCCCCGGGGAGAGCAGCTCGGATTTCATGTAGATGAATCTGCCGATACCCAGATCATTTATTTATTGATTCTTTTATTTATTCTTTTATATCGAGGATAATGGAATTAGCATTCACATCCAGTCTCCGTATGTATGCAGTTTTGTAAATTTTAGCATTCGTTCCCACAAGCACACAATGGCCTATTCTTCCGAAAATCGGAACGGGTTTTAACGTGTGCGTAAGATATTCTGCGTGCGTTCGTACACGGGGCCTCGGTTTATAGTCTCATCTGAAGGACTTTTAGAGGAGAGTGGAGTCGGCACTGATGTTAACTCTAGAGGAAAATATCCTCTTGAACGAGATTCGAACCAGGGTCAGCAGATGACGAGCGCAGTGTCCATCACTCTAACCACCAGGCTATCCCGTCCCGCCGCCATAGTATAATTCAGAAGGTTTAAATGTGTTCCTTGGTTTCTTGTTTTTTAAAAGTACTTACTGGTTTAACCTGTCACTTTTACTAGGTTCAGCCTGAAAGCCGCATAAATATAGAGAGGCAAACCTTCAGGGACACAGAGAGAGAGAGAGAGAGAGAGAGAGAGAGAGAGAGAGAGAGAGAGAGAGAGAGAGAGAGAGCGCGAGAGAGAGAGAGAGAGAGAGAGAGAGCGAGAGCGAGAGAGAGAGCGAGAGAGAGAGAGAGAGAGAGAGAGAGCGAGAGAGAGAGAGCGAGAGAGATAGAGAGAGCGAGAGAGAGGAGAGAGAGAGAGAGGAGAGAGAGAGAGCGAGGAGAGGATAGAAGAA
>CM054163.1:39500620-39508120 GCA_028751875.1 Rapana venosa
GATTTATGTGTGAGTCTTGTCACGCTTGCATTCAGCATCTGTCTCCATATTTTTCAGAGTTCGGTGTACTGTAAGGTCACCTACCATTTATACTGTCTGTTGCTAAGTGCTGTCATGATTTGTATCACGGCGTTGTTGTACCAGTTGACTTACACCTCTCGCATTGTTGTTGTTTTTTTTAGACAAGTCTTGGTACTTTGATTATGGAGCTGGATATAATAATAATAATAATAATGTATGGAATTTATATAGCGCTGAATCTTCTAAAGCAACAAATCAAAGCGCTCAGATGACATTTTTTTTATGCGTGTGTATGCGGTTTTGTAAATTTTGTCATCTGTTCCCACAGGCACACAATGGCCTACCCTTTCGAACAGCGGAACAGGATTTAACGTGTGCGCAAAATGTTCTGCATGCGTTCGCACACGGGGCCTCGGTTTATAGTCTCGTCCGAAGGACTTGATATGGTAAAGGGTTGGCCAGGAATAGCTCTCACGTTGCTGTAGGCTCTTTTACACGTGTTAAAGGGCATGCCGGACTTATTGTACTATCAGTTTAGCGTTTTCGTCCAGAGACAGACACTCAAGCCATCATTCTTTTCCTTCTGTGAACCGTTGTATTCCAGAGGAAGCGGGCAGTGTCTGGTTTTTCTCCTGTGCTTGTCACTCTGTATGCAGGAGGTCTGCCCGCTGGCCTCAGCCGACACGTTCCAACTGCTTCATATTACTTTTTTTTTGGTCACGTGTCGTGTGGTGTGATGTGGTGTGTGTGTGTGAATGGGGATGGGTGGGGGTGGGGTTGGGTGTGGTGTGTTGTTTGTTGTGTGTGCGTGTGTTTGTGTGTGTGTGTGTGCGTGCGCCTATGAGTGTGCGTGCGTTTATGTTCTTTCTTTAACGTCTGTTCACTCAAGGTGATATTAGACCAAAGATAAAGTGTTACAATATATAGAGAACGTGTGTGTTTGTGTGTGTGTTGCGCGCGCGCGCGCGTGTGTGTGTGTGTGTGTGTGTGTGTGTGCATGCGTGCTTGTGTGTGTGTGTGTGTTTGTGTTTACCTATTAGGGTCTGTGCACGAGATAAAGAAAAAAATACAAAGAAACTATGGGAGGGACGGGGATGAGGGGGGGGGGAGGGGGCATTGAACAGATTAAACTGCACCAAGAACAATTACAAAAGTTTGCCAACAGGGCTTCTAACTAAACAACTAACTATCTCTAACATAACCCCATTATTGGCCAATAATTGTTCAATAATTGTGCGCTTGTGTATGTATCTGTGTGTGATTATGTGTGCGAATTCGCGTGCATGTGTGTGTGTGTGTGTGTGTGTGTGTGTCAGGAGCATCAAATTCTGTACTTCAACTAAACTTTGAGAAATTTAACATGTGTGTGTGTGTGTGTGTCCCTGCATATCAACTTCATAAAACTTCTTCTGTTACTTATAATTGTTAACCTGAACAACTTCTAAATCCTGTGAATTCGCGAAACAAAACAAAACCATAAAACAAAAAGAAAAAAAATAAGAAAAGAGAGCAAAAAATAGCCAAAAGCCAACCAATGCTTCAGGACTGAAAGGTAGGTTAAAGACATATTTCTTCACACTATGGCTACAACAGAATGCATCATATAAAACACAATATCTTTGATATTTCTAAACGGTCAACCATGAGCCATTTGTGTCAACGCAAAACCGTTTGAAATGAGCATCATCCCTGTAGATAAAGATAGAAAGGTCAGGAGCATCAAACTCTGTACCTCAACTGAACTTTGAAAAAATTAAAATGTGAAATAAGAAAAATAAAGGCATAGAATGCCAAACAATCAAAACTAAAAAGGTAAAGGTGTTCCCATGACCTGTGTGGTCGTAGGGGAGCGAGGCGTCAGAAACCTCAGCTTCTCAAGGGGCCAGCATATTAAAGGCAGCGCCCATCCCCTCTCCCTCGCTGCTTTACCTTCCTTGACCCTAAAGAGGGCAAGTATCCATTTATAGCTGGGTGAACTGGGGACTGTACTGAAGCTAAGGTGCGCAAACGGTCATCCATCCAAATGGTAACCACGCTCGATGCTGCTTAACCTTAGCTGGGGGAAAGCGAGTGCTCTGACCACTGAACTATCTAGATTACCAGATACTATTCCTAATGTACAAACATGCAGTTTAGCAAGAATGTTGTTTTTTCAAATCTGGGCAGTAGTGCAGAAGAAAGAACAACAAAGCAACAACAAAACAAACAACAAAACGAACCTAAAGACTACCATTTCAAAAAACAAACAAGTAAATTAGGAAAATATTCGTTTCTCAAATGCTGGCCATCCTAAAATGCTTCTGATAAAACAGAATTCCTGATACCTCGTAACAGCAGCAAAACACTATGAGCACCGCCTTTGAAATCAACTCCTTTTGAGAAGAGCTAGGTAACGTCAAGATATTCTTCGCCCTCCTCCCTCTCCTCATATTCACTCTTGCTCTGTCTACACCCATTTCTTTCTCTTCTCCCGCTGACGGCAAAGTTTTATGTCAAAATAATCAGGCTTCATCCGTGGGGATTCCGGGTATGAACAGCATCCCCACTTTCTGGGAATTCTGTGCTAGGAGTTCCCTCTTCTGCACCCTTCTATTCGTTTCTGTTTCATTCCTTTTCTTCCTGTCACCTCCTTCTTGTCTGTTTTCTGCCTTCTTGGTCCATTCTCTTGCCTTTTTTCCCCCAGGAAGACTTGAAAAATAAGAATTCTCTCCCTTGCCGAAGTCGGATGCGCTGGGCCTGACTTGTCAGGTGCTTAACGGCAGCACAACACTTATATGACAGACAGCAATAGTTGTTGTCTGAGCATTGGAGGAGGAGGACGAGGAGAAGAAGAAGAGGAGGAGGAGGAGGAGGAGAGGAGAAGAAGAAGAAGAAGAGGAGGAGGAGAGGAAGAGGAGGAGGAGGAGGAGGAGAGGAGGAGGAGAAGAAAGAGAGGAGGAGGAGAGGGGGAGGAGGAGGAGGAGGAGAGGAGGAGGAGGAGGAGAAAAAGAAGAGGAGGAGAAGAAGAAGCAGAAGAAGAAGAAGAGGAGGAGGAGGAGAGGAGGAGAAGAAGGAGGAGGAGGAGGGGGGGAGGAGGAGGAGGAGGAGGAGAAGAAGAAGAAGAAGAAGAAGAAGAAGATGAACAACAACAACAACAACAACTACAACAACAACAACAACAACAACTACAACAACAACAAGAGGAGGAGGGAGGAAGAAGAAGGAGGAGGAGGAGGAGAAGAAGAAAGAAGAAGAAGAAGAGAGAACAACAACAACAACAACTACAACAACAAGAGACTAAAACAACAAGAAGAGGAGGAGGAGGGAGGAAGAAGAAGAAGAAGAAGAAGAAGAACAAGAACAAGAAGAAGAAGAAGAAGAACAACAACAACAATCAGGTTTATTTGATAGCTATCTAACTACGTTCCTTAGCATGTGCACACTGGTCTACTGCTGACAGTTTTAACGTGGCTGATTTCATCTGACCCTCCCTAAAAACCTAAAAGGGGTAGTTTTGGAGATAATAAGGAAAGGTAGTGTGTGTGTGTGTGTGTGTGTGTGTGTGTGTGTGTGTGTGTGTGTGTGTGTGTGTGTGTGTGTGTGTGTGTGTGTATGTTGTGGTGTGTGTGTGTGTGTGTGTGTGTGTGTGTGTGTGTGTGTGTGTGTGTGTTCTTTCTTTCGTTCTTTCTTTCTTTCTTTCATTTCGACGATAATTGAATAAGCACTTGTGTGCGTTTTCAAATTCAGTCCCCGTGTATATACAGTTTTGTAAGTTTTTCTTCCGTTCCCACCGGCACTCAATGGCCTACTCTTCCGAAAAGCGGAACCGGTTTTGACATGTGCGCAAAATGTTCTGCGTGCTTTTGCACACGGGGCCTCGGTTATTATTATTATTATTATTATTATTATTATTATTATTATTATAGTCTCATCCATGTGTGTGTGTGTGTGTGTGTGTGTGTGTGTGTGTGTGTGTGGTGTGTGTGTGTGTGTGTGTGTGTGTGTTTTGCAATTTTCGCCCCATATAAATTTTGCAAACGATTTCTCAGAAAAAACCTTATGAGGTCTTATAATCTAACTTAATCTCACACTTAAACCTGTAAATGTGTTATTATTATAATAATTATCATGAATAAGATAATGATGATAACAATAATAAAAATAACATCAACAACAACAACAACAACAACAACAATACTACTACTATTACTACTTCCACTACTACAAATAATAATCTAAGTCTTATTGTTATGATTGTTATCATTATTATTATTATTATTATTATTAATATCATCATTATTATATTGATAACATAGATAGAAGAATGCTCTCCCAGAAGCACTAACAAATCGGCTAAATAAACATTTTTTTAAAAACTGAAACAACAGCAGATTTTGATATAGGTTGATTCTAATATTTTGTGGACCGTTGCATAATATGTGTAAATGATTTGAATGCAAACGCTTCAGTTTGTTTGCTTTACAAGACTCAGTGCTATACAAATACCATTCAGTAGTAGTAGTAGTAGTAGTAGTAGTAGTATAGTAGTAGTAGTAGTAGAAGTAGTAGTAGTAGTAGTAGTAGTAGTGGTAGTGGTAGTAGCAGTAGCAGTAGTAGTAGTGGTAGTGGCAGTAGTAGTAGTAGTAGTAGTAGTAGTAGTAGTAGTAGTAGTAGTAGTAGTAGTAGTAGTAGTAGTAGTAGTAGTAGTAGTAGTAGTAGTAGTAGTAGTAGTAGTAGTAGTAGTGTTATATTATTATTATTATTGTTGTTGTCATTATTATCGTCATCATCATCATCATCATTATTAGTAGTAGTATTGTTATTATTGTTGTTATTATTATTATCGTCGTCATCATCATCATCATCATAAGTAGTATTATTAGTATTAGTATTAGTATTATTAGTGTATGACATAAAACACAATATCTCTGAAATCTAAACTTTAAGTCATGAGAAAACTGTGTCGATGCCAAAAAAGAAAGACTGAAACATCCATGTGTGCACAAGAGGCTGGAAAGGCCAGAGCATCACATTCTTCCTCTGACTGAACTTTGCAAAATCGAAAGAAGGAAACAAGAAAATCAAAACCAACACAAACAAAAAAGTAACAAATGCTGTTCAAGACTCGCAAGCAAGCAGTTTAGCCAAAAAACTTTTTTTTTCAAATCAGGGCAGTTTTAGAATACCTCGGATAAAAGAGAACACATCTGATATGGCTGTACTATTCAGGAACAGTAGGAAGATAAAATCATGTAGGGAACTGTCCTTTTTAAGCAGAACAAGCTCAAAAACATAAGATAGTAATGTCTAGCTAATCTCAGCCAAACGGTTCACAGTGGAAAGTTTAAAAACGAGAGCAACAAAACAAAAACAAAGCCAAACACACAAAAGCAAACAAAACCAAACCAAGGAAATACCATCACAGATGTACAAACGTAAAATATTTGTTTCTCAAATACAGGTATTTTAAAAAATTTCTACATGAAACAGAATATTCATCAAACCTCATAGTAGTAGCAGTATCAATATAATGACATTGAAGTGAAAAACCCCTTTGTAAAAAAAAAAAACCCAACCCCCCCCCCCCCCTCACCTATGCCGTAGTTCCGAGGACCGGGATGGCACCACTGAAGATTTTGTAACCAGCTTCCTCCACTCCCCGCGGTTCTCTGCTTTCTGTAGCAAGTCGTTCCACTCGAGGCCAGTCTCCACTCACTGATGTTGTCTTAATAATATAATAATAATAAGAAGAAGAAGAAGAAGAAGAAGGAGAAGAAGAAGAAGAAGAAGAAGAAGAATAACAATGTGTGGAATTTATATAGCGCTGAATCTTGTAAAGCACCAAATCAAAGCGCTCAGATGACATGATTTTTTTTTATATCGAGGATAATGGAATAAGCACTCATGTGCTTTTTTTACATCCAGTCCCCGTGTGTATGCGGTTTGTAAATTTTGTCATCTTTTCCCACCGGCACACAATGGCCTACTCTTTCGAAAAGCGGAACAGGATTTAACGTGTGCGCAAGATGTTCTGCATGGGTTTGCACATGGGGCCTCGGTTTATAGTCTGCCTCTTTGTCTCCCTCCTTGTACAATCTAGACGTGGTCAAAATGTTCATTCCCATCTACCCTTTCTTCAAATTTACTCATTCTTCTTCAACACCATTTTCCTCTTTCTCTCAGCCGCTGCTGACATAGTTGTAGCTTTATGTTGTCAGAATAACCAGGTTTATCTGACAGATATCTAACTGCCAAATGCGTTCGTTCCCTTGACCTTTGTACAGCAGCGTCGATAGTTGCTGATGTGGCTGATTTGTCTTGATCGACGACCTTCAAAACTTACAGAACAAGTCATATAAAACAATGACAAAGAAATGTTCGGGTGGAGGTACGGGGTGGGGTGGGGGTGGTGGTAAAAGAGTAGCGATGATGGAATGGGCGGGCGGGTGGCGGTGAGGCGGGGGGCGGGTAGTGGGTGGAGGGAAAACCAAGATCTGAGGGGAAATGGAACTTGATGCAAGGCAAGTGCAGAGGCGTACGTTAAAATGTCGTTATGTTAGAAAATGTGATGCTGAGTGTGCCTTCAGCCATAACAATGTCTTCATACAGCAGTTTGCACTCTCCTGAAAAAGAAGGAGACCATCCTGTGAAGACGTACTATGGCTGCCATGTTGTAAACTACTCAAAAATGAGTCATACGCGCAGCGCTTCTCTCGCACTGTCCGCCAATTGGAAATCTCCCGCTGGGACGTGTCAATAACCCCAACAACAACAAAACCTTTCGTCCAGTGTGTTCTTTCAGTAGTACGGCAATTCCCAGGTGAGGTGTCAGAGTGTGCATTGTGGCTGACCTCCGGGATGTTAAGCTGGTGAACGCCCAACAAGAACAACAGGGATTGGGAGGGGGGGGGGGGGGGGTCTCAGCGTAAAAAAGAAAAACAAGGAAAAGAAATGTATGAGGGGGGGAGAGGGTAAGGTCGAAAAAAGGGTGAAAAGCCAGATTCTGAAACAAGCATGCCGTTTTTGATGATTTCTTGCTTTGTCTCTCTCTTTTTCTCTCTTTCTTTCTTTCTTTCTTTCTTTCTTCTTCTTATTCGCATTTCTTCTTCTTCGCAATTCCTCTTCTTCGTAATTCGTCTTCTTCGCAAAATTCTTTTTCTTCGCAATTCTTCGCAATTCTTCTTCCGCGTCTTCGCAATTCTTCGCAATTCTTCTTCTAAGCAATTCTCTTCTTCGCATTTCTTCTTCCTCTTCTTCTAAGCAATTCTCTTCTTCGCATTTCTTCGCTATTCTTATTCTTCGCAATTATTTTTCTTCTCCGCAATTCTTCGCAATTCTTCTTATTTTTTTTTTCTTCTTCTTCTTCTTCTTCTTTGGATGTTGTTGTTGTTGTTGTTGTTGTTGTTCTTCTTCTTCTTCTTCTTCTTCTTCTTCTTCTTCTTCTTCTTCTTCTTCTTCTTCTTCTTCTTCATCATCATCTTCGGAATTCTTCGTACTTCT
>CM054163.1:39513120-39535620 GCA_028751875.1 Rapana venosa
TTAGTGTTTAGTTGTTCCTTGTACGCGGGATATTTTGCAGAGATGGGAGATTAAAAATCTGCACTTTGTGATATGATATTTACACTGTATTTCAAAATATATGATTTTGATAAAGTAAGCATAGGCTTTAGCTTTCTGATGTAAGATGAATACCCTTATCTATTGCCTGAGAGTGGTTTGCTGCTGTTCTCGGTGAGAAAGGGAGTGTGAGCAAACGTCAATAAAGCAGCAGGATGTTTTTATGAATATAACTAACAGGTGCATGCGGCAAACGCACTGTGCTGTTATCAGTCAGTATCGCAATGTTGTGGGGATGAGCTGACGTCTTTATCATCTGGAAGTCAGAAAACATGAGGGGGTTGAGATGGGACTGGGTTTGTAGGGGTTCGAGAAGTATTTATGAGTTTGCATTTTTTTAAAACTATCTTTGTCTGTCTGTCTCTCTTAATTGCTCTCTCTCACTCTCTCTCTGTCTGTCTGTCTGTCTCTCTCTCTCTCTCTCTCTCTCTCTCTCTCTCTCTGTTGTTCCTAATCAGAACAAGGGCTAGATGAAAGAAGTATGGTTATGCGTATTTGTAAACCTTGAAAATTAAATCTCTTAAACCTCTTGCATTTACAGAAAAATACCCCACCCCCAGCCAAAACCAGATTTTTTTAAAAATAGCATCTAGAACTCTTTCTGCCATATGTGTACCAACATCTTTCTTTTTGACGCACACGAGTCACCATAGAGTTTACTACCACACCCTACCAAGGACGGAGCAGTAGCCCGCTGTGAGTGTGTCTATATAACATGGGGGCGGAGCTTAAGCCTTAATTAACAGCCGTCTCTCCAGGCTTCTCTCTCCAGGTTTCTCTCTCCAGGCTTCATTCTCAGGGGAATGAATGGATCCTCCATCCATCCCATCCATCCCTCCAATACCATCCCTCCCCTCCCGCCATCCACCATACCTCCCTCCCCCCCATCCCTCCTCCCTCTCCTCCTCTCCTTCCCTCATCGCATCCTCTCCTCCCTCCCATCTCCTCCATCCCTCCCTCCCTCTTCCATCCCTCCCTCCTCCCATCCATCCATCCCTCCTCCATCCTACTCCATCCCTCCATCCCTCCCTCCATCCCTCCCTCCCTCCCTCCATCCATCCATCCCTCCTCCTCCCTCCCTCCATCCCTCCCTCCATCTCCTCCTCCCTCCCTCCCTCTCCTCCATCCCTCCATCCTCTCCATCCCTCACCTCCCTCCATCCCTCCATCCCTCCATCCCTCCCTCCTCCTCCCTCCCCCACTCCCTCCCTCCATCCTCCCCCCCTCCATCCCTCCATCCCTCCCTCTCCTCCCTCCATCCCTCCCTCCATCCCTCCACTCCCTCCCTCTCTCCCTCCCTCCCTCCATCCTCCATCCTCCCTCCTCCATCCCTCCATCCTCCCTCCCTCCTCCCTCCATCCCTCCCTCCTCCATCCCTCCATCCTCCTCCTCCCTCCCCCATCCCTCCCTCCTCCTCCCTCCATCCCTCCCTCCCTCCATCCCTCCTCCCTTTCCTCCATCCCTCCCTCATCCTCCCTCCTCTCTCCTCCTCCCTCCATCCCTCCTCCATCCTCCTCCTTTCCCTCCATCCCTTCCCTCCTCCCTCCATCTCCTCCTCTTCTCCATCCCTTTTATTCCTCATCCGCTCTTCCTCCTCTTGCTCTGCTGCTTCTTGCTCTCTTCCTTCATCATGTGATGTCCCGCTTTATGTCCTATGCTGTGCTTGCTCTGGCCTTCCTTCCTTCCTTCCTTGTTTGCTTCCTTCCCTTTTTTTCGTCCATCCTTGCTTTCTTCTTGCTTTCTTTCTTGCTTGCTTGCTTCCTTCTTTGCTTATTCCCTTTCCCTTCCTTCCCTTTCCCTTTCTTTTCTTTCCTTGCTTTATTCCTTGCTTGCTTGCTTTCCTTGCTTGCTTTCCTTCCTTCCTTGCTTTCTTCCTTCCTTCCTTGCTTTTTTCCTTCCTTGCTTTCTTCTTCTTCCTTCCTTGCTTTCTTCTTTTTTCCTTCCTTACTCGCTTTCTTCTTTTCTTCCTTGCTTTCTCTTCCTGCTTTTTCCTTGCTTCTTTCTTCCTTCCTTGCTTTCTTCCATCTTCCTTCCTTTCTTCCTTCCTTCCTTGCTTTCTTCCTTCCTTCCTTGCTTTCTTCTTCCTTCCTTGCTTTCTTCCTTCCTTCCTTCCTGCTTCCTTCCTTCCTTGCTTTCTTCCTTCCTTCCTTGCTTCTTTCCTTCTTTCTTTCTTCCATTCCTTGCTTCCTTCCTTGCTTCCTTCCTTCCTTGCTTTCTTCCTTCCTTCCTTGCTTTCTTCCTTCTTTCTTTTCTTCCTTCCTTGCTTCCTTCCTTGCTTCCTTTCTTCCTTCCTTCCTTGCTTCCTTCCTTCCTTGCTTTCTTCCTTCCTTCCTTGCTTTCTTCCTTCTTCCTTGCTTTCTTCCTTCCTTCCTTGCTTCCTTTCCTTCCTTCCTTGCTTTCTTCCTTCTTTCTTTCTTCCTTCCTTGCTTCCTTCCTTCCTTCCTTGCTTCTTTCCTTCTTTCTTTCTTCCTTCCTTGCTTTCCTTCCTTCCTTCCTTGCTTTCTTCCTTCTTTCTTTCTTCCTTCCTTGCTTCCTTCCTTGCTTTCTTCCTTCCTTCCTTCTTCCTTCCTTGCTTGCTTCCTTTCTTCCTTCCTTCCTTGCTTCCTTCCTTCCTTGCTTGCTTTCTTCCTTCTTTCTTTCTTCCTTCCTTGCTTCCTTCCTTGCTTCCTTTCTTCCTTCCTTCCTTGCTTCCTTCCTTGCTTTCTCTTTGCCACAACTCTCCCTGCAGGACTGGTATCAGCAAGTCAAGTCTGGTGTTGGTGTTGATGTGCTGGAGATATATAGCCGTCAGCGCCTGGGCTTTATCACAGTTCTTGATTAAACCATTGACGCTGGGGGCAACAGCAAAGTGAGAGGCTGTATGACCAGTGGCTTTTCCACTCATGAATCCCACTTTACAGCTTAGTCTTTAGTGATCGACTATGACTCTCTGACTAGGAGGCTTGACTTGCACAGTCCTTATGTGCTGCAGCCTTGGGGGATAGTTGGCCTTTGGAGAACATCTCCAACGCTGACTGTCCTTATGCCCACTTGGCCGAGAGAGTGGGGATGTACTGTGGGCAAGGCATCTCCACTGTAATCAAATTTCTGCCCAATTTCCGAAACAGCAGCTGCCTCCTCTGCTGTTTTGGAGGTCATCGTCGAAAACGACGGACTAACATATACATACGAAAAATTTCACAATGATGTAAAATTGAGATTGACGTCATTCCATCACGTCATAATAAAAAAAATCCTGAGGAAGGCGAAAGCCGAAATATTGGGGAACATTTATTATGCTGGTTGTTATGCTTTCACGGTATATATATATATATATATATATATATATATATATATATATATATATATATATATATATATATAATCACTCATGATGGAACTCATGTACATATAGAGGTGAGAGACACACAGAGACACACGAAATAACAGAGAAAGGAGAGACAGACAGACAGACAGGCAGATAAAACGACAAAAAGACCACAAAAAGCACACACGCTTCATTTCTTTAAAGAAAACACTCTCAAAAACCCGTTAGTGTGTCATATCCTTTGTTTTCTTGGCACTGAATCTGTTCTGCTGCTGTATCCAAACACTTCGCTAGTGATGTCTTGTTCTTTTTTTCCCTATCCACATCAATCCTGCTTAACACCACGTCTACCTTCAGAGTAAAGCCGCCGTCCCTATGGTCTACCATGCTTTATTAATGAGCGCTAGGTTTACACGAAGGACCAGTCAGTGAAAGGCCTTTCAGCCAAATGTGATGAAGTTGGACATGGAAGGATTACACGGGGCTGGAGCTTCAGACAGAATGAATAAATTATGACTTATCTGTCACTTTCCATGCCTGCTTTTTTTTTATGGAAATGGGATTTTAGTCCGGGCATAAAATGTACGTGCGGGGATTGATTTAAAATCCAAGCGAAGACTAAATTTGAGTCTCTGAGCTTAATCCAGGATAAAGGTTTTGACAGTTATGGATGTAAAGCAAGTGGCGAGGTTGATGTTGGATTGTTTTTATGCTTTGAAATTTATTGTATTTGTTTTATTTTATTGTATTCTTTTATATCGAGGATAATGGAATAAGCACTTGTGTGATTTTCTACATCCAGTCCCCGTGTGTATGCGGTTTTGTAAATTCGGTCATCTGTTCCCACCGGCACACAATGGCCTACTCTTACGAACAGCGGAAGAGGATTTAACGTGTGCCAAGATGTTCTGCGTGCGTTCGCACACGGGGTTTCGGTTTATAGTCTCACGCAAAGGATTTTTGGGAAGAGTGGAGTCTGCACTGCACTCCAGGGGAAAATATCCCCTTGAACGGGAATCGTACCCGGGTCGTCAGATTGCGAGCGCAATGTCTTAACCACTGGGCTATCCCGTCCCTTTGCTGTGTTGAGATTGTTTTCAGCCATGAAAAGTTCGGAGCTGAACTAACTACCTGGTGTTGTTATATACAAAGAAAAAGTCCGATGTGCTATGATGTAGTGGTGAAGGGCTGAAGACAGCCGTGTTTGGACATTGCCTTTGTATGACCATCTGTGATAGTGTCGACAGTGTCGTCCGTAGGAAAATGTTCATTCAGCAGAAACATGTTTATAATGCCATAAAGCGTAAAAAAATAGTGTGTGCCTGCTTTTCCCTAAGGGGGGGGGGGGGGGGGGGAGGACGGGATAGCCTTGTGGTTTATTCATTTAAATATTTTTTTTATTTCTTTATATGGAGGATAATGGAATAAGTACTTATGTGCTTTTTCAGATCCAGTCCCCGTGTGTATGCGGTTTTGTAAATTCTGTCATCTGTTCCGACCGGCACACAATGGCCTACACTCACGAAAAGCGGAACCGGATTTAACGTGTGCGCAAGATGTTCTGCGTGCGTTCGCACACGGGGCCTCGGTTTATAGTCTCATCTGAAGGACTTTCGGGGAGAATGGAGTCTGCACTGATGTTAACTCCAGGGGAAAAAATCCCCCTTGAACGGGAATTGAACCCGGGTTGTCCGATTGCGAGCGCAATGTTCTAACCACTAGGCTATCCCGTCTTCCATGGTTAGAACATTGAGCTCACAATCGGACGACCCGGGCTCGAATCCTGTTCAAAGGGATTTTTCCCCTGGAGTTAATTCCACTATCCCTAAAGAAAAAAGTCCGGATGAGACTATAAACCGAAGCTCCGTGTGCGAACACACGCAGAACATCTTGCGCACACGTTGAATCCTGTTCCGCTTTTCCAAAGAGTGGACCATTATGTGCCGGTGGGAACAGATGACAAAATTTTACAAAACCGCATACACACGGGGACTAGATGTAAAAAAGCACATGGGTGCTTATTCCATCACCCTCGATATAAAATAATAAATAAATAAATGTTAGGTTATGTTGTATGAATAAACGAAGATATGACACTAATGTCAGTGTAAAAAGTGTTCCCTAGGAAAGATTCGTATCGCAAAGGAAGGACACAAAATGAAAAGATGAATATGTACGTTCTTAAAGGAAATCCCGGCATGTAGTGTGATTGCCAGAACATAAAACACAACCCTTTCCAATAGAATGCTTTATTTTATTGATTTATTTTATTTATTTATACCACTTTAAGTCACGGCAGATTTCTCTGCATGAAATTCGGGCTGCTCTCCCCGGGGAGAGCGGGAGAGCGCGTCGCCACAAGAACAGCGAGCGCAACCCTTTTTTTTCCTGTCTGCAACTGTATTTGTTTCCCTATCAGAGTGGCTTTTTTTTCTACAGAATTTCGCCAGGGACAACTCTCTTGTTGCCGTGGGTTCTTTTACGTGCGTTAAGTAAGTATGCGTAACACACGGGACCTCGGTTTATCGTCTCATCCGAAAGACTAGCGCCCAGACCACCACTCATGGTCTAATGGATGGGGGGAAAGTTTCGGCAGAGACTCGAACTCCGTGCACCCAGTTTTCGTCAGATGACGAGTTTGATGCTCTAACCACTAGTCTATCCATCCCTTTCCTCACACACCCCGTCCCTTCTCCCTCCTCCGCCCCTGTGATATATAACAAGAGTGCACCATGCTTTTTTCCCTCTACAAGTGATGTGGCAAGAAAGCCATGGAAGAAAAGTTTCACCAGTCCAAGATTCAATACACTGCAACGCCTGGAGGTGATGATCAATCTTCTTTCTGTTCTGTTTCCTCCGTGTCCCTAATACTGACCTCAACCATGCGATCTTTAACATGTAAATGTGATTTTGGGGGGGGGGGGGGCATGCGTTTTTACGCAAACAATGACAACACACTGAAAGATCCGCGGGGAAGTGATCTATGAGCTAATACAAGTTTGTAACACGTTCTGCATCATTTTGTAAAAAAAATAAGTGACGCGTCGACGTCGTGGGAAAAATGTGTTGGCTGGTACTGATGATGGATGTGTCATATGCTCAACATGCTTACATCCTTGGGGAGCGGGATAGCCTGGTGGTTAGAGTAATGTATTCGTTATCTGCTGACCAGGGTTCAAATCCCCTTCAAGAGGATTTTTCCTCTGGAGTTAACATCAGTGCCGACTCCACTTTCCCAAAAAGTCTTTCGGGTGAGACTATAAACCGAGCTCCCGTGTGCGAACGCGCGCAGAATATCTTGCGCTCACGTTAATACCCGTTCCGCTTTTTCGGAAGAGTAGACCACTACTACTACTACTACTACTACTACTACTACTACTACTACTACTACTACAACTACTACTGATGATGATGATGATGATGATGATGATGATGATGATGATGATGATGATGATGATGGATGGGGAGGAGGAGGAGGAGGAAGACGACGACGACGACGACGACGACGATGACGATGCTGCTGCTGCTGTTTGCTGCTGCTGCTGCTGCTGCTGCTGCTGCTGCTGCTGCTGCTGCTGATGATGATGATGATGATGATGATGATGATGGTGATGATGATGACGACGACGACGACAAAAGCAGCAACACCGACAACAATATTCTCTTTTGCCGTGTCCTATCCCACTAATGTCCTTTTTCCTTCTCTTTATTCTTCCCTTATTTCGTTCTTCTCTAGTGAATCTTGTCAAATATCATTTTCTCCGTTTGTTTGCAGGACAATGAGATTATATCTGAATGTTCTGTGCCATTGTCGGTAATTCGTTTTGGGGAAGACGTAATGCAGTGCACTCATGACGCGGCTTAGAAATGGCACTTTGTTTTGATCAAACAGATCGGATTCACCTGGACAAAGAGAGATGGCTGAAGCTTCTTTTGCCAGGCATAATCAATACACTGTTCATATTTTGTCTATATTATGTTCTGTATTTTCTGGCTTTGTGGGATTTGATGCAGCTATATCTCTTTTTGTATTGTATTCGTTTATGAGGATTTATTTGCGGGATCGGTGGTCTAGAGGTAATGCACCCGTTTATGGAAAATTGAGAAATTGAGTGCGTGTGAACCCGGACTTTTCTGCCGTCTGCCAAATCTTTAGTGGTGGTCTGGGTGCTAGTCTTTTGGTTGAGATTATCAACCGAGTTTCTGTGCGCAACAAATATTTTGCGCAGTAAAAGATCCCACAGCAACAAGCAAGTTTCCCTGGCAAAATTATGTAGAAAAGACAACAACTATCTTTATGGAAAAAGAACAAAAAGCACTACAAGACAATACAATGCAATATATTGCAATGCACTACAAAATAATACGATGAATAACAACCCAACACAACCCAATACAATACAATTCAATACAGTGTAAAGCATTATAGTTTACTGTGATACAATGCGATCTATAACAACACAACGTAACATCATACAATGATACGCAATACACATCCTACAATGATCAGTCAGCACTTTGCATAGTTCTACTTATTCCTGATGTGCCCTTTTCCTGTTCCCATTCTTCATATTGTTACTGAAGGATTTGGAAATAAAACCTTAGACAAATTTAATCACGAAAAACGAGTATAACCTTTTTTCGATTTACACATTTTTTATATCAGTTCTCAGATAAATCACTCATGAAAACCATTGAGTTGTTTCTTTGATATCGGCGAATAACAGCTATCAATTGTAAGATGTGATAGTTCATGGAAAACATTTGTGAAGCTGTTTCGTTTAGATTGTCAAATTATGGATATCACTTGTAAGATAAAGTAGGTCATGAAAAATCTTTATGAGCTGTTGTTTTGTTTGGATTTGTGAATTTGATATATCAACAAAATTCAAACAGATATATGGCTTAATTTTCTGTAAGAAAACAGTGTGTATAAACTAACAGAGAGATATTTTGACATAGGATTAGGACATAAACATGATTTTTTTAAGAGGTCAAAAGCACTTCACCAACTACAAAAGTTCTACGAGTGCAAATGTGTGATTAAGAAATAAGTTATCTAGCATGCATTTTATTTTTTACCTTAAATGCTCTATACATAATACCTTTTCTTGACTTGAAAGTATTTTATATTGTTTTGGGTCAAGTCAGCTCTTTATATTTTTATGTGTGAGTAAATTTGGGTTGTGATTTTTATTATTTTTTTATTTATTTTATTCTTTTATATCGAGGATAATGGAATAAGCACGTATGTGCTTTTTTTACATCGAGTCCCCGTGTGTATGCGGATTTGTGAATTCTGTCATCTGTTCCCACCGGCACACAATGGCCTACTTTTACGAAAAGCGGAACAGGATTTAACGTGTGCGCAAGATGTTCTGAGAGCGTTCGCACACGGGACCTCGGTTTATAGTCTCATCTGAAGGACTTTGGGGGAGAGTGGAGTCTGCACTGATGTTAACTCCAGAGGAAGATTTCCCCTTGAACGGGAATCGAACCTGTTTATCTGTGTTTGTGAACCTTGCTGTGACTTGTGTGGTCGGCGGGGCTGTAAGACAAAAAGGATTAAATTGGATTGGTCTCCTTATATTCCACGTTCTGACTGACTGACTGAAAACTTCTGACTGACTTGAAACTTCTGACTTCTGACCGACTGAAAACTTCTGACTTCTGAATGACTGAAAACTTCTTACTTATAACTTCTGACTGACTGAAAACTTCTGACTTCTGAATGACTGAAAACTTCTTACTTATAACTTCTGACTGACTGAAAACTTCTGGCTTCTGACTGACTTAAAACGTCTGACTGACTTAAAGCTTCTGACTTTAAATTTCTGAATAATGACGACTCAAAACTTTTGACTGACTTATAACTTCTGACTGACATAACTTCTGAATAATGACGGACTTAAAACTTCTGACTGACATAACTTCTGAATAATGACGGACTTAAAACTTCTGACTGACATAACTTCTGAATAATGACGGACTTAAAACTTCTGACTGACGTAACTTCTGAATAATGACGGACTTAAAACTTCTGACTGACATAACTTCTGAATAATGACGGACTTAAAACTTCTGACTGACTTAAAACTTCTGACTGACTTAAAACTTTTCACTGACTTCTTTGATTTCTGACTTAAAACTTCTGACTGACTTAAAACTTCTGACTGACTTATTTGACTCCTGACTTAAAACTTCTGACTTACTTAAAACTTCTCACTGACTTATTTGACTTCTGACTTAAAACTTTTGCCTTAAAACTTTTGAATGACTTAAACTTTCTGAATGAACTATAACTTTTGACTGACATATAACGTCTGACTGACATATAACGTCTGACTGACTTGTAACTTCTGACTGATGACTGACTTGTAACTTCTGACTGATGACTGACTTATAACTTCTGACTGATGACTGACTTAATACTTCTGACTGATGACTGACATAAATTCTGACAGACTTGCGTGCGTACGTGCCGGCAAGTGTGAGCATGGCCACGAAACACGCTCTCTCTCTAAGCCACTTAGCGAGGATTTGTTTATTATCTGGCCAGTATATTGCCCACACTTCCAGATTAAAGCTCTATATTTGAGCACTCCCTTTCCCTTGACCACTTTGTTATTGTAGGCTTCCGTCAGGAAAATTCGCTTCACCTTCACCTATCCCATAATCCTGTGGAGCGTGGGGGGCATTAATGACGATTTTGCAACCAGCTTCCTCCACTTCTCGCGGTCCTCTGCTTTCGTAGCAAAACGTTCCGCTCAAGGCCAGTCCACTCTCTGATGTTGTCTTCCCATCGTTTTCTCTGTCTGTCTCTTCGTCTTCTACCTTGTACTGTTGTTCCCTGTAGGACAGTCTTGGCCAGTCCAGATGTTTGTGTGACGTGCCCGCACCACTTTAGTTTGTGTGTGTGTGTGTGTGTGTGTGTGTGTGTGTGTGTGTGTGTGTGTGTGTGTGTGTGTGTGTGTGTGTGTGTGTGTGTGTGAATAGATTTGGTCTGCAGTGTACCATGTTTGTAATATCTGTTTGTTTAAACTATTGATTATTTGTTATTGGTTGTATGACTGTGTAAGATTAGGTTGAATGCATGCGCTTTGATTTGTCTTTGCAAGATATAGCGCTATATGAGTTCCATTTATTATTATTATTGTTGTTGTTGTTGTTATTATTGTTATTGTTGTTATTATTATTATTATTATTATTATTTATTATTATTGTTGTTGTTGTTTGTTGTTGTTGTTGTTGTTGTTATTATTATTATTATTCTTATTCTTCTTATTATTATTAATGAAGTCAGGAGCCCTTCAAGTGGTCCGACGGTTACTATAATTCTGGTGTTCACTTTCTCTTTAGTGAAGGGATCTCTGTGTAAGATCATATGAGTCCAAATGACGGCAATCTGGCCATGAAGAATGTACATGAGCTGTGTTTCTTTTCATGTGTTTGTATTTCTGAATGCAACTTAAGTAAAGGTAAAGGTGCCCCATAACCTATGTGGTCGTAGGGGAGCGAGGCGTCAGAGACCTCAGCTTCTCTAGGGCCAGCATATTGAGGGCGGCGCCCATCTCCTCTCCCTCGCTGCTTTACCTTCCCTGACCTTAGAGAGGGCGGGTATCCATTAACAGCTGGGTGAACTGGGGGACTGTACTGAAACCAAGGCGCGTAAACGGTCACCCATCCACTTGGTAACCTCGCTCGATGCTGCTTAACCTTAGCTGGGGAAAAGCGAGTGCTTTTGTGCAGCTAAAAGAACGAAAAACGTAAGAGTAAATCAGATTTGTCAGAAAGTATTGTAACAGGCTTGTAAACAAAAATCCTTTTATGCTAGATAATTCCTGTAAACAATAAGTTTTTGTATTACAAGAGTACACTGACGATTCGTAGAAGATCATTCTTTTAAAAGGAAAATATGACCGACAGAAGGGTTTTTAGTTCTTTATCACGTCGTACACAAGTGTCGCGCGCGCGCGCGCGCTCACACACACACACACACACACACACACACACACACACACACACACACACACACACACACACACACACACACACACACACACACACAATCTGTCTTTCTGTGTCTCTGTTTCTGTTTCTCTCTGTCTTTGTCTGCCTGCCTGCCTATCTACTTGATTGTCTGTCTGTCTGTCTGTCTGTCTGACTGTCTGTCTGTCTCTCTCTCTCTCTATCTCTCTATCTCTCTCTCTCTCTCTCTCTCTCTCTCTCTCTCTCGCTTTGCCTTATTCCTTTTTTCCCTGTCAAATTAAGTCCCACATCATTCCTAGTTTGCAAAGAAATATAGAAATGTTCTCTGTGTCATATTTCATTGTCTGCGATATTTTTCCTCAGAAGATGTAGAGTTTTGGACGATAGACAGCTTAATGAGATTGTGTCTGTTTTTGTCAGACGAATATAATCAAACTGGACGATGAAGAATGTGTCACGGTTCCAGTGTCAAGCAGAATGAATAAATCATAAGCACCCGGTCTTACTCATATGCTGTTTGTCATTGTTTTGTGGATGTTTTTGTAGCCACAGATTTACCATGTTTTTTTGTTTGCTTACAGCAATATGTTTGATGTCCTTTCGTACCAGGGTTCAATGGTTTTGCCCGAGAATAGGCTACTGATTTGTGCTATTTCTCTTGATAGATGATTACTTCAGAGACATACTTGTAAACCAAATGAAAATCTTGGGGGTTTCATGACATAATGAAGTATTCGTATTTATGTATCTCTTATATTTTCTATAAAAGACATTTTCGTGATATTTCATCGTTTTGTTCCCTGTTTGAGGGGACAGAAGAGTTAGGGTTCGTTTTTGTTTTGTGTTTTACTGAGGTGAGTGTGATCGCAAAGATCAGTCTTAACTTGTGTCATTTTTGTTTGTAAATGTCTTTCTATGAAAGAATGACGGATGGAATCTATGTGCATTAGCTTTGATGCAAGAAAGAAAGAACAACTATTTAGCTAAACAAAACCACAACCAATGTTGATAAAATTACAGCAAAAAATGCTTTGGACATGAAACTCATACACAAACTGATTTATTAGGACGTTACACACGACTGCAGATTGTTTCTCTTGCTATTATTCTATGTTTGAAACATGTGAGTCTGATATTGATTCATTAGAAAGAATTTAAACTGTGTCTTTCTGTCTGTCTGTCTGCCTGTTTCTCTCTTTGTCTCTCTATCTGTGTGTCTGTCTGTCTCTCTCACTTAATCTGTGTCTATCTGTGTCTCTGCCTCTCTCTGTCTTTATCTCTGCCTATCTCACTGTCTCTGTCGGTCTCTGTCTCTCTCTCTCTCTCTGTGTCTCTATGTCTATCTGTCTGTCTGCCTGCCTGTCTCTCTGTCTGTCTCTCTGTCTTTGTCTCTCTCTCTCCCTCTCTCTCTCTCTCTCTGTCCATCTGTTTCTCTTTCTCTTTCTGTCTCGCTCTGTCTCTCTGCCTCTGTCTGTCTCTGTCTGTCTGTCTCTCTCTGTCTCTCTCTCTCTTTCACTCACTCTCTGTGTGTCTCTCTCTGTCTCTCTGTCTCTCTGTGTGTCTCTCTGTGTGTCTCTGTCTCTCTCTCACTCACTCTCTATGTGTCTCTGTCTATGTCTGTCTGTCTCTCTGTCTGTCTATCCTTCGGATGAGACTATAAACCGAGGCCCCGTGTGCGAACGCACGCAGAACATCTTGCGCACACGTTAAATCCTGTTCCGCTTTTCGAAAGAGTAGGCCATTGTGTGCCGGTGGGAACAGATGACAAAATTTGCAAAACCGCATACACACGGGGACTGGATGTAAAAAAGCACATGAGTGCTTATTCCATTATCCTCGATATAAAAGAATAAATAAATAAATAAATAAAATATCTCTGTCTGTCTCTTCCTTTCTGTCTGTCCCTGTCTCTCTCTCATCCACTCTCTGTGTGTTTCTGTCTGTCTGTCTGTCTGTCTCTCTGCCTCCCTGTCTCTCTCTCACTCACTCTCTATGTATCTCTGTCTCTCTCCCTCTGTCTCTATCTCTCTGTCTCTCTCTCTCGCTCTCTCTCTCTCTCTCTCTCTCTCTCTCTCTCTCTCTCTCTCTCTCTCCCTCTCTCCCTCTCTCCCTCTCTCCCTCTCTCTCTCTCTCTCTCCCCCCCCCCCTCTCCCTCAATCTCTGCGATCCTTTACCGGGCAAAGAAACAAATACAGATGTTAACAGAAAACTTATCTCCCCCTGCTATATTTGTCTTTTCATTTTTCTTCTGACTCCTTTCACCGCCTCTGTGTCTTTCGTGCCAGCTCACAGCTTATCACAGTTGCCGGGTCACAGCCTGTGTGTGTGTGTGTGTGTGTGTGTGTGTGTGTGTGTGTGTGTGTGTGTGTGTGTGTGTGTGTGTGTGTTGTGTGTGTGTCTGTGTGTGTGTGTCTGTGTGTGTGTTCTGTGTGTGTGTGTCTGTGTGTGTGTGTGTGTGTGTGTGTGTGCTGTGTGTGTGTGTGTGTGTGTGTGGTGTGTGTGTGTGTGTGTGTGTGTGTGTGTGTGTGTGTGTTGTGTGTGTGGTGTGTGTGTGTGTGTGTGTGTGTGTCTGTGTGTGTGTGTGGTGTGTGTGTGTAGTGTGTGTGTGTGTTGTGTTTGTCTACTGCTCTGTCAGGATGGTTTCAAAGAGGATTTACAACCCTGGCATTCCAGACAATTAGCTACAGAGTTTGATGCCAGACAAATGTAATTCGGTGGAACGAGAAAGGATGAGAGATGTTGTTTGGGGGAAAGTTTGGCTGGTTCCTAGGATTTATGTGTTTCTTTGACTTAAGGGGAATTTGTTGAAGTGAAGTTGAAATATTTTTTCAAAATAAATTCTGAGATGGGGAAGGGTCGGGCTAGCGTAGAGTGTTGCACTAGGGATTTCATGACATGGGATCCAGCCTGGGTTTGTACCACTACCGAGTTCATGGGGGATTTTTTCCCCCGGGATTTAACATCAGTATTAACCCTTTGCCTTGAAACTTCTTCAGATGAGACTATAAACCGAGTCCCCGTGTGCGAGCGCACGCAGAACATCTTGCGCACACGTAAAATAAGACTGGTCATCATTTCAGAAGAGTATTTATTTATTTATTTTATTTTATTTATTCTTTCATATCGAGGATAATGGAATAAGCACTCGTGTGCTTTTTTACATCCAGTCCCCGTGTGTATACGGATTTGTAAATTTTATCATCTGTTCCCACCGGCACACAATGGCCTACTCTTTCGAAAAGCTGAACAGGACTTAACGTGTGCTCAAGATGTTCTGCGTGCGTTCGCACACGGTGCCTCGGCTTATAGTCTCATCCGAAGGACTAGGCGAGAGAGTAGGCGATTCGTGTCATTAAAATCGATGACCAAAAAAATATATTTGTGAACAAAAGTGTGCACGCTGGTGCTGTGTTAAAACATCATCCCCGAAGTCGGAATGCAGCCACCTAAATGGTGGACAACGTCGGTCGCATACGCAAAAATCTGACCATTGGTGAAACTTTGGAGTTGTAGGCGAGGAACGAAAAGAAAATACCAGTCCGTTTTTTTCTTTTCTTCATCTTTTTTCCTTCTTTTCTTGATTTTTTTCCTTTTTTCCCTTTTTTTATAAATTTTTTTGTCATTCTTTTCTTCATTCTGTTCATTCTTTTTCTTCATTCTTTTCTCCAATTTTTCTATTCCATTTTTTAGAAATTCTTTTTCTTCATTTCTTTTTTCGTTCTTTTCTTCTTTTTTTCCATTCTTTTCTTCTTTTTTTTCATTCTTGTCTTCATTGTTTTCTCCATTGTTTTCTCCATTCTTTTATTTCATTTTTTCGATCTTTTTCTTCATTTTTTTTTGTTCTTTTCATTCGTTTTCTTCTTTTATTCTTCAGTTTTTCCCATTCTTTTCTTTATTCTTTTTTCTTTTCATTTTTTTTTATTTTTCTTCATTCTTTTCTTCATTTTTTTTTTTTTTTCTTTTTTCATTTTCCCCCTTTTTTCATTCTTTTCTTCATTCTTTTCATTCGTTTTCTTCTTTCTTTTCTCAGTTTTTCCCATTCTTTTCTTCATTTTTTTAAAAATTCTTTTCTTTTTTTATTTTTCTCTCCATTCTTTTCTCCATTCTTGTCTTCATTCTTTTCTTCATTCTTTTCTCCATTCTTTTCTTCATTCATTTCTTCATTCTTTTTCATCATAGTCTATTCATAGTTGTTTTTTTTCGAAGAAGTTAGGTAAGAAAGCTGTCTGGATCTGACCATGAAAACTTACTGTGAACTAGTTTTTGTGTGTAGACATGCTATTTTTGATAACATCAAAAAGGTCAAATTTCTTCAATATTAAAAAAACAGAATGGTTGCGTGCACACAATGTCTAAGTTTACCATCTCCAGCGTCAATTTAACACGCAGCCCTGCCAGTTCTGTAATTCTTCTTGTGCATATACAAGATCAAACCAGCACGTAAAAGATCATGTAAGAACCATCTGTGTGCTCTCTCCAACGCTGAAGTCGGATGCGCTGGGCCTGACTTGTCAGGCGCTTAACGGCAGCGCAACACAGTTTTGCTCACATGACAGACCACAATAGTTGATGTATAAGTGTTTGACGAAGGAGAGAGTGTTTGGTGGGGTAGGGTGGTGAACGTGCTCAGCATGCACCCTGTACGTGGAGAGGGATGGGCTCCGCCAGGATGAACTTCTTCTTCTTCTACTACTACTACTACTACTACTACTACTACTACTACTACTACTACTTCTTCTTCTTCTTCTTCTTCTTCTCTTCTTCTTCTACCTTTCTTCTTTTTCTTCTTCTTCTTCTTCTTCTTCTTCTTCTTCTTGGCAATTCTTCCTCTTCTTCTTCTTCTTTTTTCCGTCGAACGTTCAGACAGCAACTATTTTTTGCCGGTAATATGAGCGAAAATGCGTCACACTGCCGTTAAGCGCCTGACAAGTCAGGCCCAGCGCATACGACTTCGGCATAAGAGAGAATTGTTATCTTTTAAGTCTTTCTGGGGGGGAAAAAGGCAGGAGAATGGACCAAGAAGTCAGAAAATAGACAAGAAGGGGGTGACAGGAAGAAAAAGAAGAAGGCAGAAACAAAGAGAGGGATAGAAAAGAGGGAATTCCTAGCACAGAATTTCCAGAAGGTGGGGGATGCTATTTATACTGACAGGCCCCCGGCATCCCCACGGGGGATAGATGGATGTTGGATAGTGTTGGGTTCGTTGTTCGCAAAAGCCACTACACGAACAGAGAGAAGGGATGCAGAAGAGTATCAAGGATGTCTCTCTTTTATTTCACTGGGGACGGGGGGGGGAGGGGGGGGGGGGGTATACTCTATTTTGTTCTTTGTGTCAAAACATTATTTCCCCTATTTGCTTTAATTTTGATAATTTACTGGTCTCTCTGATAGTTTTGGTTATAGAAGGTCAGTTCAAAGTTTATGATTTGCCTATAATTATAAACAGAACACACTTTCGGGTGTTCCTGATAAAGTTTTGAAATAAGCTTGAGGTTCTTTTTGCTTGGTAAGGGTATATACGTATAAAAGTTTTAAAAAAACAGGGCTAACGATGTCGATTCTGAAAGGTAAGGAAAATGCCAGCAGTTTCTCAACAAAGTTGAGCATTACCCCTGATACAAAATAACTCAAACAGCTACAAAAATAACTGCGAGAGGCTACAAAAACATACAGAAATAAACCTTACTAAGACAAGTCGGAAAATGACAAAACATGTTATTTTGTTTTGTAAAGCCCGACCAACTCTCAACCGCCCACATTCTTTCTGAGGGTTCGGGTGTTCGTATGGTTTATATGGTTATTCCTCCTTCCTCTGTTGTGTCGAGTCTCGGTTTATGTTTGCTGGCAGATTAGCTTCGTTACTCGGTTGTCTGTCCCTCTGTCTGGCATCACTGCCGGACCATTCCATGCCTGACCTTCCTGAAGACTGACCACTGAGCTTGCCGCGACAGACGGCTGGGATTAAGTTGGACAAAGGGGAGTTATTTATGGTTTCAGCGCCAGACAACATGGAACAGATTATGAGTATGCTCTCACTTTTCCTGTACATACAGCCTGTACTTTCCTGTACATAGTCTTTTCTTGCCTTCTTCGTCTTGTCTTGTCTTGTCATGACTTGTTTTGGCTTGTTTTATCTCGTCTTGTTTCGTCTTGTCTTGTTTGGGTTTTTTTGTGGTTTGGGGAGCTTGTTTTTGGCTTGTTTTGCTTGTTTTGGCTTGTCTTGTCTTGTTTAGGCTGTCTTGTCTTGTTAAGGCTTGTTTTTCTTCTGACTTGTTTTTCTTGTTTTTCCGTGTCTTGTCTTCCCTTGGTTTGTCTTCCTTGTTTGGGGTTGTTTTTCTTGTTTTAGCTTGTTTTGGCTTGTTTTGGCTTGTTCGTCTTGATTCGTCTTGTTTTGGTTTGCTCTTTTGTTTTAGCTTGTTCTGGCTTGTTTTTGGCTTGTTTGGGTTTGGTTTTTTTTGTTTTGTTTTTTCTTGTTTGGGCTTGTTTTTCTTGTGTTGGCTTGTATTTCTAGTTTGGGCTAGTTTTGGCTTTTCTCGTCTTGTTTGGGCTTGTTTTGTCTTGGTTTGGCTTGTTTGGGTTTGTTTCTTTTTTTTGTGCTTGTCTTGGTTTTTTGGGCTTGTTTTAGCTTTTTGGAGCTTGTTTGGATTGTTTTTGGCTCGTCTCGTCTAGTATTGGCTTGTCTCGTTTTGTTTTGGCTTGTTTGTCTTGTTTTGGCTTGTTTGGCTTGTTTTGTCTTGTTTGGCTTGTTTTGGCTTGTCTTGTTTTGGCTTGGCTTATTTTGTCTTGTTTTAGCTTGTTTTCCTTTGTTTAACTTGTTTTAGCTTGTTTTTCCAGTTTTGGCTTGTTTTGGCTTGTTTTTCATGTTTTGTTTTGGCTTAGCTTGTCTTGTCTTTTTTGCTTCTTTTGTCTTGTTTTTCTTGCTTTGGCTTGTATTTCTAGTTTTGGATAGTTTTGGCTTTTCTCGCCGGGTTTTGGATTTTTTTGGCTTGTTTTTCTTTTTTTTGGCTTGCCTGGATTTTTCCCCGCTTGTATTGGCTTGTGTTGCCTTGTTTTGGCTTGTGTTTCTTGTTTTAGCGTGTTCCAGCTTGGTTTGGCTTGTTTTCCTTGTTCCAGCTTGGTTTGGCTTGTTTTCTTTGTTTTGGCTTGTTTTGGCTTGTTTTGATTTGGCTTGTTTTTGTTGTTTTGGCTTTCATTTCTAGTTGTGGCTAGCTTTGGATTTTCTCGATTTGTTTTGGCTTGTTTGTTCTTCTTTTGTCTTGTCTGATCTTCATGCTTGCTTGTCTTGTTTTGTTATTGCTTGTTTTGACTTGTTTTGACTTGTTTTGGCTTGTTTTTCTTGTTTTGGGTTGTTTTTCTTGTTTTGGGTTGTTTTTCTTCTTTTGGCATGTTGTTGCTTGTTTTTCTTGTTTTCGCTTGTTTTACTTCTTTTTGCTTTTTGCTTGTTTTTGCTCGTTTTTTACTTGTTTTTCTTGTTATTGCTTGTTTTGGCTTTTCTTGACTTGTTTTGAGTTCTTTTGACTTATTCTGTCTTGGTTCGTCCTTGTTTTCTTGTTTTGACCAGTTTAGGATTATTTTGGCTTGTTCCATCTTGTTTTGACTTGTTTTGGCTTGCTTTACTTGCATTTGCTTCTGAAATCTTGTATTGGCTTGTCTCGTCTTTTGGGCTTGTTGATATTGTTTTCCCTTGTTTGTCTTCTTTTGGCTTGTTTTTCTTGTTTTGGCTTCTTTTGGCTTGTCTGGTTTGGCTTCTTTTGGCTTGTCTAGTTTTGGCTTGTTTTTCTTGTTTTGGATTGTTTTTCCTTTTTTTGGCTTGTGTTTTTTTTTCTTTTTGCTTGTTTTTCTTGTTTTTGCTTGATTTGGTTTGTTTGGCTTGTTTCGGCTTGTTTTTCTAGTTTTGGCTTCTTTTGGCTTGTTTTTGCTGGTTGAGCTTGTTTTTCTTTGTTTGGTTTGTTTTTGCTGGTTTTGCCATGTTTTTTTTGTTTTCGCTTGTTTTTGCTAGTTTTGGCTTGTTTTTGCTGGTTAGGCTTGTTTTTCTTGTTTTGGCTTGTTTTTGCTGGTTTTGGGCTTGTTTTTCTTGGTTTTGCTTGTTTTGGCTTGTTTTTACTTGTTTTGGCATGTTTTTGCTGAATTTGGCTTGTTTTTTTGTTTTGGCTACTTTTAGCTTTTTTTGCGTGTTTTCTCTTGTTCTGGCTTGTTCCCTTATTTTGACTTGTGGTTCCTTCTTTTGGCTTTTTTTATTATATTATTTTGGCTGAATTTTTGGTTTTGGCCTGTTGTTTTGGCTTGTTTTTGCTCGTTTGGGCTTGTTTCTCTCTTTTGGCTTGTTTTTGCTGGTTCTGGCTTGTTCTCTTTATCTTGGCTTGTTTTTTATGTTTTTGTTTTGGCTTGATTTTCCTTGTTTTGGCTTGGTTTTTTTTTAATTATTTTGGCTTGTTTTTGCTGGTGTTGGTTTGTTTTCATTTGGCTTGTTTTTGCTAGTTTTGGCTTCTTTTCTTGTTTTGGCTTTCTTGCTGGTTTTGGCTTTTTTTGCTGGTTTTGGCTTTTCTTGTTTTTGCTGGTTTTGGCCTATTTTAGCTTGTTTTTCCTTTGGGGCTTGTTTTTGCTGGTTTGGGCTTGTTTTACTTTGTTTTTCCCTTTTTGGCTTGTCTGGTCTTCTTTTTGCTTGTTTTGGCTTTTGGGGGCTTGTTTTGGAATGTTTTTGGCTTGTCTTGTCTAGTATTGGCTTGTCTCATTTTGTTTTGGCTTGTTTTTCTTGTTTTGGCTGTTTTTCTTATTTTGGCTTGTTTTTCTTGTTTTGGCTTATTTTGGCTTGTTTTGGCTTGGCTTGTCTTGTTTTCGCTTGTTTTTACTTTTCTAATCTAGTATTGGCTTGTCTCGTCTTTTTTTGGTTTGTTAATATTGCTTTTAGCTTGATTTTATTCTTTTGGTTTTTCTTGTCTTGGCTAGGTTTTTCTTGTTTGGCTTATTTTTTTTGTTTTGGCTTGTTTTTCTTGTCTTGGATTGCTATTTTTGTTTTGGCTTGGGTTTTTTTTGGTTGTTTTTTTTTTGGGGGGGGGGGGGCTAGTTTTTCTTTTTTTTTCTTCTTGTTTTGCTTGTTTTTCTTGTTTTGGCTTGTTTGGGGCTTGTTTTGGCTTGTCTTGGCTTATTTTGACTTGTTTTGGCTTTTTCTTTCATGGTTTGTCCTTTCTTTTCTCCTTTTGATCATTTTTGGATTATTTTGCTTGTCTCATCGTGTTTTGTCTTGTTTGGGCTTCTTGTGACTTCTTTTGGCTTCTTTTGGCTTCATTTTTTAGTTTTGTCTTGTTTTGTCTTGTTTTGTCTTATTCTTGGTTTGTCTTGTTTTGGCTTGTTTTGTCTTGTTTTGTCTAGTTTTGTCTTGTTTCGTCTTCATTTGGTTTGTTTTACTTGTTTTGATTTGGAATGTTTTTAGCTTGTCTTGTCTAGTATTGGCTTGTCTCGTTTTGTTTTGGCTTGTTTTTCTTGTTTTTGCTTGGGCTGTCTTGTTGTGGGGGGTGTGTTTTTTTTTTGCTTCGCTAATCTTGTAGTCGCTTGTCACGTCTTGTTTTTGGTTCGTTTTTTTTTTGTTTTAGCTCGTTTTGTCTTGGTTTTGGCTTGGTTTTTTCTGAGTTTTTTTCGTTTTGCTTGTTTTGGCTTGCTTTTCTTTCTTTGGCTTGTGTAGTCTTTGTTTGGCTTGTTTCGGCTTGTTTTTAACTTGTTTCGGCTTGTTTTTCTTATTTTGCCATTCTCGTTTTGTTTTGGCTTGTTTGGGGCTTAGTTGTCTTCTTTTGGCTTTTTTTGGCTTGTTTTGCTTGTCTCGTTTTGTTTTGGCTTGTTTCGTCTTGTCTTGTTTTGGCTTGTTTTAGCTTGTTTTTTGTTGGCTTATTTTTCTTGTTTTGGGGCTTGCCTGGTCTTTTTTGGCTAGTTTTAGCTTGTTTGGGATTGTTTTGGCTTGTTTTGCTTGTTTTGGCATGTATCATCTTGTGTTGGCTTTTTTGGCCTGTGTTGTCTTCTTCTACCCTGTTTTTGGCTTCTTTTGACTTGTTTTCGCTTGTCTTCTCTTGTTTGGGCTTGTTTGGGCTTGTTTTTTTCGGTTTTTGCTCTCATGGAAAGATCCATCGAGGTCCAGAAAGACCTGTACCTCTGCTTCATTGACTACTCAAAAGCGTTCGACAAAGTTCGACACTCCGACTTGTTTGATATTCTGGCAGGGCTATGCATCGACGGAAAAGATCTTCGAGTCCTCAGAAACATATATTGGGAACAGGAGGCAGCCATTAGAGTCGACAATGAGATCAGTCAATATAGACCAATCTGCAGGGGTGTGAGGCAGGGCTGCGCGTTCTCGCCTGATTTATTTAATATATATAGTGAAATAATTCTACGAAATATTGAGAATCATGAGGGAATTAGTGTAGGTGGCCACAACATCAACAACCTGAGATATGCAGATGACACAGTCCTTATCGCCGACTCTGAAGAAAAACTGCAAAAGATTTTAACAACAGTAACAGACGAAAGTGAAAAGAAAGGATTACAGCTCAATGCAAAGAAGACAGAATGCACGGTGATCTCGAAAAAAGCTGTTATACCACAATGCAACATAGCCTGTAAAGGAGAGAGAATCGGACAAGTAAACACCTTTAAATACCTTGGTTGTACTATCACCCCGGACGGCAAGTGTGACACAGAAATCAAGAAGAGAATCGGTCAATCTAAGGCAACTTTTAACAACATGAAATGCATTTTTACCAACAGTAAGATAAGCCTCAAGACAAAGATCCATGTTTTGAGAGCCTACGTATGGTACATTCTTCTGAACGGATGTGAGTGCTGGACCCTAGCCAAGGACACAGAACAGCGACTAGAAGCAGTGGAAATGTGGTTCATCCGGAGAATCATGAAAATCTCATGGACAAAAAGAAAAACTAATGCAGAAGTAATGGAAATGGCTGGGTACAAGAGATCCCTTCTCAACACCATCAGAGAAAGACAGCTCAAATTTTTCGGCCATATAATCAGGGCTGACGGACTAGAGAAACTGTTATGGAGTGGCAAAATCTGTGGAAACAAGAGCAGAAGAAGACAACGCACAAAATTCACAGACAACTTAAACAAATTCGCAACAAA
>CM054163.1:39540620-39545620 GCA_028751875.1 Rapana venosa
GTATAACATTTTGGTCAAAATCGATCCTCTGACGCAGAAGACCTGCATTTGTTAACGATTTGTTGAAGTAAGTTGAGGTGACCGTAGTGGTAGGCTATGTATGCAAGTCTGGTAGTCCATAGTTTCACCATGATTAGGTAGACTTCTTCAGCACTGGGGCTTGAATCTTTTGAAAGTAGGGAAAACAGCTTTCGCGTGATGGGAATTAATGTTGATAGGGTAGAGGGGTGGGGTGTGTGTGTGTGTGTGTGCGTGCGTGCGTGCGTGCGTGCGTGTGGTGTGTGTGTGTGTGTGTGTGTGTGTGTGTGTGTGTGTGTGTGTGTGTGTGTGTGTGTGTGTAGGAGGTGTGTGTGTGTGTGGTGTGTGTAGGAGGTGTGTTTATGTGTGTGTGTGCGTGTGTGTGTGTGTGGTGTGTGTGTGTGTGTGTGTGTGTGTGTGTGTGTGTGTGTGTGTGTGTGTGTGTGTGTGTGTGTGTGTGTGTTGTAGGAGGTGTGGGTGTGTGTTTAGACCGTTTTCGCTCTGGGTTTTTGTTGTTGTTGTTGTTTTTTTATTATGTGTCTGTGTCTGCGTTGATTCCTATCTCTCTGTCTCTGTCTATTTCTGTATCGTTGTTCTCTCTCTCTCTCTGTCTGTCTGCTTATCTGTCGTTCTGTAGACGTCTGTCTGTTGTCTGTCTGTCTGTCTCCCTCCTCTCTCTCTCTCTCTCTCTCTCTCTCTCTCTCTCTCTCTCTCTCTCTCTCTCTCTCTCTCTCTCTCTCTCATAATACGCTCTCTCTACTCTATCTCCTCTTATCATCTCTCTTTCGTCTTCTCATCTTCTCTCTCTCTCTCTGTGCGGGTAAGATATGCACATCTGAACAGTTGTACACATTGGCTCATAGCACTTTATTCGTGTTTATGCAATCCAGCCTCAAGACATTTATTTCAAACCTAAGATTTCCCCCCTCCTGTTTCATATCAGAACTATCCCACCCTTCTCTAACCCATGTCCTATCACCCTGCTAAAGTATATAACCTGTGTGAGTGTGTGTGTGTGCTTTTGAAAAACATTTGACTATTGAAATTTTATGTCATAGATTTTGTCTGCAGCGCACCATGTTTGTAATATATGTTTGTTTAAACTATTGATTATTTATCATTGATTGCATGACTGTGTAAGATTAGGTTAAATGCATGCGCTTTGATTTGTCTTTGCAAGATATAGCGCTATATAAGTTCCATTATTATTATTATTATTATTTGTGCAATATGCATCTATGGGTGTACGCTTTTGTGGTGCCAAGGTTTAAACAAAGCTTGTGAGCGGTTATGATTGAGTTTGTTGGCTCTTCCCCATCTTTCCATCCTTTCACCTTGAAAAGTATTGTGGCCAAAGGCCGATGTGCATTAAACAGTTTCAGTCCAGAGTTCAGTTCTCGCTCTCTCTCTCTCTCTCTCTCTCTCTCTCTCTCTCTCTCTCTCTCTCTCTCTCTCTCTCTCTCTCTCTCTCTCTCATAAGTCAGAAATCTTTGCTTTTTTGTGCATTTGCTTTGCCAATGATATGAATGAACCCATTGTTTCATCCCAAGCCCAACAAATGTATTGTGGCCCAGGCCAATGTACAGTAAATCGTTTCAGAGTTCAGAGTTCTCTCTCTTTCACTCTCTCTCTCTCTCCTCTCTCTCTCTCTCTCTCTCTCTCTCTCTCTCCCCTCTCTCTCTCTCTCTCTCTCTCTCTCCTTTCTGATAATAAAAGTCAACAAATCAGTTAATGAGATAGGAGTCATTAGCAGTCAACAGCGCCACCTCAGCGGAATCAGTGCAGTCTTTATCAACAGGACGTGTAGACAATAACCAGGTCATCAACCTTTACTCACGCCTAGCGTAAATTGAGCTGACGTCACAGCCAGCCTCCACACTGACCTTGACATTGCACAAGGTCTTAAATCTGTTTTTCATGGCGCGACCAGCGCAGAGTTCAAACTGTTGCCATGGGTTCTTTTACGTGCGCTGAATAATTTTGACTAACAGACTGGAGTCACATATTCAGTGTAGCAGATTGGAGTGACACACTGCAACACAATGACACTGTGACACAGGCCTTCACTGCGTAGCAACAAGAGAGATAGTTCCTGGAGCAACTCTCCCGTGACTGGAATCAACACTGAATTTTTATGATGGCTGTTTCGACTGTTTTGCTTTCTATTTAACTACCTTCTCTGTCTGTCTTTCCGTCTGTCTGTCTGTCTGTCTGTCTGTCTGTATGTATGTATGTATGTATGTATGTATGTATGTATGTATGTATGTATGTCTGTCTGTTCGTCTTTATCTTGCTGGCTCTCTCTCTCTCTCTCTCGCTCTCTCTCTCTCACTCTCTCTCTCTCTCGTCTCTCTACTCTCTCTCTCTCTCTCCCCTCTCTCTCCCTTCTCTCTCTCTCTCACCCCCCTCTCTCTCCCTCTTTCTCTCTCTCTGAAAATTTAGGTGGGAATTTACTAGTTCAAAAGTAATCCAAAGTGAAGAAAAAAACCACCCCCCACACACACACACAAACACACACACACACACACACACACACACCACACACACACACACACCAGTTAATGAGTGAAAATCCACATGCAGTGGAAAAAACGCAGCATCAGTAAAACCAGTGCTGACTTGACTTAATTGGCAGGACATGTACACAATTAATTACCAGGTAATCCACCTTTACTCGTGCGTAGCGTAAATTGATCTGACGTCACAGCCAGCCTCCGCAATGACCTTGACCTTGCTGGTGGTCTTAAATCTGTTTTTAATGGCGCCAGGAGTCCAGGTGAAAACCATCTGTCAACACCTTTACTGATTAGCTTAGTATAGCCACTGATTTAATACCAACACTAGCACTTCTGGTTAAAATTTCATTCTTCTGTTGAAGAAAAGTACAGCAGTAAAATATGAGGGCGGAATAGCTCAGTTGTCAGAACACCCATTCTCCCCCAAGTTAAGGTTAAGCAGCTTTGAGCGAGGTTTCCTCTTGGATGGGTGACCGTTCGTACGTATGGGCTTCAGTATAGTCCCCCAGTTCACCCAGCTTTAAATGAGCACCCGCCTCTTTAGGGTCAGGTAAGGTAAAGCAGCGAGGGAGAGGAGGTGGACGCCGCCCTCAATATGCTGGCCCTAGAGAAGTGAGGTCTCTGACGCCTCGCTCCCCAACGACTGCATATGTTATGGAAACAGCTTTAACTTTTGTTTGTACCAGCTGTATGACTGATGGTATGGATGACACAATCAAACGCAGCATGGAGAGAGATGGACTCCACCACAATCACTACACACTAAGTTGTTTTTTTATTATGGTTTCATAATATGCTGTTTCTTTAAACGGTCTTGTTGATCTTGATTTTTTTTATTATTCTAAAGGGTGACTCTCAACGATTTGTGACCATCCACCACAAAATAGGTCGCATTGCATCCGAGGTTAATTTTTTAGTTGTCGATATGCTGTGAACTGGCAATTAAAAACAAGCTATTCAATGCAAAAAAATTGAAAATTGGACAATTCTGTAAAAATCTATAGGAACTCGAAATGTTAGACTCCAAGAAGTTACAACATGACAAATTGACAAATTTTCCATTTCGATGGATGGTCAGAATGAGAAGCTGGGCGTTTTATACGCACTTTCAAAGCCACAAAAAAACAACAAGAAACAAAAATGCCGGCTTGATACTTCAGTACAAAACAGAAGAAAGATGACAGTTTTATAAATCAATCAAAATCTCAACATTTACATTTTTGACCTCCCCCTCACCTGCCTAAAATGGCTACCAGTGGGGAAAGGGGTCGGGTGCAGTGCCACTCATTTCGTGGGGGAGGGTCACAGGTTGCCCAGGTTAGGGAGAGGGCAGTGTGGGGCAATGTATGGAAATGGTGTGTCACTTCTCTTCAACACCCTGACTTGATAGACCATCGCGGCTGGTGTAAAGTGAGGGAGACAACTTTGGCGTGATCAGTGTCTGTGTTGAATTTCCTTATCTGTTTGGACTGTGCTCTCTGTGTCTCTCTGTCTCTCTCTCTGTCTGTCTCTGTCTCTCTCTCTGTCTCTCTGTCTCTGTCTCTGTCTCTTCTCTCTGTCTCTCTCTCTCTCTCTCTCTCTCTCTCTCTCTCTCTCTCTCTCTCTCTCTCCCCCTCTCTCTCTCTCTGTCACTCTGTCTCTTTCTGTCTCTCTCTGTCTTTCTTTCTTTCTTTACACACGGGGACTGGATGTAAAAAAAGAACATAAGTGCTTATTCCATTATCCTCGACATAAAAGAACAAATAAAGAAATAAATAAAAATGTCTCTCCTTCTCTCTGTCTGTTTGTCTCTCTCTCTCTGTCTGTCTGTTTGTCCGTCTGTCTACCTTCTGTCTGCCTGTCTGTCTGTCTGTCTGTCTGTCTTGTCTGTCTGTCTCTCTCTCTCTCTCTCTCTCTCTCTCTCTCTCTCTCTCTCTCTCTCTCTCTCTCTGTATGTTGCTGACTGTGCCTGTCCTCTCTGTCTCTTTATCTCCATGTCTCTGTCTCTAAGTCTGAATATCTCTTTCTGTCCCTCTGTCTCTCTCTCTATGTCTGTCTGTCTGGCTGTCTCTGTTTCTACCTTTCTTAGCCTGTCTGTCTTCTCTCTGTCTGTTTCTGTCTCTCTGTCTCTGTCTCTCTATGTCTAAGTAGTCTCTCTGTTTGCTTTTCTCTCATGCCTACACGTTAAAGCCTGATCTGCCTTTTAAGAGAGTAGACCATTGTGTGCCTGTGGGAAGAAATGCCAACATTTACAAAAGTGCATACACTCGGGAACTGGCTGTTAAAAAGGACATGATTCATTATCCTGAAAACAAAAATTCAAATCAATTTGTCTAACATTTTTGTTGTTTTTGTTGTTGTTGTTGTTTTTTGTCTAATATAATTACCATTGATCACAATTGCTAACTCTGCAACTAAAACTAGAAGTCTCTCAATTGAACACAACCTTTTCTAGGTAATGAAATTAGGCAGTAAGGTTTTCTGTGC
>CM054163.1:39548120-39565620 GCA_028751875.1 Rapana venosa
AAAACGGTTGTATACATTTCATGGTATACAAAAACGGTTGTATACATTTCATGGTGAACAAAAACGGTTGTATACCTTTCATGGTGTACAAAAACGGTTGTATACATTTCATGGTGTACAAAAACGGTTGTATACATTTCATGGTGAACAAAAACGGTTGTATACCTTTCATGGTGTACAAAAACGGTTGTATACCTTTCATGGTGAACAAAACCGGCTGTATACCTTTCATGGTGAACAAAAACGGTTGTGTACCTTTCATGGTGAACAAAAACGGTTGTATACCTTTCATGGTGAACAAAAACGGTTGTGTACCTTTCATGGTGACCAAAAACGGTTGTGTACCTTTTATGGTGAATAAAAACGGTTGTGTACCTTTCGTGGTGACCAAAAACGGTTGTGTACCTTTCGTGGTGAACAAAAACGGTTGTATACATTCTCAAACTCTCACCATTGGTAAACCTCTGAGCTCTAGCCGAGGAACAACAGAAAATTACAGTAAGAATTGTTTTGCATTGTGTGTTGTTATTGTTGTTATTGGTTATCCGGCACTCTTGTATGTACTGCTTGGGGTATTTAACGTGCATGGTATTGCACGATGCATCACCTTAACTCTCATCCCCCTACCCCTTTCCATTCTCTGATATCACTTAGAGTAGACAGACGTAAAATCGAAGACGACACCAACAACGACAACAACAAAAAAGACAGCAACAACAATAGCAACACACACACACACAACACACCACCCACACATACGCAACATACACGCTCGCGCGCGCGCACGCACGCACACACACACACACACACACACACACACGCGCGCGCACACGCTCACGTACACGCACAGAGAGATGATGATGATGATGATGATGATGATGATGATGATGATGATGATGATAGAGACAGACAGACAGACAGACAGTCACACAGACAGACAGAGATGACGATGATGATGATGATGATGATACAGAGAGATATATATACACAGAGAGACAGAATCATAGAGACAGAGACAGAACAAGTTGCAAACTACAGGGAAAGAAAAAAAAAGAGAGAAAGCCAGTTAGTGATGAGTCATTTTCAGTGCAACACCTCCCACGAGGCATACGGTAGAAAACCCTATTGGCAGGATTTGTATACAGCTGCTGCCCACGTAAGCCTAATTAATGCCTAGGTACATTGATTTGACGTCACAGCCGTCCTTCACCCTGACCTTGACCCTGCCATTGTCTGGGTCTGTTGTTAATCATGCAATAAATCCTGGCATGATTAACTCAATACTTTGATTAACCTCATTCCCGAGATTCACCCACCCACACATACACCCGCTCAAGGGGATTGAGTTTCTGAAATGTCCATTGGATGAGACATCTTGGGCACACGTTAAAACCTGTTTCGCTTTCCGGAAGAGTAGCTCATTGCCCACCATGCAAAATATCAGATACACAGGGACTGGGTGGAAATAAAAGCAAATGAGTATTATTCCATCATCCTTGAAAGAAAAGAATCTTTAAAATTATTTGAATGAATGCAAATAGATAAAAAGCCTATTCGGAAGCAGGAGTATTCCTGAGTACTTTCAAACAGTCATAGGAGCAAAGTTCCCATCCAGTGTGTACTTAATATGGTCTCATGGTGATATCCCGGTGGGATGACTGAGACAGATAGCTTATTCTGGGTGACCCCTAGGTGTTAAGCTAGGGAACATAACATTGGCCATGACAAGGGAACAATTAGCTGTAATAAAATTTACTAAGCAATATTTTGTTAATATTACAACAAAAAGGTTGTAGACAATTTCTTTGGAGAAAAAGTTATCTGTATTTTTTACAGACATTAATTACTCAAAAGGTTTGATATCACATCAATCCATTACACTCACTGGTTTTTCCACACCCTTGAACCTTTCTTTCTTTATCTAAAATGAATCTAGCATAATACATCATGATTTCTTTGGTCAACAACGTGCCTCATTAACCATGTTATTACCATACATAGTAAATTCTTTGTGGCCACTTTCCACACAGACACACTACAGCCTCAGGGACCTTGACATCTTGGTGTCTGGTCCTTGGTGACAGATTAATGTTATCAACAGCAATAACGGGCAGGGGGTGTCTGTACTGTTGTGGAGCAGTCACCTAGTTCGTCTCCCCTCCCTCCCCCTCCCCTTCCACTTTGGCCTGTAGCGTTGGTGTTGTGATGTTATCACTGCAGGGAGGAATGCTGACCCTGGTGTGATGTCTTACTGGGGACATGGAGCTGGAGGCTGTGTGGTGTGGTGAGGAGTTAGGGGAGCTGTCTGCATGCAGTGTCTCAGTTTTCTTGCTTCTTGTTCATAACTAAGTAGCTAGCAAACTAGCTACCCAGCAAACTGACTGACAAACTACCCATGCCCCACATACATACATATATACACACATATACATGCACAAACTAACATGTGCACGTGTGCACACACACACAAATGTACATGCATGCATGAATGAGAAAGCATGCACATTTGTGCACGTGCACACACACACCAACACACACAAATGTACACATACGTGTTCATGAGCAAGCATGCACATTTGTGCACACACACACGCATGCACACACATACTTTCAATCTTTCAATCCACCATTTATTGTTTGATTGCCCAATCCTAACTGACCTGTTTAAAAGGAAAGGAATAGATATTCATAAAAAATATGCCACTGTTCAAGAAGTTTTATATGACTCTCAGCAGTTCATAACATCAGTTGCTGAGATGATATATTCTTCCCCAGTAAGACCACTAGATAGTTGTGATAATATAAATATACGTACATTAAAGAGAGAGGAGAGAGAGAGAGAGAGAGAGAGAGAGAGAGAGAGAGAGAGAGAGAGAGATGTAGGTTTGAATGCTGGTGTGTCCTTATCACCAAGTAGTGAATGGACATTAAACAAAAACAAAACAAAAAGCACACACATACTTTAGCTTTCATTTCAATTTCTTTACTTTAGGGAATTTGAAATACTAATCCTTAAAAGCTGTAACTTATAGCATGATATATTTTCCTGTTACCAGTTATCAAAACTTCATGATTACATTCTTCACTGAGATGTTCACATTTTTGCAGAGGCTTACATCCTGGAGGAATTTAAACCTTTTCTTAACGAAATATTACCAAAAAGTGATTGAAAGCATGTTAATCAAAGAAAACAAACTTAAACAAATCTAAGCTGTATTTTGAAAAAAAATTATAGACCATTTTCTTTGGAGAACATCTTATGGGTAAATTGGACTTCAGCCATAAATGACGTCATTGGATTTGAGGTCACATCTATCTATTGCACTCACTGACTTTTCTGCAACCTTGAACCTTTCTTTCTTCATCCTAAAATCGGTATAGCCTATAAATCATGATTATTTTGTCAATAACGTGCTTATGAACCATGTTATTACCATACATAGTAAATTCTTTGTGGCCACTTTCAACACACACACACTACAGCCTCAGGGACCTTGACATCTTGGTGTCTAGACCTTGGTGACAGATTAATGTTATCAACAGCAATAACTTTCAGGGGGTGTCTGTACTGTGGTGGAGCAGTCACCTAGTGGTCTCCCCTCCCTCCTCCTCCCCTTCCACTTTGGCCTGTAGCGTTGGTGTTGTGATGTTATCACTGCAGGGAGGAATGCTGACCCTGGTGTGATGTCTTACTGGGGACATGGAGCTGGAGGCTGTGTGGTGTGGTGAGGGGTTAGGGGAGCTGTCTGCATGCAGTGCCTCAGTTTTCTTGCTTCTTGTTCATAACTAAGTAACTAGCAAACTAGCTACCTACCTAACTGACTGACAAACTACCCATGCCCCACATACATACATATATACACACATATTATACATGCACAAAACTAACATGTGCATGTGTGCACACACACACAAACACACACACATGTGTACACATATGTGTGCATGAGCAAGCATACACATTTGCACACACACACACACACTCACACATACTTTCACTAAATGTGAATAGACGTTACACTGAAAATATCACATACTTTAACTTTCATTTCTATTTCTTTACTTTAGGGAGCTTGAAAGACTAATCCTTAAAAGCTGTAACTTATAGCATGATATATTTTCCTGTTACCAGTTATCCAAACTTCATGATTACATTCTTCACTTAGATGTCCACATTTTTGCAGAGGCTTACATCCTGGAGGAATTTAAACCTCCTTTTCTTAACCAAATATTACCAAAAAGGGATTGAAAGCATGTTTATCGAAGAAAACAAACAATCAAATCTAAGCTGTATTTTGAAAAAAAAATTATAGACCATTTTCTTTGGAGAACATCTTATGGATAAATTGGACTTCAGCCATAAATGACGTCATTGGATTTGAGGTCACATCTATCTATTGCACTCACTGACTTTTCTGCAACCTTGAACCTTTCTTTCTTCATCCTAAAATCGGTATAGCCTATAAATCATGATTATTTTGTCAATAACGTGCTTATGAACCATGTTATTACCATACATAGTAAATTCTTTGTGGCCACTTTCAACACACACACACTACAGCCTCAGGGACCTTGACATCTTGGTGTCTAGACCTTGGTGACAGATTAATGTTATCAACAGCAATAACTTTCAGGGGGTGTCTGTACTGTGGTGGAGCAGTCACCTAGTGGTCTCCCCTCCCTCCTCCTCCCCTTCCACTTTGGCCTGTAGCGTTGGTGTTGTGATGTTATCACTGCAGGGAGGAATGCTGACCCTGGTGTGATGTCTTACTGGGGACATGGAGCTGGAGGCTGTGTGGTGTGGAGGGGGTTAGGGGAGCTGTCTGCATGCAGTGCCTCAGGTTTTCTTGCTTCTTGTTCATAACCAAGTAGCCTGCTAACTAGCTACCCAGCAAACTGACTGACAAACTACCCATGCCCCACATACATACATATATGCACACATATACATGCACAAAACTAACATGTGCACGTGTGCACACACACACAAACACACACACATGTGTACACATATGTGTGCATGAGCAAGCATGCACATTTGTGCACACACACACATAATAATAATAATAATAATAATAATAATAATAATAATAATAATAATAATAATAATAATAATAATATATGGAATTTATATAGGCTGAATCTTGTAAAGCAACAATACTTTAACTTTCATTTCTATTTCTTTACTTTAGGGAACTTGAAAGACTAATTCTTAAAAGCTGTAACTTATAACATAATATATTTTCCTGTTACCAGTTATCAAAACTTCATGATTACATTCTTCACTTAGATGTCCACATTTTTGCAGAGGCTTACATCCTGGAGGAATTTAAACCTCCTTTTCTTAACGAAATATTACCAAAAGGGATTGAAAGCATGTTAATCAAAGAAAACAAACTTAACCAAATCTAAGCTGTATTTTGAAAGAAAATTTATAGACCATTTTCTTTGGAGAACATCTTATGGGTAAATTGGACTTCAGCCATAAATGACGTCAATGGATTTGAAGTCACATCTATCTATTGCACTCAGTGACTTTTCCACAACCTTGAACCTTTCTTTCTTCATCCTAAAATCGGTATAGCCTATAAATCATGATTATTTTGTCAATAACGTGCTTATGAACCATGTTATTACCATACATAGTAAATTCTTTGTGGCCACTTTCAACACACACACACTACAGCCTCAGGGACCTTGACATGCTGGTGTCTAGACCTTGGTGACAGATTAATGTTATCAACAGCAATAACGGGCAGGGGGTGTCTGTACTGTGGTGGAGCAGTCACCCAGTGTGTTACAAACGCCCGTGCACACGCACACACATACACACACATACATACATACATACATATATACATACATACACACATACATACATACATACATACATACATACATACATACATACATACATACATACATACATACATACATGTATACATACATATACACACATACATACATACATACATACATACATACATACATACATACATACATACATACATACACACACATACATACACACATACATACATACATACATACACACACATACATACATACACATACATACATACAATACACATACATACATACATACATATATGCATACATACATACATACATACACATACATACATACATACATACACATACATACATACATACATACATACACACATACATACATACATACACATACATACATACATACATACACACACCACATACATACATACATACATACATACATACATGCATGCATACATACATACATACATACATACATGCATATATACATACATACATACATACATACATACATACATCCATACACATACATACCTACATACATACATACACACATACATACACACAAACACACACACATTTTGGTTTTTATTTCTTTACTTAGGATTTTTTAAAAGCACTCATTACAAGCTGTGCATCATAAAGGATATATTTTTCTTTTACAAGTTATCTAAAACTCCATGATTAAAATATTCTTCACCTAGCTGCCCCAGTTTTCTGCAAAAGCTTATAATTATGTTGGAGGAATTCAAACCTCCTTTTTCTCAACAAATTTCACCTTAAATTTACACAAATCATGTCCATGAAATAGAGCAAAACAGCAGAAAGATAGCATTTGACCTTTTGACCCGTGAATTCTCGTCTGCCAGTGACCGATTAATGTGCACCTGGTTTCTCAACACCTGAGTCTAGTCACCTACCGCCCCTGTCTCAGACTTTCCCTCCTGACATTGTCCGATAATGAAGGCGAATTCTGCATGGCGGTTAATCAATCGGTTCTCCAGAGGTAACACACCTATCTTGAACCTGAAGATCTTGGGTTTGATCCCCAGTCTTAACCTGAGCCTGGGATGGAGCCAGCAGGTAGATGCCTGTGAGAATGCACGCAGAACACCTTGCCCACATGTCAAAACCTGATCTGCCTTTTGGAAGACTAGCACATTGTGTGCCAGTGGGAATGGATGATACAAATTTATAAATGTGCATGCGCACGGGGACTGGATGGAAAAAACCAGGAATGTTTATTCCATTATCCTGGCAATAACAGAATAAAAACACCTTTATTTAACCACAATCACAATCACAAACACAACCATACCCTTTAGATGATATTATACTGAGGTCACCTGTGAGAACGTACACAAAACATCTTGCACACATGTTAAAACTTCTCCTGGTTTTTGGAGGAGTCAGCCATTTTGTGCTGGTGGGAACGATTGACAAAGTTCACAAAACTGCACACACATGGGGACTGAATGGGTTTTTTTAAAAAACACATAAATGTTTATTCCATTATTCCCAAAATAAAAGAATGATAATAATAATAATGAGAAAAAACACCATAAACGCAACACTTAAGTCTGACAATCTCTTCCAAAACAACCTAACACTGTGACCTTGGATCAAGCATCAACCTTTGAATTATCATCCCCTAGTGACAGGTTAATGTGTACCTGGCTTCTTATCACCTTCATTCCAGTCACCCTCTCTCACACTTTCCTTGCTGCTGGTTATCCTATAATGAAGGCTGATTCTGCACAGCAGTAGAGTGTTGGTCTACAGGTAATGCACTTATCTAAAGGGTGCATGCAGGCTTAATCTCTGTATAAACAGAAAATTTGTCTCTACCTGCTAGATTATGGAACAGGGTGCTAGTCTTTTAGATGAATCTGTCTCGTGTGTAACATACGTTCATGTTAAAGAACCCACAAAAGCTGTTCCTTAGAACATGTCTTAGAAAAAAGAAAACACTCCTGAATGAAGAGAAATAAACATGTAAAACAAGAAAAGTAACAAACTGGGTAACGCTGATCTTGTGGCAATGCACCCTCCTGAAATGTTTTCTTCAAAAAGTAGGGATGCTATTTATACTGACAGCCCCCCTCCCCTCCTCCCCCCCCCCCCACACATCTCCATAGGGGAACCTGACAAACAGCAATCCGAATTTTTCTCACAAAAAATGTGTCATAGTCAAGTCAAGTCAAAAACACTTTAATTACTCATCCCATGAAGTAAGAATATAGTCTTTTTGATTTGACTTGACTTACAACTGACTTGACCATGACACAACTGAAAGGGTCATACAATACCATACAAGATAATACACAAACACAACACAAAACAACCACAACCACAGCCACAATGCTAAACCCTTGGACACAGCCTAACACTGTGACTTCGTATCAACTCTGACCTGTGAATTCTCTGGTCTGCCAGTGACAGATTAATGTGTACCTGGTACCTTATCACCTTCATTCCAGTCACGTTCCGCACCTCTCTCACACCCCTTCCTGGGGTCTACCCTATAATGAAGGCCAACTCTGCACGGCAGCGGTGAAGCAGGGGTCTACAGGTAACTCACCCTCTAGAAAACGAAGGGTTCTGGGTTTGATCCTCGTCTGAATTCCCCACCTTTTCAGCCATCTACTGGAGGCGGCCTCTTTATCTTGAAAGCCGAGGTTGCAGGTTCAATCCATCCCAGTCCTTTGTTTTTGTGCCTTGGCTTCAAATCCCGGGTTCCCCACTGGTGACATGTAGTGTATGTGACTGTTTATTCATCATTGAGGTACCCGCATTCCGACCTTAGAGATTGATCCCTAATTCATGTTGAACGTTTTGCCTATAAGCAAGAGGTAGATCATACATCTAGAATGCAATATGTAGTAGACTGGATGTAAAGAAAATCCACATGGGTGTTGATTCGTTGTTCTGGTTATAAAAGAGTTTAAAACACGCACGCACGCACACACAAACACACACATACACACACACTCACACACAGCACACATTCAAAACACACAAACAAACACTCAAAACACACAAACCAGAGACAGACAGATAGAGACAGAGACCGAGAGACAGACAGAAAGACAAAAAGACAGGCAGGCAGGCAGACAGACAGGCAGACAGGCAGACAGACAAGACAGACAGAGAAAGAAAGAGAGAGAGAGAGAAGTCAGACAGTCAGACAGACAGACAGTCAGACAGACAGACAAACAAAGAGACAGACAGACAGACAGACAGTCAGACAGACAGACAAACAAAGAGACAGACAGACAGGCAGGCAGGCAGAGAGACAAGACAGACAGAGAAAGAGAGAGAGAGAGAGAGAGAGAGAGAGAAGAGAGAAACAGACAGACAGACAGACAGACAGACTCAGAGACAGACAGACAGACAGACAGAGCCGGGGCTGATAAATAGCCTACTCCCCGGGTCTCTAATTAAAGCAGACGGCTGAGTGTATGTAATATGCACTATTGATCTGCCCCTTGGGGCTAGCTCCATGATATGCATGTCACATGACCGCTCTAAGTCATGCTCCCTGGATACAGCAATAATTATATCCCAACTTTGTGACTTAGCATTATATATATATATATATATATATATATATATAATATATAAATGCTATCTATATATATGTGTGTGTGTGTGTGTGTGTGTGTGTGTGTGTATGCACGCGTTTGCGTGCGTACGTGTGTGTGCATATATATAGAGAGAGAGGTAGATAGATAGAGAGATAGACAGATAGACAGATAGATAGATAGAGAGAGAGAGGTAGATAGATAGAGAGATAGAGAGATAGACAGATAGATAGATAGATAGATAGATAGATAGATAGATAGATAGATAGATAGATAGATAGATAGATAGATAGATGTGTTGTTTGTTGTTGTCTGTCTGTCTGTCTGTGTTGTTGATCTTCTTAGGGCTAGTTTAAAGATACCCATAAAATGTGACAGCTTTAATATAAAGCATTCACAAAAACCAATGCACCCCGACATTGGGACTTACTAACAGGTATAGATCTATCTCTGTAGATAGATAGATAGAGAGATAGAGAGATTGATAGAGAGATAGAAAAATAGAGATAGAGATTGATAGATTGGTAGATAGATAGATAGATAGGTAGGTAGGTAGGTAGATAGATAGATGTGTGTGTTTGTCTATAGATAGATAGATAGATAGATAGATAGATAGATAGATAGATAGATAGATAGATAGATAGATAGATAGATAGATATGGTGTTGAATCTGAGAGCAAGCCTCTATGCATATATTTTTTTCCAAAAAAGATATATTGTCTATCTGCCTATCTATCTGGCTGCATGTCTATCTATCTATTATCTATCTATCTATCTATCTCTAATATGGAAACAAATACAGTTGCAGACAAGAAAAGAAAAAAATCATGGGTGGCGCTGCTTTTGTGGCGAAGCGCTCTCCCAGGGGAGAGCAGCCCGAATTTGACGCAAAGAAATCTGCCGTGACTTAACGTGGTCTAAAATCAAATCAATTAATAAAGAAGATCAATATATCTATCCATCTGAGCGCAGGTCTCTCCTCCCCCACCCCCTTAATCTTTCTCCCTCTCCCTTCATCTACCTTCCCCCCTGCCTCCCACACCATCCACACCCCTCCACTCCTTCTTCCCATGTCTCTGACTCTTGTAGGTACTTAACCTTCTTGAGGGGTCTGCTCTTAGATTCAAATGGAATGGAGAGGGAATGGGAGACAGTGGCTGGTCACAAGGACCAGCATTACCAGTACATACTTGTAGAAAGAGAGCGGGACAGCTCAGTGGTCAGAGCACTCGCTTTCCCCCAGCTAAGGTTAAGCAGCATCGAGCGTGGTTACCACTTGGATGGGTGACCGTTTTGCGCGCCTTGGCTTCAGTACAGTTCCCCCCAGTTCACCCAGCTGTAAATGGGTACCTGCCTTCTTTAGAGTCAGGGAAGGTAAAGCAGCGAGGGAGAGGAGATGGGCGCCGCCCTCAATATGCTGGCCGCTTGAGAAGTTGAGGTCTCTGACGCCTCGCTACGCTACGACCACATAGGTTATGGGACACCTTTACCTTTTACTTGTAGAGACTACGTTTTCAAAAGCTAGTCTTACCTTTTTTCCATGTAGCGGAAATCCTGCTGGTTAATCAAGCATTTCTTAGACAGAATGGAAAATGAATGTAACGAAGCTTCCTATCCTGTGGAAAGTTTGTGAATGTTCAGGTCGATATATCTTGGACGGTATAGCATAGTGGCTGGTGTGTCAGACTTGTATTCTGTAGTTTTCTGAGAGAGCTGGTTCGAGTCTGGTTGTGGTGTACAGTTGATAGGTGTTTTTTTCCCCCTGGAGTTAACATTGATACTAACTCCATTACTTTGAATGTTTTTTTTTCTATGACCAAATGCATACTTAGCATCTTGAGGGGACACTTTCAGTATACTACTACTGGAACTTTTGTGCGATAAATTTTCCCTTATCTATCACTCTCTCTGTTTTTGTCTTTTCTCCTCACCTTTCTATCTTCTCTCACACTCGATTACTTACTTTCCCATCCCTTTTTAGACGTTGTTTGACATTTTGTCTGAACAGTTTTGCTCTGGTTTCCATGTAGTGATATTGTAAGGACTGGGAAGGGCACAGGATGTCCATTCTGCAGTGGTGTATATGCCCATACGGCGTTTTCACGTGCATGTGTTTGTACTGCAAAGTATCTGTTCTCGTTTTGTTACCTGGGGATAATAATAATAATGATAATATAAAAACAAACAAAAAATATAATAAAAAAAACAATAATAATAATAATAATAATGATGATAATAATAATAATAATAATAATAATAATAATAATAATAATGTATGGAATTTATATAGCGCTGAATCTTGTAAAGCAACAAATCAAAGCGCTCAGATGACATGATTATTTTTTATATCGAGGATAATGGAACAAGCACCCATGTGCCTTTCTTTCACAATAGTCCCCGTGTGTATGCGGCCCTGCAAATCCCGTCATCTGTTCCCATCGGCACACAATGGCCTACTCTTCCGAAAAGCGGAACAGAATTTAAAGTGTGCGCAAGATGTTCTGCATGCGTTCGCACACGGGGCCTCGGTTTATAGTCTCATCCAAATAAACTAAGCTGAAGGGATAACTGGCTTCTTCAGCGCAACCTGAATTTATTGGCCTTAGAGAATAAAATGATTAAGGTACTTTATTATTTAATGTTTTTCTTCGACATCGATTGCTCATACAGGAAATATTATCTGTAATATTAATGAAAATGCGTCACGCTGCCGTTAAGCGCCTGACAAGTCAGGCCCATTGCATGTGCTGTAAATTTGGAGGTATTAGGAGGTATTGGTTTGGCCTTAAAGTGAAAAATACTGCAGCCACAGAAAGTGAATAAGGTGACAGCCCTGATATGGCGTTTGTGGTTGGTAGTGAATTGAAACTTACTTCAATGAATTATTTATAAGCCTACCCAGCGTCTATGAAAGAGTAGGACAGGTATGGCAGGTGAGATAATATATATGACACGTGAACATACCCGGCATGTATTCTGAATCCTGGAGACGATTGAACTCCGCCAGGTTTGGCTTGTCTGTGACACAGTGCTGAAGAACTCCTGTACTGTATGCTCCAGACCCAAAAGGGTGTCTCAAGTAGTAGATTTATAGGACAAGAGAAGAGAAGAAAAATGACAGAAGAAAAAAATAATTACAACAAAACCACAAAGCTTATCCAAGATACCCTACCACAATGCCTCTATTATTCATACCTAAAAGCTAAACCTCAAAACCTATCCAAGCTACTCTTCTGAGATGTCTCCATTATTCATACCTTGAAAGCTAAACCACTTCCGGTTTATGAGCTCAACTCCCAAGGACGACAATTCATCCTCCTAAGCCACAAGATTGCTTCCCTTGAAGCGTGACACGTTTTCAGAGCTCGGGTCCTGTCAGACAGGAAGACATAACAATAAAGATTACACGGCGAGAGAGGAGGGGCTGGTTCCCTCCCGCTAATGTCGAATGCACGTGCGTGGGGCGGTAGTTGGATATGCTGGGAGTGCTGTAACGTGCTGTGGTCACATTGGGCTGATTTCAGCGCTGCTATCGCCACACCTCAATCCCAGATTATGTGTTAAATGCAAGCTGAGTACATCAGCGCTAGTTCTTACACCAGCGCGTTGGCTTGAGTGTGTGTGTGTGTGTGTGTGTGTGTGTGTGAATGTGTGTGTATTAGAGTCAGAATCAGAAATTATTTATTGCCATAAAGGTCACCTGGACTTATTTGACACAACGAAATAAACTTTTCATAATTCAATTGTTCACTGGTCAGCGTGTCTGAAATGATGTGTAAGAAAACAAATGTGCGTGTGCGTGGACGTGTGTGCGCGTGTGTTTGTGTGTGAGTTTGTGTGTATGTGTGTCTGAGTGTGTGCGTATATGTGCGTGTATGTGTGTGCGTGTATGTGTGTGTGTGTGTTGTAATTCTGAAGCAAGTGTATCAGTATATACGCGCGCGCGCACGTGTGCGTGTGTGTACTTCTGAAAGAAGCGTACTAACATGTTTGTGCGTGTCTGTGTGTGCAGACACTTACAGTAAGTACATATGAAAATGTCGTTGCGTGCACAGGAGGCAAGCAAGAATGCATGGGCACATTTCACCCCTCTCCCACCCACACCTAATTCTCTCCGTCATTTAACGATTGTGGAGTTCATTTTATCGTAATGCTAGTTTTCCGTTGATGCACCAGCATGACTGCTATCTTTTATATTCTTGTATATTCCCTGCTATGTATTACTGCTATCTTCACAACTTCGATGATTGTCGTTTAGCTGCTCCGAATCGTCAGACCGTGTTTCAGGTTTTGAAATATTTACTTGAAATATGTAACACTGTTACGGGACGGGATAGCCCCAGTTCACCCAGCTGTAAATGGGTACCTGCCCTCTTTAGGGTCAGGGAAGGTAAAGCAGCGAGGGAGAGGAGATGGACGCCGCCCTCAATATGCTGGCCCTAGAGAAGTGAGGTCTCTGACGCCTCGCTCCCCTACGACCTTACAGGCTATGGGACACATTTACCTTTTATGTATCACTGTTATGCACCTCTAATAGGGTTTTAAAATAAACTTTACCTTGTCTTGCTTTGCCTTACACACAAATGCTTATACACGTATACTCAAGCGTAGGCACATACACACACGCGCGCGTGCACGCGCATACACATTCCAGCGAAGGAGCCCACCCTTCTCCTCGTAGCAGGCTGCATGCTGGGTATATTCTTGTCTTTCATTGCACAGACCCTAGCAGGTCTACTTTTTGACAAAAGGTGGAATGGGGTATTGACGTGCGTGCAAGATGTTCTGCAAGCGTCTGCACACAGAACGTAGGAAGGTAGGAGGGAAGGTGGCAGGATGGTTAAGACGTTTTCCTGCCAACAAGTAAACCGTGAGATTCTGGGTTCGATTCCCAGCCTCTCCCTTTCTTCCCAGTTTGACCAAAAAATCGAACTGAATGTCAAAGTCCTTCGGATGAGACTATAAACCGAGGCCCCGTGTGCGAACGCATGCAGAACATCTTGCGCACACGTTAAATTCTGTTCCGCTTTTCGAAAGAGTAGGCTATTGTGTGCCAGTGGGAACAGATGACAAAATTTACAAAACCGCATACACACGGGGACTGGATGTAAAAATAAAAGCACATGAGCGCTTATTCCATTATTTTTTGGGGAAAAAAGAAATCTGAGCGCTTTGAATTGTTGCTTTACAAGACTCGGCGCTATATAAATTCCATTTATTATTATTATTATTATTATTATTATTATTATTATTATTATTATTATTATTATTATTATTATTATATAACGTGGTTTAACAGTCTCATCAGGACTTTCAGGGGAGTGGAGTCAGCACTTATCACTGTTAACTCCAGAGGAAGCATCTCCATGAACGGATGCTCTGCAGAGACTGAATCCCGTCAGAGCATGAGTACAACACCCCAACCACTAGACCATACCTGTGGTATTCAAGCAGGTAGTTACTTTTTTACTGTCAGTGTTTGCGTTCCTCGGCTACAAATCCGAAGTTCGCCAATGGTGAGATTTGTGTGTAAGCGACCGGCTTACCCACCATGAAGGTAGCCGCATTCTGACTTCAGGGAGGGTGTTTTAACACGACACCAGTGTGCATATTATGAATGTCAAAGTCCTTCCGATGAGACTATAAACCGAGGCCCCGTGTGCGAACGCATGCAGAACATCTTGCTCACGCGTTAAGTTCTGTTCCGCTTTTCGAAAGAGTAGGCCATTGTGTGCCGGTTGGAACAGATGACAAAATTTACAAAACCGCATACACACGGGGATTGGATGTAAAAGAAAAAGCACATGAGTGCTTATTCCATTATCCTCGATATTATAGAATAAATAAAATAAATAAATAAATTTTAGATTAAAAAAAATTGTCATCTGTTCCCACTAGCACACAATGGCCAACTCTTCCGAAAAACAGAACAGGTTTTAACGTGGGGGCAAGATGTTCTGCGTGCGTTCGCACACGGGACCTCGGTTTATAGTTTTACCCAAAGGACTGTCGGGGAAGTGGAGTTGGTACTGGTGTTAACTCCAGAGGGAAACTCCCCTCAAACAGGTGCCTGGTGGTGGCTGGAACCTGGGCCCTCAGATTGAGAGCTCAACGCTCTAGCCACAAGGCCAACCCCCGCCCCCTCCCTTGTAGTAAATTCTGACTTTGTTATAATTTTGAATTTAACATTTTTTATAGTTAGCATATGTTCGATAGTACATGGGAGGTATTGTACTCGTTGTGATACCTAATCAGCAGAAAATTGTGGAAACATAACCCAAACAAAGAAGAAATAATGTTCTGTATTATTGATAACGCAGCTAGACACATTCTAGGCCATACAGTGTATGAGATATACCCGTATCCTATTTTCTCCCCGTGAATTGATACCCGGGGTGTGGTTGGAATTAAAGTGAAGCTACCTGCTGTAGTAAAAGTCACCTATGACGACCGACTTACAAAGAAGAATCCAAGTATTGGAAAAGGGAAGGGGTCTGACGTAAGGGAGCATTGTAGTGTGGGGCTTGCTGTCTGGAGACAGCCTGTGTAAGGGAGCATTGTAGTGTGGGGCTTGCTGTCTGGAGACAGCCTGTGGCTGTGGGAAAAGTCATTGGGGCACAGGGCCCAGTGTTTTCTTCAGGCAGTGTGTCGTGGCAAATTGTATCTGGCAAACCAAGGCAAGCCAAGGTAAGGCAAGGCAAGTCAACGTAAGGCAAGGCAAGGCATGGCATGTCTAGTTAAAGCCAGGCAGGGCAAGGTAAGGCAAATCAAATGAAGGCAAAGCAGGGAAGGGCAGGGTAAGACAAGGTAAGGCAAGGCAGGGCAAGGTAACATAGGGCAGGGCAGGGCAGGGTAAGGCAAGGCAAGGTAAGGCAGGGCAAGGTAGGGTAAGGCAAGGTAAGTGAGGTAAGGTAAGGCAAGGAATGGTAAGGTGAGGAAAGGTAAGGTAAGATAAGGCAAGGTAAGGTAAGGTAAGGCAAGGCAAGGTAAGGCAAGGCAAGGTGAGCCAAGGTAAGGCAAGGTAAGTCTAGGTAAGGCAAGGCAAAGCAAAGAAAGCTAAGTTAAGGTTAGGCAATGTAAGGTAAGGTAAGGTAAGGCAAGGTAAGGCAGGGCAAGGTAAGGCAGGGCAAGGTAAGGCAGGGCAAGGTAAGGCAGGGCAAGGTAAGGCAGGGAAGGGCAGGGCAAGGTAAGGCAATGCAAGGCAAGGCAAAGCAAGGTAAGGCAAGGCAGGGCAAGGTAAGGCAGGGCAGGGCAGGGCAAGGTAAGGCAAGGCAAGGTAAGGCAGGGCAAGGTAAGGCAGGGCAAGGTAAGGCAGGGCAAGGTAAGGCAGGGCAAGGTAAGGCAGGGCAGGGCAGGGCAAGGTAAGGCAGGGCAAGGTAAGGCAAGGCAAGACAAGGTAAGGCAAGGCAGGGCAAGGTAAGGCAGGGCAGGACAGGCAGGCAGGGCAGGACAAGGTAAGGCAGGGCAGGGCAGGGCAGGGCAAGGTAAGGCAGGGCAAGACAAGGTAAGGCAAGGCAAGACAAGGTAAGGCAGGGCAGGGCAAGGTAAGGCAGGGCAGGGCAGGGCAAGGTAAGGCAGGGCAAGGTAAGGCAAGCAGCAAGTAAGGCAGGGCAAGGAAGGCAGGGCAAGGTAAGGCAGGCAGGGCAGCGGGCAAGGTAAGGCAAGGGCAAGGTAAGGCAGGGCAAGGTAAGGCAAGGGCAGGGCAAGGTAAGGCAGGGCAAGGGTAAGGCAAGGCAAGGCAAGGTAAGCAGGCAGGCAAGGTAAGCAGGCAAACAGGGCAAGTAAGGCAGTGGCAGGCAAGGTAAAGAGCAGGGCAGGGCAAGGTAAGCAGGGCAAGGTAAGGCAAGGCAGGGCAAGGTAAGGCAGGGCAAGGTAAGCAGGTAAGGCAGGGCAGGGCAAGGTAAGCAGGGCAGGAGCAGGGCAAGGGAAGGCAGGCAAGGTAAAGGCAGGGCAAGGTAAGGCAGGCAAGGTAAGGCAGGTAAAGGCAGGCAAGGTAAGGCAAAGGGCAAGGTAAGGCAGGCAGGGCAAGGTAAGGCAGGCAAGGTAAGGCAGGAAGGAAAGGGCAAGGTAAGGCAGGCAGGCAGGAAGGCAGGCAAGGA
>CM054163.1:39578120-39580620 GCA_028751875.1 Rapana venosa
CTCTCTCTGTCTCTCTCTGTCTCACTCTCTGTCTCTCTGTCTCTCCTAGGTTTTTTATATGGTTTAAAGACCATGAATCTCAGTTTTTAAGCAACAAGACGTCTTTGTCTAATTGAAAAATGGGGATAGGGGGGGGGGGGTGCTTTTTACTCTTCTTCAATTTAACACTTTAAAATCAAGTCACATCGATTTTTATTAATTCTGTTTAATGCTTTTTGTAAAAGTGCATGGAATAATAAACAATTGCTTTTACTGTCATAATCAATCTCTCTCTCTCTCTCTCTCTCTCTCTCTCTCTCTCTCTCTCTCTCTCTCTCTCTCTCTCTCTCGTGCATTTTTAATGGTTTAAAAACTATCAAGACAGCAAAGAACATCTTTTTCTGATTCGAAATGACGTTTAACAGACGTACTTTTGTGGATCCTTTGTCAGTTAGCCACATTGTCAAATTACATTTTCTTTTATTATTTCAGATGATATTTGTAGAATGTGCACGGCAAAATAAACAGATAAATATATTGGATTAAAGAAAAGCACATGAATGCTTATTCTATTAACCTTACGTTAAAATCCTGTTCCGCTTTTCGTAGGCCATTGTGTGCTGGGGAAACAGATGACAATTTACAAAACCGCATAGACACGGGGCTGGATGTAAAAAAAGCACATAAGTGCTTATTCCATTATCCTCGATATAAAAACATAAGATAATATATGAAGATAAGAACCTTGAAATAATAAAAGAATAAATAAAAAAGAAACATCCTTCTTCTCTGTCATTTTCTTCCTCTTCCTTTCACCCTACTACTTCTTCTTTCTATCTTACGTCAGAAGACAGTTTTATTGCACAAGGGGGAAAAAGGCGTACACGTTCATATTACCATATGGTGAACAGGAATTACAAAGACCATACTTTACAACATCTCTTAATGTGGAAAGTTTGAAAACTAGGTTCAGTCACTAGTTAAACCACGGAGGTTTGGTTGGGGAAAGGAGAGGAAGGCGTACAAGTTTTCCCAGCAGAAAACTTCTTCTTTCCTGTTACTTTCTGTCTTTTTTATGTGTTCACTTTCTCAGCCTGAGAATGTCTTGTGCCGCAATGCTAATGTTCCAAAGGATAATCTTGCTCGACTCGTGGCGCTCCTCATGTTTGTTTGGTGATCAGATCAGTTGTATATCAGCAGATTACGTCTCTCTATGGGAGCCCTTTTGTCCCATAAACATTAAATGGATGAGGTTTGAATTAGCTTGCTGTAAAAGCTATTCCCATGAAGGTTTTCCCAGCCTGTGAACTTGACAATGCATTAACGGATAACGTCTCTCTGTGGAAGTTTTTGTTTTGTCCCTAAATCCAGAACAACTGAAATTTAAATCATCCCTCTCTGGAAGCTTTTAATTTCTCCGTCAGATGTGGAGGGGTCACCCAGCTTTTGTCAGTCTTCTGCTGTTTCTGTGACACCTGTTTCCGTTCCCAAATCACCCTCTTGTGTCTCACATAGTGAAAGAAGAATCGTTACCCATGCGGTGTCCTATGCTAATAACGCACCCTCCTAGGTTTTGATCACTGGATAATTCCAATGCTGTGCAAGAGGTCTTGTCAAATTTTGTTTGTCTGTATTTTTTCTTTAGTTAGTATCACACTCTGTCTTCAGTGCAGCAGATTTCGTCACAGAAATCTTGTTTGTATCAGCAATGCAAAAAGGCTTGAGGAGAAATCGTGTTTGTACCAAACAGTGCTATTTTGCTTAAAGAGAAATTGCGTTTGTACAAAACAGTGCTATAGTGCTTAAATAAAACTGTTTGTACCGAGCAGTGCAGTAAGGCTGAAAGAGAAATTGTGTTTGTATCAAGCAATACGATAAGGGTGAAAGAGAAATTGTGTTTGTACAAAACAGTGCTATAGCGCTTAAGGAGAACTGTTTGTACCAAGCAGTGCAAGAAGATGAAAGAGCTGACTCAGCAGGACGTGACATCATTAAACCACGGTAAATTTCCCTGTTCCTTTCTCAGAATGCCAATGACAGGAGACGGGATAGCCTAGTGGTTAGAACATTGCGCTCACAATCTGACAACCCGGGTTCGATTCCCGTTCAAGGGGGTATTTTCCCCTGGAGTTAACACCAGGGCAGACTCCACTCTCCCCAAAAGTCCTTCGGATGAGACTATAAACCAAGGCCCCATGTGCGGACGCACGCAGAACATCTTGCACACACGTTAAATCCTGTTCCGCTTTTCGAAAGAGTAGGCCAATGTGAGCCGGTGGGAACAGATGACAGAATTTTCAAAACCGCATACACACGGGGACTAGGTGTAAAAAAAAAAGCACAGAAGTGCTTATTCCATTATCCTCGATATAAAATAATAAAATAAAATTTAAATTTAAAAAATAATTGGACTTCCCACAGCTGTAGAGAACATTATTAACTGCCCTGCTAACGGACAACACTTGTTTCATTTTGGAAGATTGCATGTGGAAGCCCAAACCTGCACAGGTACAGACCACTT
>CM054163.1:39585620-39603120 GCA_028751875.1 Rapana venosa
CTTCCAACAGCTTAAAAGAACACATGGACTGCCCTGCTAACGGACAACACTTGTTCCATTTTGGAAGATTGCATGTGGAAGCCCAAACCTGCACAGGTACAGAACACTTCACATTGTCTTCCCTGCGATTAGCTCCCCCTTGTCATCGATTTACTTCCCTTCTTCTGCCTGACGTCAGAAGAGTTTTATTTGGCGGTGGGAACAAGCGCACACGTTCATATTACCACAACGGTGAACAGCAGCCACGAAGACTACACTTGACAACGTCTGCTAATGTGTAAAGTTTGCAAACTAAGTGGAGTCGCTAGTCTGACTAGCTGAAGTTGGGTTGGGGGGAAAGGAGAGGAACATGCACCAGCTTCTCAGACCCATTCTTCTTGCTGCAATTTCCTCCTCTCTCTCTCGTGTTACGTTGTATATGCTTTCGTTCATGTCTGCTTTGTGTGGGAATGTCTTCTTGCTGCCGAGGTGATGTACCAAAGGATACCCGTGCTCTTTGTCTGGCGTTTAGCATCTTTGCTCTGCTGGCAACAAATTGGCGAAATGGATAAAGTCCTCTCTATGGCAGATTCTTTCTCCTCTTCTGGAAAACTTGAAGAAATATGGTTTATATCAACGAGCTGTAAGAGTTCTTCTCATTGACATCGTCCTGCTGGTGAAACTAGCTGTGTATTAAAGGATATTCTCTCTCTCTCTCTCTCTCTCTCTCTCTCTCTCTCTGTCTCTCTGTCTTCTCTCTGTCTCTGTCTCTGCCTGTCAGTATGTCTACCCCCCCCCTCCCTCTGTCCCTATCTATGTCCCTCCCTCTGTCTCTCTGTGTCTGCCTGTCTCTCTTTCTCCTGTCTGTATCCCTCTGTCTGTCTGTCTGTCTGTCACTTTCTCTCTCCCTCTCACTCTCTCTCTCTCTCTCTCTCTCTCTCTCTCTCTCTCTCTCTCTCTCTCTCTCTCTCTCTCACTGTCCCTCTCTTCCTCTCTCTCCCTCCCTCTCTCTCTCTCTCTCTCTCTCTCTCTCTCTCTCTCTCTCTCCCTCTCTCCCTTCTCTCTCTCTACCCTCTGTGGGTGTGTGCGTGTGTCTCTCTTTATCTCTCTCTCTGTCTGTCTCTCTCTGTTTTCCTCTGTCTCTCTGTCTCTCTTTATGTCTGTCCTCCTCTGTCTCTGTCTGTCTGTTCCTCCCTCTCTGTCTCTCTGTCTTTCTTTCTTAATCTGATTTTCTGTCTGTCTGTTTGTCTGCCTGTCTGTCTGCCTGTCTGTCTGTCAGACTCTCTCTGTCTCTCTATCTTTATGTCTTCCTGTCTCTGTCTGTCTATTTGTCTGTCTGTTGCGCTCTAACTCTCTCTCTCTCTCTCTCTCTCTCTCTCTCTCTCTCTCTCTCTCTCTCTCCCTTTATCTGAAAAACCTGCAAAGGAAAACTAAAATCAACCCACTTTCAGAAGGCATTCGCTTTGAGACGTGGACATGTAACCCAGATTTTATATGTCTTCCCTTAATGGTCTGGCACCCATTTGCACTCCCAAATCACCAGCCTGTGCATTGTGTTTTGAGTAATGCAAAAAGCCATGCTAGTTGTGCGGTGTCTTTCGCTTATAATGTCTCCTCTCTAGTATTGATTACGGGATAATTCGGATTGTGCGTAAAATGTCTGTCTTTCTTTTTGTTTGTTTCCTTCTTTCGTTGTATTTTTTTAAAATAATGAACTAGAGTGGCGATTTGTATACGAACATACAATCAGGCTGACATGGTAATTACGTTCCTGCTCTGTGTGTGTGTGTGTGTGTGTGTGTGTGTGTGTGTGTGTGTGTGTGTGTGTGTGTGTGTGTGTGTGTAACTTCTGTCGTTGTTGCTTTGTGTCTGTCTGTATGCCAATATGTCTCACTGTCTCTCTCTGTCTCTCGGTCTTTCTGTCACTGGGGAAGGGGGGGTGGGGGAACGGGATAGCCTAGTGGTTAAAACATTGCGCTCGCAATCTGATGACCCGGGTTCGACTCCCGTTCAAGGGGATATTTACCCCTGGAGTTAACATCAGTGCAGACTCCACCCTCCCCAAAAGTCCTTCGGATGAGACTTCAAACCGAGGCCCCATGTGCGAACGCACGCAGAACATCTTGCGCACACGTTAAATCCTGTTCTGCTTTTGGAAAGAGTAAGCCAATGTGTGCCCGTGGGAACAGATGACAGAATTTTCATAACTGCATACACACGGGGACTGGATGTTAAAACAAGCACAGAAGTGCTTATTCCATTATCCTCGATATAAAATAATAAAATAGAATAAAAAATAATAATAAAAATGACTGGACATCCCACAGCTGAAGAGAACACATGAACTGCCCTGCTAACAGACAACATTTATTTCATTTTTTGGAAGATTGCATGTGGAAGCCCAAACCTGCACAGGTACAGACCACTTCACTTGTCTTCACAGCATGAGCTCCCCTTGTCATCGGATTGACTTCCCTTCTCTGCTGACGTCAGAAGAGTTTTTTATTTGGCGGTGGGAGCAAGCGCACACGTTCATATTACCACAACGGTGAGCAGCAGCCACGAAGACTACACCTTGACAACGACTGCTAATGTGTAAAGTTTGCAACCAAATTGGAGTCGCAAGTCAGACTAGCTGAAGTTTGGTAGGGGGAAGTAGAGGAAGTGCACCAGCTTCTCAGACCCCGATTTTTCTTGCTGCAATTCCTCGCTCGTCTCTCTCAGTGTTACGTTGTTATATGCTTTTGTTCATGTCTGCTTTGTGTTGGAATGTCTTCTTGCTGCATAGGTAGATGAACCAAAGGATACCCGGTGCTCTTTGTCTGGCGTTTAGCAATCTTGCTCTGCTGGCACCAAAATTGGCGAAATGGAGACCTCCCCTCTATGGCAGATTCTTTCTCTTCTTCTGGAAAACTTGAAGAAATAAGTTATATCACGAGCTTGTAAGAGTTCTTCCCATTGACATCGTCCTGCTTGCAAAGCAGCCTGTGTATTAAAGAGATTCTCTCTCTGTCCTCTCTCTTTCTTCTCTGTGTCCTCTGTCCTCTGCCTGTCAGATTCTGTCCCCCTCTCACTCTCTCTGTCCATACCTCGTCCCTCCCTCGTCTGTCACTCTTTCTCCTGTCGTCTGTCTGCCCTTTTCTCTCTTTCTCCACACACACACTACTCTCCTCTCATCTCTCACTCCCTCTCGATCCTCTCTCTCTCTCACGCTCTCTCTCTCGCGTCTCTCTCTCTCTCTCCTTCGCTGTGTGTGTCCCCCTTTATGTCTCTCTTGTCCCTCTCGTCTTTTCTTCCTCTGTCTCCTGTCTCTGCCTCTCTGTCTCTCCTTCTGTTTGTCTGTCCTCCTCTTGTCTCTTTTTGTCTGCCCCCCCTCCCCCCCTCTCTCTCTCTCATCATTATCGAAATCGAAATCGAAATCGAAATCTCTGTCGCCTCATTGTCTCTCTGTCTGTATAATATATGTTTTTGAGCTGTTTGTTCTGTCTGCCTGTCTGTCAGTCCTGACTCTCTCTGTCTCTCTCTTTGTGGTCTTTTCCTGTCTCTGTCTTTTATATTTGTCTGTTTCTCTCTCCCCTCCTCTCTCTCTCTCTCTTCCCTCTCTCTCACTCTCTCTCTCTCCCTTTTTACCTGAAAAACCTGCAAAGGAAGACTAAAATCAACCCACTTTCAAGAAGGCATTCGCTTTGAGACGTGGAGATGTAACCCAGATTTTATATGTCTTCCTTAATGTCTGGCACCCCTTTCACTCTCAATCACCGGCCTGTGCATTGTGATTGAGTAATGCAAAAGCCATGCTAGTTGTAGCGGTGTCTTACGTTGAGATGTCCCTCCTCACGAGTATGATAACGGGATAATTCGATTGGGTGCGTAAAATGTCTGTCTTTTCTTTTGTTTGTTGCCGACTTTCTTTCGTTCCATTTTATAAAAAATTAATGAACTAGAAGTGTGATTTGTTATCCGAACATACAATCAGGCTGACATGGTAATTACGTTCCTGCTAGTGAGTGGTGTGTGTGTGTGTGTGTGGTGTGTATGTGTGTGTGTGTTGTGTGTGTGTGTGTGTGTGTGTGTGTGTGTGTGTGTGTGTGTGTGGTGTGTGTGTGTATTGTGTGTGTGTGTGTGTGTGTTGTAAACCTCTGTCATTGTTTGCTTTGTCCTCTTATGTCAATCTGACTCTCTGTCTATCTGTCACGGGAACGGGATAGCCTAGTGGTTGAGAACATTACGCTCGCAAGCTGAGACTGGGTTTCGATTCTCCCGTTCCAAGGCGAATATTTTTCCCCTAACAGTTAACATCATGCAGACTCCACTCTCCCATAAAGTCCTTCGGATGAGACTTCAAACTGAGGCCCCGTTTGCGAACGCACGCAGAACATCTTGCGCACACGTTAAATCCTGTTCTGCTTTTCGAAAGAGTAGGTCAATGTGTTCCGGTGGTGGGAACAGTTGACAGAATTTTCAAAACTGCATACACACGGGTACTGGATGTAAAAAAGCACATAAGTGCTTTTTCCATTATCCTCGATATAAAAAAATAAAATAGAATAAAAAAATTAAAAAATGACTGGCCTTCCCACAGCTGAAGAGAACACATGGACTGCCCTGCTAACGGACAACACTTGTTTCATTTTGGAAGATTGCATGTGGAAGCCCAAACCTGCACAGGTACAGACCACTTCACATTGTCTTCACAGCGATTAGCTCCCCCTTGTCATCGATTTACTTCCCTTCTTCTGCCTGACGTCAGAAGAGTTTTATTTGGCGGTGGGAGCAAGCGCAACACGTTTCATATTACCACAACGGTGAACAGCACCACGAAACTACAACTTGACAACGTCTGCTAATGTGTAAAAGTTTGCACACTAAGTGGAGTCGCTAGTCTGACTAGCTGAAGTTTGGGTTGGGGGGAAAGGAGAGGAAGATGCACCAGCTATCTCAGACCTAATTACCCATTTTTTATTGCTGCAATTTCCCTCCTCTCTTTCCTCGTGGGTTACGTTTGTATAGCTTTTGTTCATGACCAGCTTTGTGTGGGATGTCTTTTTCTTGGCTGCAGAGGTGAAAGTACCAAAGGATACCCGTGCTCTTTTCTGGGCGATTAGCATCCTTGCTCTGCTGCAACAAATTGCGAAATGGATAAACTCCTCTCTATGGCAGATTCTTATCTCTTCTCTGGAAAACTTGAGAAGAAATATGGCTTTTAACATCACGAGCATGCAAGAGGTTATTCCCATTGGCATATCTGCCTTGCGAAGCTAGCTGTGTATTAAAGGATATTCTCTCTTCCTGACCTCCTCTCCCCTCTTCTCTCTGTCACTGTCTGTCTGTCAGTATGTCTGTCCCCCCCCCTCACTTCTAAGTCCCTATCACTGTTGCTCCCCCTGTCTTCTCTCTGTGTATGTCCTGTCTCTCCTCCTGTCTGTCTGCTTGTCCTCTCTCTGTCTGTCCTTTTCTCTCTTTCACACTCTCTCTCTCCGTCCCTCTCTCTCTCGTCTCTCATCTCACTTCTCTCTCTCTCTCATCTCCTCTCCCCTCTCTCTCTCACTCCCTCCCTCCCCTGTGTGTGTGTGTGTGTGTGTGTGTGTGTGGTGTGTGTGTGTGTGTGTGTGTGTGTGTGTGTGTTGTGTGTGTTTGTGTTATTGTGTTCCCTCTTTAGTCTCTCTCTGTCCTCTTCCCTCTCTGTTTCCTCTGACACTCTGTCTCTCTGTATCTCTTTCTGTATGTCTGTCCTCCTCTGTCTCCTGTCATTGTCCTGTCCCTCTCTTCTCTTCTCCTCTCTCGTCCTCTCACATCATCATCTCTCTCTCTCTCTGTCCCCTCTCTGTCCTCTCCTGTCTTTAATGTCTTCTGATTTCTGTCTGTATAATTAATGATCAGTCTGTTTGCTTCTGCCTGTCTATATGTCTCTCCTGTACTGTCTGACTCTTTCTGTTCCTCTGTCTCTCGTCTTTTGCGTCTTCTGTCTCTGTCTGTCTATTTGTCTCTCTCTTCTCTCTCTCTCGGAATCATCTCCAAATCTCTCTCACTCTCTCTCTCTCTCTTTCTCTCTCGCCCTCAACTCTCCCTCTCTCTCTCTCCTCTCAACTCTTCTCACAATCATCTCTCAGTCTCCCAACTCTCTCTCTCTCATCTCATCCACTCTCATCTCTCCTCCCTCTCGCTTTTACCTAAAAAACCTGAAAAGGAAGACTAAAATCAACCCACTTTCAGAAGGCATTTGCTTGAGACTGAGATTGTACCCCAGATTTTATATGTCCTACCCTTAATGGGCTGGACCTTCATTTGCACTCCCAAATCACCACCTATGCATTGTGTTTTTGAGTAATGCAAAAGCCATGCTAGTTGTGCGGTGTCTTTTCTGAAATGTCTCCTCTCTAGTATTGATAACGGGATAATCGATTGGTGTGTAAAATGTTCCTGTCTTTTCTTTTCTTTGTTGCCTTCTTTCTTTCGTTCCATTTTTTAAAAAAATTATGAACTGGAGTGCTGATTTGTATACGAACATACAATCAGGCTGACATGGTAATTACGTTCCTGCTCTGTGTGTGTGTTTGTGTGTGTGTTTGTGTGTAATTTCTGTCGTTGTTCCTTTGTGTCTGTCTGTATGCCAGTCTGTCTAACTGTCTCTCTCTGTCTCTCTGTCTTTCTGTCACTAGGGGGAACGGGATAGCCTAGTGGTTAGAACATTGCGCTAGCAATCTGACGACCCGGGTTCCATTCCCATTCAATGGGATATTTTCCCCTGGAGTTAACATCAGTGCAGACTCCACTTTCCCCAAAAGTCCTTCGGATGAGACTATAAACCGAGGCCCCATGTGCGGACGCACGCAGAACATCTTGCGCACACATTAAATCCTGTTCCGCTTTTCGAAAGAGTAGGCCAATGTGACCCGGTGGGAACAGATGACAGAATTTTCAAAACCGCATACACACGGGTACTGGATGTAAAAAAGCACTTAAGTGCTTATTCCATTATCCTTGATATAAAAAAATATAATACATTTTTTTTAAATGACTGGACTTCCCACAGCTGAAGAGAACACATGAACTGCCCTGCTAACGGACAACACTTGTTTCATTTTGGAAGATTGCATGTGGAAGCCCAAACCTGCACAGGTACAGACCACTTCACATTGTCTTCACAGCGATTAGCTCCCCCTTGTCATCGATTTACTTCCCTTCTTCTGCCTGATGTCAGAAGAGTTTTATTTGGCGGTGGGAGCAAGCGCACACGTTCATATTACCACAACGGTGAACAGCAGCCACGAAGACTACACTTGACAACGTCTGCTAATGTGTAAAGTTTGCAAACTAAGTGGAGTCGCTAGTCTGACAAGCTGAAGTTGGGTTAGGGGGAAAGGAGAGGAAGATGCACCAGCTTCTCAGACCCATTCTTCTTGCTGCAATTTCCTCCTCTCTCTCTCGTGTTACCTTGTATATGCTTTTGTTCATGTCTGCTTTGTGTGGGAATGTCTTCTTGCTGCCGAGATGATGTACCAAAGGATACCCGTGTTCTTTGTCTGGCATTTAGCATCTTCGCTCTGCTGGCAACAAATTGGCGAAATGGATAAACTCCCCTCTATGGCAGATTCTTTCTCTTCTTCTGGAAAACTTGAAGAAATATGGTTTATATCAATGAGCTGTAAAAGTTCTTCCCATTGACATCGTCCTGCTTGCGAAGCTAGCTGTGTATTAAAGGATATTCTCTCTCTGTCTCTCCCTCTTCTCTCTGTCTCTGTCTCTGCCTGTCTGTATGTCTGTCCCTCTCTGTCTGTCTGTCTCTCTCTGTCTATATCTCTGTCCCTCCCTCTGTCTCTCTCTGTGTCTGTCTGTTTTTCTTTCTCTTGTTGTATGCCGTCGGTATCTCTCTCTCTCTCCCTCTTTCTTCTCGCTCATCCCCCCCCCTCTCTCTCTCTCCCTCTGTGTGTGTGTGTGTGTCCCTCTTTGTGTCTTACTCTGTCTCTCTCTGTTTTCCTCTGTCTCTCTATCTCTGTGCCTGTCTTTGTCTCTCTGTCTGTCTGTCCTCCTGTCTCTTTTTGTCTGCCCCCCACCCCCCTTCTCTCTCTACCTGTTTTTCTGTCTTTATGTTTTTTCTGATTTTCTGTCTGTATATCTGTCTGTCTGTTTGTCTGTATGCCTGTGTGTCTGTCTGTCTGACTCTGTGGTGTGTGTGTGCGTGCGTGCGTGTGTGTGTGTGTGTGCGTGCGTGTGTGTGTGTGGTGTCCTCTCTCTCTCTCTCTCTCATCTCTCTCTCTCTCTCTCAACTCTCTCTCTCTCTCTCTCTCTTCGTGTCTTTCTGTCTCTGTCTGTCTATTTGTCTGTCGCGCTCTCTCTCTCTCGCCTCTCCTCATCTCTTTCTCTCTCTCTCTCTCTCTCATCTCGCCCTCTCACTCTCTCTCTCTCTCTCTCCCCCCTCCTCTCTCTCTCTCTCCTCTCTCTCCTCTCTCTCTCTCCCATCTCTCTCTCTCTCTCTCTCTCTCTCCCTTTTACCTGAAAAACCTGAAAAGGAAGACAAAAATCAATCCACTTTCAGAAGGCATTCGCTTTGAGACGTGGAGATGTAACCCAGATTTTATATGTCTTGCCTTAATGGTCTGGCACCCATTTGCACTCCCAAATCACCGGCCTGTGCATTGTGTTTTTAGTAATGCAAAAAGCCATGCTAGTTGTGCGGTGTCTTTCGCTTATAATGTCTCCTCTCTAGTATTGATTACGGGATAATTCGGATTGTGCGTAAAATGTCTGTCTTTTCTTTTGTTTGTTGCCTTCTTTCTTTCGTTCCATTTTATAAAAAAATAATGAACTGGAGTGGTGATTTGTATACGAACATACAATCAGGCTGACATGGTAATTACGTTCCTGCTGTGTGTGTGTGTGGTGTGGTGTGTGTGTGTGTGTGTGTGTGTGTGTGTGTGTGTGTGTGTGTGTGTGTGTGTGTGTGTGTGTGTGTGTGTGTGTGGTGTGGTGTGTGTATGTGTGTGTGTGTATAACCTCTGTCATTGTTGCTTTGTCTCTGTCTGTATATCAATCTGTCTCTCTGTCTTTCTGTCACGGGGGAACAGGATAGTCTAGTGGTTAGAACATTACGCTTGCAATCGACGACCTGGGTTCGATTCCCGTTCAAGGGGATATTTTCCCCTGGAGTTAACATCAGTGCAGACTCCGCTCTCCCAAAAAGTCTTTGGGATGAGACTATAAACCGAGGCCCCGTGTGCGAACGCACGCAGAACATCTTGCACACACGTTAAATCCTGTTCCGCTTTTTGAAACAGTAGGCCAATGTGAGCCGGTGAGAACAGATGACAGAATTTTCAAAACCGCATACACACGGGGGCTGGATGTAATAAAAGCACAGAAGTGCTTATTCCATTATCCTCGATATAAAATAATAAAATAAATTTTAAATCTAAAAATGATTGGACTTCCCACAGCTGTAGAGAACACATGAACTGCCCTGCTAACGGACAACACTTGTTTCATTTTTTGGAAGATTGCATGTGGAAGCCCAAAACTGCACAGGTACAGAACACTTCACATTGTCTTCACAGCGATTAGCTCCTCCTTGTCATCGAATTACTTCCCTTCTTCTGCCTGACGTCAGAAGAGCTTTATTTGGCGGTGGGAACAAGCCCACACGTTCATATTACCACAACGGTGAACAGCAGCCACGAAGACTATACTTGACAATGTCTGCTAATGTGTAAAGTTTGCAAACTAAGTGGAGTCGCTAGTCTGACTAGCTGAAGTTGGGTTAGGGGGAAAGGAGAGGAAGATGCACCAGCTTCTCAGACCCATTTTTCTTGCTGCAATTTCCTCCTCTCTTTCTCGTGTTACCTTGTATATGCTTTTTGTTCATGTCTGCTTTGTGTGGGAATGTCATCTTGCTGCCAAAGGGATGTACTAAAGGATACCCGTGTTCTTTGTCTGGCATTTAGCATCTTTTGCTCTGCTGGCAACAAATTGGCGAAATGGATAAACTCCCCTCTATGGCAGACTATTTCTCTTCTTCTGGAAAGCTTGAAGAAATATGGTTTACATCAACCCGCTGTAAGAGTTCTGCTTGTGAAGCTAGCTGTGATTTAAAGGATATTCTCTCTATCTCTGTCTCTCTCTCTCTCTCTTCTCTCTGTCTCTGTCTCTGCCTCTTTTACCTGCAAAACCTGCAAAGGAAGACTAAAATCAATCCACTTTCAGAAGACATTCGCTTTGAGAGTGGAGATGTAACCCAGATTTTATATGTCTTCCCTTAATGGGCTGTCCCTCTCTGTCTCTCTCTCTCTGTCCCTATCTCTGTCCCTCCCTCTGTCTCTCTCTGTGTCTGTCTGTCTCTCTTTCTCCTGTCTGTCTGTCTGTCTGTCTGTCTGTCTGTCTGTCTGTCTGTCTCTCTCTCTCTCTCTCTCTCTCTCTCTCTCTCTTCTTTCTTTCTTTCTCTGTCTGTCTGTCCCTTTCCCTCTTTCTCCCTCTCTCCTCTCTCTCTCCTCTCTCGCTCTCTCTCTCTTCTCTCTCTCTCTCTCTCTCTCTCTCTCTCTCTCTCTCTCTCTCTCTCTCTCTCCCCCTCTCTCTCTCTCCCTCTGTGTGTGTGTGTGTGTCCCTCTTTACGTCTTACTCTGTCTCTCTCTGTTTTCCTCTGTCTCTCTATCTCTGTCTGTGTCTCTGTCTCTCTGTCTCTCTGTCTGTCTGTCTGTCCTCCTCTGTCTCTTTTGTCTGCTCCCCCCCCCTCCTCTCTCTCTCTCTCCCTGTTTTTCTGCCTTTATGTTTTTCTGATTTTCTGTCTGTATATCTGTCTGTCTGTTTGTCTGTATGCCTGTCTGTCTGTCTGACTCTGTCTCTCTCTCTCTCTCTCTCTCTCTCTCTCTCTCTCTCTCTCTCTCTCTCTCTCTCTCTCTCTCTCTTTGTGTCTTTCTGTCTCTGTCTATTTGTGTGTCGCTCTTTCTCTCTCTCGCCCTCTCTCTCTCTCTCTCTCTCTCTCTCTCTCTCTCTCTCTCTCTCTCTCTACTCTCTCTCCTCTCTCTCTCTCCTCTCTCCTTACTTGAAAAACCTGCAAAGGAAGACAAAAATCAATCCACTTTCAGAAGGCATTCGCTTTGAGACGTGGAGATGTAACCCAGATTTTATATGTCTTCCCTTAATGGTCTGGCACTCATTTGCACTCCCAAATCACCGGCCTGTGCATTGTGTTTTTAGTAATGCAAAAAGCCATGCTAGTTGTGCGGTGTCTTTTGCTGAGAATGTCTCCTCTCTAATATTGATTACGGGATAATTCGAATTGTGCTCAAAATGTCTGTCTTTTCTTTTGTTTGTTGCCTTCTTTCTTTCGTTCCATTTTTTAAAAAAAAATTATGAATTGGAGTGCTGATTTGTATACGAACATACAATCAGTCTGACATGGTAATTACGTTCCTGCTCTGTGTGTGTGTGTGTGTGTGTGTGTGTGTGTGTGTGTGTGTGTGTGTGTGTGTGTGTGTGTGTGTGTGTGTGTGTGTGTGTGTGTGTGTGTGTTGAGAGAGAGAGACTTCTGTCATTGTTGCTTTGTGTCTGTCTGTCCAACTGTCTGTTTGTCTCTGTGTCTCTCTGTTTTTCTGTATCTATCTGTGTGTGTGTATGTATGTGTGTGTGTAACTTCTGTCGTTGTTGCTTTGTGTCTGTCTGTATGCCAATCTGTCTCTCTGTCTTTCTGTCACTGTGGAAGGGGGGGAGGACAGGACAGCCTAGTGGTCAGAACATTGCACTCGCAATCTGACGACCTGGGTTCGATTCCCGTTCAATGGGATATTTTCCCCTGGAGTTAGCATCAGTGCAGACTCCACTCTCTCCAAAAGTCCTTTGGATGCGACTATACACCGAGGCCCCGTGTGCGAACGCACGCAGAACATCTTGCGCACTTGTTAAATCCTGTTCCGCTTTTCGAAACAGTAGGCCAATGTGAGCCGGTGGGAACAGATGACAGAATTTTCAAAACTGCATACACACGGGGACTGGATGTAAAAAAGCACATAAGTGCTTATTCCATTATCCTCGATATAAAATAATAAAATAAAATTTAAATCTAAAAAATAATTGGACTTCCCACAGCTGTAGAGAACATATTAACTGCCCTTCTAATATAGACAACACTTGTTTCATTTTGGAAGATTGCATGTGGAAGCCCAAAACTGCACAGATACAGAACACTTCACATTGTCTTCACAGCGATTAGCTCCCCCTTGTCATCGATTTACTTCCCTTCTTCTGCCTGACGTCAGAAGAGTTTTATTTGGCGGTGGGAACAAGCGCACACGTTCATATTACCACAACGGTGAACAGCAGCCACGAAGACTATACTTGACAACGTCTGCTAATGTGTAAAGTTTGCACACTAGGTGGAGTCGCTAGTCTGACAAGCTGAAGTTGGGTTAGGGGGAAAGGAGAGAAAGATGCACCAGCTTCTCAGACCCATTTTTCTTGCTGCAATTTCCTCCTCTCTCTCTCGTGTTACCTTGTATATGCTTTTGTTCATGTCTGCTTTGTGTGGGAATGTCTTCTTGCTGCCGAGGTGATGTACCAAAGGATACCCGTGCTCTTTGTCTGGCGTTTCGCATCTTTTGCTCTGCTGGCAACAAATTGGCGAAATGCATAAACTCCCCTCTATGGCAGATTCTTTCTCTTCTTCTGGAAAACTTGAATAAATATGGTTTGCATCAACCCGCTCTAAGTTATTCCTATTGGCATCGTCCTGCTTGTGAAACTAGCTGTGTATGAAAGGATATTCTCTCACTCTGTCTCTCTCTCTTCTCTCTGTCTCTGTCTGTCTGTCAGTATGTCTGCCCCCCCCCCCCCCCTCTCTCTATGTCCCTATCTCTGTCGCTCCCCCTGTCTGTCTCTCTGTGTCTGTCTCTCACTCCTGTCTGTCTGTCTGTCTCTCTCTGTCTGTCCTTTTCTCTCTTTCTCACTCTCTCTCTCTCCCTCTCTCTCTCTTTCTCCCTCCCTCCCCTGTGTGGTATGTGTGTGTGTGTGTGTGTGTGTGTGTGTGTGTGTGTGTGTGTGTGTGTGTGTGTGTGTGTCCCTCTTTATGTCTCTCTCTGTCTCTCTCTGTTTTCCTCTGTCTCTCTGTATCTCTTTCTGTATGTCTGTCCTCCTCTGTCTCTGTCTGTCTGTCCCCCCCTCTCTCTCTCCTCTCTCTCTCTCTCTCTCTCTCTCTCTCTCTCTGTCCCTCTCTGTCTCTCTCTGTCTTTATGTTATTCTGATTTTCTGTCTGTATAATTAATGATCTGTCTGTTTGTCTGTCTGCCTGTCTATATGTCTCTCTGTCTGTCTGACTCTTTCTGTCTCTGTCTCTCTCCTCTTTGTGTCTTTCTGTCTCTGTCTTTCTATTTGTCTGTCTCTCACTCTCTTTCTCTCTCTCTCTCTCTCTCCTCTCCTTCTCTCTCTCTCTCTCTCTCTCTCTCTCTCTCCTCTCGCTCGGCTTCTCTCTCCCTTTTACCTGAAAAACCTGCAAAGGAAGACTAAAATCAACCCACTTTCAGAAGGCATTCGCTTCGAGACGTGGAGATGTAACCCAGATTTTATATGTCTTCCCTTAATGGTCTGGCACTCATTTGCACTCCCAAATCACCGGCCTGTGCATTGTGTTTTGAGTAATGCAAAAAGCCATGCTAGTTGTGCGGTGTCTTTCGTTGATAATGTCTCCTCTCTAGTATTGATTGCGGGATAATTCGGATTGTGTGTAAAATGTCTGTCTTTTCTTTTGTTTGTTGCCGTTTTCTTTCGTTCCATTTTTTAAAAAAATCATGAATTGGAGTGCTGATTTGCATCGGAACATACAATCAGGCTGGCATGGTAATTACGTTCGTGCTCTGTGTGTGTGTGTGTGTGTGTGTGTGTGTGTGTGTGTGTGTGTGTGTGTGTGTGTGTGTGTGTGTGTGTGTGGTGGAGAGAGAGAGAGAGAGAGAGAGAGACTTCTGTCATTGTTGCTTTGTGTCTGTCTGTCAATCTGTCTGTTTGTCTCTGTGTCTCTCTGTCTTTCTGTCTCTATCTCTGTGTGTTTGTGTGTGTGTGTGTATGTGTGTGTGTGTAACTTCTGTCGTTGCTTTGTGTCTATCTGTATGTCAATCTGTCTCTCTCTGTGTCTCTGTCTTTCTGTCTTCGTCTGTGTGTGTCTGTGTGTCTTAAAAATAAAGATATGAGTCTGTTTTGAATGAATAAATATTTTCCATACATTAACTTTCTGTCTCTTTTTTTGTCTTCAGGAGGACACGTATGGAAAACCCGTTGACTCGCCATCTTTCTTTGACTTCCTCTCTACGTTTACCGAGTCTACCACCAAAGCATCGTATCAACTGACTGTCTACACACCTGAGATCTTCTTGACCTGTGTCCACAAGCACGTATGTTTACCTGACAACCACTTTACTCCATCCACCTTTCTGCCCCTGTGTACATTTCCACAACAATCACTTGAGTTTCCGATTTACAACTGCAGCCAAGATGGCGACCGGAAGTGTGGTGACACCCTATGCGGGCAGCCTCGCGCTGCCGAACAACTCAAACGCTGATTGGTTGACGGACTCTCCAATAGCAAGCTCGGTGGAGGGGAATCGCTCGGCTGCTATGGGTAATGTGACCGCCACCCCCTCGAGTCTGGAGACCTTTTCCCGCGGGTATAGTCCCATTCACGGGGTGTTGGCGCCTTGATCTGTGTGCTGGGCATCATCGCCAACTGCCTGAACATCGTTGTGCTGACCAGGAAAAACATGGTGTCTCCAACCAACGTGTTGCTGGCCGCCTTGGCCATTTCTGACGGCCTGACAATGGCCGCTTATTTCCCCTACGCTGTCCTCAACTACCACGTGTACAAGTACGCCTTCGCTCCTTACGGCAAACGCCCAGTACCTCATGTTCTTCGCCATCTTCAGCGTGATCGTGCACTCCATCTCCATCTGGCTGACGGTGTCGCTGGCCGTGTTCCGCTACATCTTCATCCGGTATCCTCGGCAGGGCGTCAAGCTGTGCAGTCTGCAGAGGGCCAACTTCACGGTGGTCATCGTCTGCGTGGTGGTCACCATCGTCTGCATCCCCAACTCGGTCAGTTACGAGATGCAGACGTACAGGGAGGAGAACGCCACCAGCTGGTACATCGACGTCAAGACTGACACCAGCGGCTACCAGTTCCTCAAGAGCTTCAACCTCTGGGTTCAGGTAGTTCTCTGTCGTTCAGTGTGTGTGTGTGTGTGGTGTGTGTGTGTGTGTGTGTGTGTGTGTGTGTGTGTGTGTGTGTGTGTGTGTGTGTGTGTGTGTGTGTGTGTAAGTGTGTGTGTGTGTAAGTGTGTAAGTGTGTGTGTGTAAGTGTGTAAGTGTGTGTGTGTGTGTGTAAGTGTGTGTGTGTGTGTGTGTAAGTGCGTGTTTGTAAGTGTGTGTGTGTGTGTGTTTTATACCACTTTAAGTCACGGCAGATTTCTCTGCCTGAAATTAGGGCTGCTCTCCCTGGGGAGAGTGCGCTGCCACAAGAACAGCACCACCCATTATCATTTTCATCCTGTCTGCAACTGTATTTGTTTTCCTATCAGAGTGGCTTTTTTTCTACAGAATTTTGCCAAGGATAACTTTGTGGGTTCTTTTACGTGCGCAAAATCTTTTTTTTAACACAAGAACCTCGGTTTATCGTCTCATTCAAAAGACTAGCACCCAGACCACCACTCATGGTCTAGTGGATGGGAGAAAAGTTTCTGGCCCAAAGGGGGATCAAACAACTGCACACTTATGACCCGGACTTTTCGTTTTCTAGACAAGTGCGTTACCTCTAGACCACTGATCCATCAAGTATGTCGCTTGGGTGAACATCAACTTCGTAAATCAAAGTCTTTTCTTTAATTCCCAGATGGTGAGTGAACTAAATGGGGTGGAGTTTAAGGAAGCTTCGATTTTTGGTTCTGGTGTTTTGTCCAGTGTTGATTTGGACCCGAAACTTTTCCCCCATCCATTAGACCATGAGTGGTGGTCTGGGCGCTAGTCTTTCGGATGAGACGATAAACCGAGGTCCCGTGTGTTACACATAATTATTTAGCGCACGTAAAAGAACCCACGGCAAGAGAGTTGTCCCTGGCAAAATGTTGTAGAAAAAAGCCACTCTGATAGGGAAACAAATACAGTTGCAGACAGGAAAAAGAAAAACAATGGGTGGCGCTGCTCTTGTGGCGGCGCGCTCTCCCCGAGGAGAGCAGCCCGAATTTCACGGAGAGAAATCTGCGGTGACTTAAAGTGGTATGAAATGAAATAAAATGAAAAAATGAAATGAAATGAAATGATTCACGATGAAGAGTATGTAATTAGGTTGACTGGCATTGGAGGTATAGGAATAGCTTGGTGGTTAGAGCATTGTGCCTGTGATCTGACGTTCACTGAAGGTTCAAGCCTATGCTGGGGTGTCCAGTCGAAATAAAACATCTCCTGGAGTTAACACTAGCACTGAATCCTCTCCCTTGAAAGTCCAGTGGATGAGAGTGTAAACCAAGATCTGGAGTGAAGACACACAGGCAATATTTTTCCAATATCCTGTACACGTTTAAAAAAAACAACCTCAACTACGTTTTGTGGAAGAGTAGGCCAACTATGATTGGTGGTATAGATAGCATGAACATACCTGGCATGCACCCTGATGCCTGTTGAGAGATGGGCTCCATCATGTTCCATTTGAATGTAGATGCACTGCATGACAGATCCAGTGTGGTGCTCCAAGAATTTGACCAGGACCTAAGGTTCAAGTGAAGTCAAGTCTGGTCGATATTTGCCAGCCCAGTTTGTTGGGGTCTTACTCTACACATTAGGGTCTTAACTCTACACGTTAAGGACTTACTCTACACATTAGGGTCTTATTCCACATATTAGATACTTACTCTACACATTAGGGTCTTATTCCACATATTAGATACTTACTCTACACATTAGGGACTTACTCCACATATTAGATACTTACTCTAAACATTAGATACTTACTCTACACATTAGGGACTTACTCCACATATTAGATACTTGCTCTACACATTAGGGACTTACTCCACATATTAGGGTCTTATTCCACATATTAGATACTTACTCTACACATTGGGGACTTACTCCACATATTAGATACTTACTCTAAACATTAGATACTTACTCTACACATTAGGGACTTACTACACATATTAGATACTTGCTCTACACATTAGGGACTTACTCCACATATTAGATACTTATTCTACACATTAGGGTCTTACTCCACATATTAGATACTCGCTCTACACATTAGGGACTTACTCCACATATTAGATTCTTACTCTACACATTAAAGGCTTATTCCACATATTAGATACTTACTCTACACATTAAAGGCTTATTCCACATATTAGATACTTACTCTACACATTAAAGGCTTATTCCACATATTAGATTCTCTACACATTAGAGGCTTATTCCACCTATTAGATACTTACTCTACACATTAGAGGCTTATTCCACATATTAGATACTTACTCTATACATTAAAGGCTTATTCCACATATTAGAT
>CM054163.1:39608120-39613120 GCA_028751875.1 Rapana venosa
TATATATATATATATATATATATATATGTGTTTGTTAAAGTATGTGTGTGTGTGTGTGTGTACATATATATATATATATATATATATTATATATATATATATATATATATATAATATATAATATATATATATTATGTTGTGTGTGTGTGTGTGTGTACATATATATATATATATATATATATATATATATATATATATATATATATATATATATATATATATATATACATACTATATATATATATAATTATAGTCAGGGGCATTATTCTCTGAAGCCGCTCTTCACACAATATGCCTCACAATAAATAAGTCTTTCTGTAGCGCTGTAGAACGCGAAATTTATAGTATTTTCCACTCATCTCTCTCCGTGTATATTATTGGACAGCGTTCTTACATTTTTGTCATGCATGTACGTTGTCTGCACGATTGTATTACTTTTTCAAAAACACAATACCACGTTGTATTGTACCTTGTTACATTATACTGGAGAAGCTATTCAGTACAGGCTTTGTACAGAACTGGACTGTTATAGACTGCATGAAAGTGTGCTGTGTTTTGAGTACTACGTAGCTTTGTGATATATTTGTACTGTACTACGCTGTACTGCTCTGTGCTAAACTAATCGCTACTGTTTTGTACTTACTGTGTACTGTACTGATCTGTTCCGTATTTTGTTGAGCTGTACTGTGCTGTATATATCAAATGGTATTATACTTTACTATACTGTGTTGTTGTGTACGTGTTGTTCTATGCTGTGCTGTCTGTACTGTTCTGCAATACATTGTACGTTCTGTGTGTGCAGTACTGTGATGCACAGTACTGATGTGTACTGTGCACTGGTGTGTTGTACTGTTGTATCCTGTACTGTATCGTTCTGTTTGTACTGTATTGTGTCGTAATGTGGTGCTTTGTGTACTGTTCTGTGTTTGTTATCCTGTTTCACACTATAATGATTATCCTGTCTTGCGGTGCATTATTGTGTATTGTGAGAAATGTAAGTTGAATTTATGATATTTTTGTTGTCTTTTGTTGAAATGAATTTACTTGCCATTTGTTTTCTTTGTGTTTGGGGTGTGTTTTTTTCCTTTTATTTAACTTGATTACATCTTTCAGTTGTTTCGTCTTGAGGTACTTTTTTGTCTTGTATTAGTTTGATTTGTTTTGCCGTGTGTCACTTTCATTTGTTTTGTCATTTTTACTTTTATTTGTTTTGTCATGTGTTCTTTCATTTGCTTTGTCATGTGTTCTTTCATTTGTTTTGTCATGTGTTCTTTCATTTGTTTTGTCATGTGTTCTTTCATTTGTTTTGTCATGTGTTCTTTCATTTGTTTTGTCATGTGTTACTTTCATTTGTTTTGTCATGTGTTCTTTCATTTGTTTTGTCATGTGTTCTTTCATTTGTTTTGTCATGTGTTCTTTCATTTGTTTTGTCATGTGTTACCTCCATTTATTTTGTCATGTGCTACTTTGATCTGTTATGTCGTGTGTTACTTTCATTTGTTTTGTCATGTAACTTTCATTTTGATCTGTTATGTCGTGTGTTACTTTCATTTGTTTTGTCATGTAACTTTCATTTTGATCTGTTATGTCATGTGTTACTTTCATTTGTTTTGTCATGTAACTTTCATTTTGATCTGTTATGTCATGTGTTACTTTCATTTGTTTTGTCATGTAACTTTCATTTTGATCTGTTATGTCATGTGTTACTTTCATTTGTTTTGTCATGTTACTTTCATTTGTTTTGTCATGTGCTACTTTCATTTGTTTTGTCATTTTACTTTCATTTTGTCTTTTGTCATGTGTCATTTCATTTGTTTTGTCATGTAACTTTCATTTTGTTGTTGTCATGTGTTACTTTCATTTGTTTTGTCATGTTACTTTCATTTGTTTTTGTCATGTTACTTTCAATTTGTTTTGTCATGTTACCTTTCATTTGTTTTGTCATGTGTCACTTTCATTGTTTTGTCATGTGTACTTTCATTTGTTTTGTCATGTTCACTTTCATTTGTTTTATGTCCTTTGTGTCATGTATTCAATTTGTTTGTCATGTCACTTTCATTTGTTTTGTCATGTGTCACTTTCATTTGTTTTGTCATGTGTCACTTTCATTTGTTTTGTCATGTGTCACTTTCATTTGTTTTGTCATGTGTCACTTTGATTTGTTTTGTCATGTGTCTCTTTGATTTGTTTTGTCATGTTACTTCAATTTGTTTTGTCATGTGTCACTTTCATTTGTTTTGTCATGTGTCACTTTCATTTGTTTTGTCATGTGTCTCTTTGATTTGTTTTGTCATGTGTCACTTTCATTTGTTTTGTCATGTGCTACTTTCATTTGTTTTGTCATGTGCTACTTTCATTTGTTTTGTCATGTGTCACTTTCATTTGTTTTGTCATGTGCTACTTTCATTTGTTTTGTCATGTCACCTTCATTTGTTTTGTCATGTGTCACTTTCATTTGTTTTGTCATGTGTACTTCATTTGTTTTGTCATGTTATTTTCATTTGTTTTGTCATGTTACTTTCATTTGTTTTGTCATGTTACTTTCATTTGTTTTGTCATGTTACTTTCATTTGTTTTGTCATGTTACTTTCATTTGTTTTGTCATGTTACTTTCATTTGTTTTGTCATGTTACTTTCATTTGTTTTGTCATGTTACTTTCATTTGTTTTGTCATGTTACTTTCATTTGTTTTGTCATGTGTCACTTTCATTTGTTTTGTCATGTTACTTTCATTTGTTTTGTCATGTGTCACTTTCATTTGTTTTGTCATGTGTCACTTTCATTTGTTTTGTCATGTCACTTTCATTTGTTTTGTCATGTGTCACTTTCATTTGTTTTGTCATGTGTCACTTTCATTTGTTTTGTCATGTTACTTTCATTTGTTTTGTCATGTTACTTTCATTTGTTTTGTCATGTTACTTTCATTTGTTTTGTCATGTTACTTTCATTTGTTTTGTCATGTTACTTTCATTTGTTTTGTCATGTTACTTTCATTTGTTTTGTCATGTGCTACTTTCATTTGTTTTGTCATGTGTCACTTTCATTTGTTTTGTCATGTCACTTTCATTTGTTTTGTCATGTGTCACTTTCATTTGTTTTGTCATGTCACTTTGATTTGTTTTGTCATGTTACTTTCATTTGTTTTGTCATGTTACTTTCATTTGTTTTGTCATGTTACTTCAATTTGTTTTGTCATGTTACTTTCATTTGTTTTGTCATGTGTCACTTTCATTTGTTTTGTCATGTGTCACTTTCATTTGTTTTGTCATGTGTCACTTTCATTTGTTTTGTCATGTGTCACTTTCATTTGTTTTGTCATGTTACTTTCATTTGTTTTGTCATGTTACTTTCATTTGTTTTGTCATGTTACTTTCATTTGTTTTGTCATGTGTCACTTTCATTTGTTTTGTCATGTTACTTTCATTTGTTTTGTCATGTTACTTTCATTTGTTTTGTCATGTGTCACTTTCATTTGTTTTGTCATGTGTCACTTTCATTTGTTTTGTCATGTTACTTTCATTTGTTTTGTCATGCTACTTTCATTTGTTTTGTCATGTGTTACCTTCATTTGTTATGTCATGTGTCACTTTCATTTGTTTTGTCATGTGTCACTTTCATTTGTTTTGTCATGCTACTTTCATTTGTTTTGTCATGTTACTTTCATTTGTTTTGTCATGCTACTTTCATTTGTTTTGTCATGTGTTACCTTCATTTGTTATGTCATGTGTCACTTTCATTTGTTTTGTCATGTGTCACTTTCATTTGTTTTGTCATGCTACTTTCATTTGTTTTGTCATGTTACTTTCATTTGTTTTGTCATGTGTCACTTTCATTTGTTTTGTCATGTGTTACTTTCATTTGTTTTGTCATGTGTCACTTTCATTTGTTTTGTCATGTTACTTTCATTTGTTTTGTCATGTTACTTTCATTTGTTTTGTCATGTTACTTTCATTTGTTTTGTCATGTTACCTCCATTTGTTTTGTCATGTGTCATTTCCATTTGTTTCGTCTTGTATTCCTTAAATTCGTTTTGTCATGTTCGTTTTCCTTTTTTTCCTTTTTTTTCGGAGGGGGAGGGTAGAATTTTGTTTAATCTTTTTTTCTGGATTGTGTAGTCTTAGATTTATTTTTTCGGGGGAGTAGGGGGGGGGGGGAGTTGTTTGATTGTTGTTGTGTTTTTTGGGGGGTGACATGTATTGATTTGAATTGACTTGTCTTTGTTGTTATGTCTTGCATTTCAAATAGGTCCTTATCTTCCTTTGTTATTGGTCGTTTAAGATTGGAGGTTTCAGTTTTCTTCTAGATGGGGAAGGGGGGGGGGGTAGGAGAGGGGGACGTCAGTGGTAGTGATGGTAGTGATGGCATTGTAGTCCTGATAGTTCCCTTTTTTTTTTCGTCGTGTCGTATCTCGTCTTGTCTTGTTTTAGCTTATGCTTGTTGCGATGTCTGGCCTTGTTTTGTCTTGTCATGTCTTGTCTTATGTAAACTTTCTCACCATAGCAAATTTCTTGACGAAAAGATAAGGGGTACTTTTAGATTGTGTATATATTTTTCTGTGAAAACATGTTTTAGGTGTGTGAATTTTTCTATGAAAAATTTAAGCATGTTTTAGTCGTGTGTGTGTGTTTTCTCTATGAAAATTGTAGACATAGTTTAGGTGTGTGTGTGTGTAACGCTGCATGAAAAATGTAGACATGCTTTAGGCGTGTGTGTGTGTTTCTTCATGAAAACTTAATACATGCTTGAGGAGTTTTGTTTATTGATCTTTTTTTTTGTTGACAACCCACAAACCCATTCAACAATTTTCTTTTTTGTGTTTATCCTGTTTTATATTTTCATCTTTTTTTTGTTTGGTGTTTTTCGTGAATTTTTTCGGCCTGTCTGGGTTTTTTAAAAAAATTATGTTGTTGTTTTCTGGGGGTTTTATTTATTTCAATGACGTTTTTACAGAATCGAGCAACAAATTAAAATTGCTGCAATGGACTGGATTTGCATCTAAA
>CM054163.1:39618120-39625620 GCA_028751875.1 Rapana venosa
GATTTTGCAGCCATATTGTACTAACAAAATCACTGAAGAGATGCAAAAATCAGATTTTGTATACATTAAGTAGTTTTTATTTAAAGCCATTTTAAACTTTTCATATTCACTGATGTCCTTTTTGCAGAAAATCACATTTAACTTCTTTACATTTTGAAAGACGTTTTTTCAACTGGGTCTTTAAAACGCCTAAATGGACAACTGAAAGCAACTGAATTTTATGCTGACATTTTGCGTATGGATAGAAAAGACCTTGTAAGAGCTACAAGTGGTATGAACAATGTTTTGCTACTTTTTGGATCAGTGACACGTTTTTCAATGTAGCTATGAATCGTGCTACGCAACTTGTGTTGATTTTGCCATGCACTGTCAGCTGAGTGTGTTTCTCAGTTTAGGGGAAGTTTGAATGTTTTCTTCAAACTTAGTATCATCCCACCTCTATCCCTCACTACTGTTTTGAGAAGGCCGAAGTCGTGAGCTTTAAGTTTAAGATTTGCATAATACTTTGGCTGCAAGTCATTGTTTTAAATAGACTCCTTTGTTTTCCCGTAAACAGGCTGGCATTGGTATAAGCTTAGTAAGTTCTGAAAGATTATTGCTCTTAATGTATGCAATGTTTGATATTTGGTCCTTTTTACAAAATTTCAAAATACACTCCTTCACAAATTCAACATTCAGCAAGATAAAATTTGTGCAAATGTTTCAAAATCTGACCAACCTTAAGTGTGTATTTTCCGTTAACGAAATTTATAGATATTTGTGTCACGTTTGAAATATTTTAATGCAGATATCATTTTCACTTCCACAGAACGAAGTAATACTGTCATGATAGTTTTAAACCTCAAAAAATGATTTACCACAACTAAAAGTGGGGGGGGGGGGGGGGGGGGGATATTGTGTAGGCCAGTTTACAGCCAGAAACTTCGAAATGTGCGAAAGAGTTAACCCCCGGCTGTATGGGTCCATGAGCTGTTCCTCAGTATGCCTGTTTGTAGAATTATTCTTGCTGATTACCCAGCCACCTCTGAACCATGACATTAATTAAAGCTGTGTTGTTTTGCTGAAAGCCATCTCACACTGTATCATTCTGTTTGAAACTGTAAATAAAGGAAATATCAGCACATGAGTCACAATAGGTCAGTGTTAAATCCAATTCTCGTAGATTTTTTTGTTAATCTAAGATTTTTTGGGATGTTTTAATAATAATTGCATGTTATTAGACAATGGCGCTGCATATTCTTTCTTATTCTAGAACTATCTACTTTAGAGCTTTTAGCAGGCTTTCTGTGGGTTCTTTTTTATTTGACTGTTTAATTTTATCCTTGAAAATGTATCTCATTTTACGTGTTATTTGGCAACTGTACAACATACTGAAAACGAAGCTTGCATATTTTTACACGTGTTAACAGTTGCTCAAGGGAGTCAACCTTAAGACTTTTACAGTTTTGATCGCTGTTCTGAGATCTCGCCACATGTCCAATTTCAAAATGGCCTTTCTACTTTTTATATCGCCATTTTGAGATGTTAGTCGTTGTTGACAGCTCTTGGAAAGTTTTTCACATGGTAAGATGTGTCGGAAGGACTGTACCATATCAGGTCAGCTCGATATGTTAATAACGGACAGTGGGTCTTTTGCATAAATTAGCTTTTTAAGAGTTCCATCAGATATTTTAGGAAGATTCTGGAATCTTTCACGCATAGTGCTAACTACCCTTACATTTGGAACACATGTTACAAACCAGGTTATTGCACTTCTAACAGTTACTCTCTGGTTTTTCACACACACACACACAAACACACACACGCACACACACACACCGACAATTATCACGCTCTTTATGCTTTATATTGTTTGCCCCATATCCAAATTTTTTTTTGCTGCCTCATCTTCTGTGACATTCCTCTCCTGCTGTTCCCACGCCACTCGTCCAAATCTCCCCACCACATCCGTACCCAGATTTGTTATGTCTCATCCCTAGGGTCGGAAGTCCACAGGGAGCCCATCAACATCAGGCAGCCGTGGGGCCACCAGCCAGAGGGGGCCCTACACTGCTGCTGCCCCCTGTCCAAATCTATGGACAGATCTTGAACAAATATATACAGCCACTCTCCGACCTTGCTCATTGTCTGAGGATTTGTTTGTTCAAAATCTGGTAGATAGAAGAAGAAAAATCAGGCCTGAAAAATCCGTTACAGACTTAAAAAGTGACACATGCTTTGATGAGTGAATGTTGAAATACCCCAATAAAAAGATGAATTTACTTTGATTTTTAACACCTGAAGCACTTAATGATACCTGCAGTTAAAATCCATCCCTGGTTCAAGTGTCAATGGTCAAAACAAACTTCCAAAAGTGATCAGATTTTTTGGTGATTATTTTTTAGTGAAAAAGGTCAATGACTGGGCTTTGTTGGAACCAATCTTAATTTCAAGTGTCCACACAAGTTACTATGTTGTTATATGTTAACTTTGAATGTCACTTATTTAGCTGGGTGAAAAACCTGTGTGATAGCTCTAAAACAAGTTTTTGTTGGCTATTAATCAATTATATTTTGACACAGACTGACACTTATTTTTTTAGAAAATTTTATTTGTATGTTGGAAAGTCAGTATTTTTGTAATTTATTTATGTTTTTATCATATTTACACTTTAGAGCAGGCATGTTTTGTTTTCTGGAATTTGTAATGACCCTCAAAATATTCTGATGTCGTGTGTGTGTGTGCGTGCGTGCGTGCGTGTGTGGGTGCGCGTGCAGTGAGTTCGTGCATTTGTGGAGAGAGTAGAGAGGGAGGGACAGAGGAGTTTCAAAAAGATAATAATGATAGACTATCAGGACTAAGATGTTTAATAAATGGAAAACACATGAGTTACAATATCACCTAAATCTTCTGTACCCAATGCGCACTTTTTGAGATTTTTTTTGAAGTTTTGATATTTAAATCCATTTTGCTACATTTTTCTTCCCCGAGTATTTGTTGAATAAAACAATCCAACCCTGCAATCATGCTTTCGATTGTAGAGATGCGTATGCGTTCTATAAATGTACATAAAATCCAGTCAATGCGTTTAAGATACATTTATTTTTTTTTATAAGAGCATACAATTATTGGTTAACTGTTTAAAGCACTGAACAAGTTCAAAGCTGTCATTGTCATTTATTTTTCAGGTTTTTTCCCTTAGTGTTAAACAGTGCCCCCACAAACCTTTTGCAAGTTAGATAAAGAAAATCATTGTGTGTTATGTTAATTCATGATATGACGGGACGCTTTGGTTGAGGGTTTAAGACCACTCGGCTTCAATCCCTTTTGTCCATGAAGTGGTGGGTTCGGATCTGCAGGGCAAAGTCAAACTGTCTTAACCACTCGGCTAAAGTGTCCTCTAACTGAAAAATGATACTGGATAATTATGCAGGAGAACTTATATCTGACAGTTTTTCTGTCAGAGGGATGTTAACGTTTCATTGATACTTAATACTTTTGTGAAACGACAAGGGAACTGTTGTATTTTCTTCGTTGTGGAATGCTCAGACAGCGTCTATTGTCTGTCATATGAGCGGGAAATGCGTTGCGCTGCCGTTAGGCGCCTGACAAGTCAGGCCCAGCGCGTCCTCCTTCCACGTGGGAGAGAATTGTTAAATCTTTCTGGAAAAAGGCAGGAGAATGGACCAAGCAGGCAGAAGGTGACAGGAGGAAGAAAGGGAAAAGGTAGAAACAGAAGAGGGAATTCCTGGCACAGAATTTCCAGAAGGTGGGGATGCTATTTATACTGACAAGCCCCCTGGAATCCCCACGTGGGTTTTTGGGGTTTTAATGAGGGTTTTTTAAATTGTCATTTGATAATTAACACTTTATAAACTGACAGTACAACTTTTATAGCTCACTGGTCTGTTTATTATCAGTTTGATATAACGATTTGGGAGTTATTTTTAACTGGTATAAAAAAAATTTACACATGAAATCACAGGATAATTTTCTCTTTTTTTTGCTGGGCTGTTTATTGCCACTTAATGATTAACACTTGGTGAAATGACTGGAGAACCTTTGTTATTTTATTGGGCATGTTTGATATTGATTGATGATTCATTCTGGATCAGTGGGCGACAATGACATGTTTGTATGCTCCTTGATTTGGGGTTTCTTTGTTATATATTACCTGGATTTTGATACTGACAGATAGACGACAAGAAAGCATAAACAGTTTATTTGACAATGTTATCATTATATTGGTTATAGATGAAGGTGAACAAAAGAGCTTACGTGAAAGCTTTTGTCTTTTACCGAATTGTGTATTATCATTTGATAAGAAATACCACATACGCTGACAGGCAAGCTTTGTACTGAGAGGGGGGGTATACATTTAACTGATTAATGCTGGAACCACAATCTAATTAATACAGGATTGGGCGAGATGGGAATTTTTGTAGTTCACTTGACACAATGTACAAAACTGGATACACATGGGGACTGGATGTAAAAGCACATGAGTGCTTATTCCATTATCCTAGAAATAAAAGAACAAAGAATGAACACTTTGTTTTGTTAATTAATGCATAAAGTTGAAAGAGTCCACATGCAATGTTGGCAGTTTGTTTGGATGATGTCATTCATTAATTTTTAATTTATTTATGAATAGCTAACACTGGATAGACTGACAAGGACTTTTTTACTTGAATATTTATCATAAATTGACAGTTGATCTTAGATTGTCTGACAGTGAAAACCTGTATTTTCCTGGGAAGTGTGTTATCAAATAATGATTAGTGGTCTGATGTTTTGACACAATTGTATTTTTGGTTTATTGAGCTGTTGAATATCCACTGAAACTTGATATTAGATGCCCTCACAAAAAGAACAAAGTTGATACTGTAAGAGTGGTCCACATTTTATTTGTAACTTATACAAAATGCAACTGAAGGGGAACTTTGTACTTTACTTAGCTGGTGATTATTTAACAATCGTGGATAATTAACCCTGGAAGTGCTAAAAGGGAAAAATGATACTATAATTGACCATTGATCGATGCTGGTTGTTTAAAAGGAAAAGGTTGGTGTTTTTTACAAGATTGATATAATTTACATAATTTGAAACTATGGAATTTTATAGACTTTTTGGGTAGCAATCAAGATCATCATTCAAGTACAAAATTCCAAATCTATTACATAAATTACAATCTTGTTATTTGTATTGTGTGGATAAAAACCTGAGTAGAAATGATACGCAAGGAGCCTTTAAAATCTGTTGTAAGTATATGAAATTTGGTTTGTTTAAGATTCTTTAAGATTTAAACTCAACTTTGTGAGGTTAAAAACGGTACTTTCATAAACGGCATATGTATTTAAAAGGTCAAAAATTTCTGGCTGTGTTGTTTGATTATTTATACCCAATCACAATTTAATAATTTTATATTTGTTTATGTCTTTCTTTTGAATTTAAAGACTTCATTTTAGCAGTCTTTTGTGTCTGTTAGATTTCCTAAACTGTTTGTAATGTCACAAAACAATCTGAAACACTATGGTTATGTTGCCTCAAGAATTTGCAAAAAATATGATTGTGGCTTTCTATTTTACTTTTGAGATTGTGAAATCTTTGCTTGCTTTTTGTTTTGTTTGGTTGGTTGATTTTTGGTTTGGTTTTAGCAATTTGATGTTGTCTTTAAGGGGGGAGGGTGTTAGTGGGTGGTGGGAAATCCAAATGGTAGCACATATGCTTGTATATATAAAAGCATAATTATATAACTTCTTATGAAAAATGAGGACCGGTAATATTACCTAATGTATTGTGATTTTAAGTCGGATTGCGCTATCTGTGTGTTTTGTGTATGTGATTTATTTAGATTTGATTTTGCATTTTCGTGATTTTTTCATATATTGTCTTTCTGTCAGTTGCTTAGCTCTGTGTGTGTGCGTGTGCTTTTGTGTGCTTGTGTGTGTGTGTGTTCGTGTGTTTGTGTTTATATATGTGTGTGTGCACTTTGAGCATAAGATACTGTCGCATTTTCACAACTGCATAGCTTTGTATTTGTCCCTCTTAACTGCAGAGAGAAACAGTTTTTATTTTCGGTAGTTTTTGCTTTTCAGTCACACGGACAGAACGGGTTCATTGTTCTCTTTGATCAACTTGTTTGTTTAGAGAGAGTGAGAGAGAGAGAGAGAGAACAGAGAGAGAGAGAGCGAGAGAGAGAGAGAGAGACAGAGACAGAGAAGAGAGAAAGAGAGAGAGAGGACAGAGAGAGAGAGAAAGAGAGAGAGATAGAGAGACAGAGAGAGAGGGAGAGAGAGGGGGGGGGGGGCAGAGAGACTGTGTGTGTGTTTGAGAGTGCGTGTCTATGTGTGCTTGTGTGTGTGAGTATGTGTGTGCCCGCGAGTGTGTATATGTGTGTGTGTGCATCCATGTCTGTGTACATGTGTATATTCAGACACACGTTACTGCATTACATATATCTCCAGACACCACCCACGTAATACGCACACGACTGTAAGCGTTCAGGGCTTTTATTTTTTCCCTTGTGGGCATAGAACATGTCTGTGTGTTCTTCCTGTCTGCTCTGTGGGCAAACGGGCATTCTTGAATGGTGCATGCCCATCTCTCCTCGCCCTGTCTCTAACTGGTGAACGTCCTTCTTGCAGGCTAAGGGGTATTCTGTTTGAAATGTCTCCACAAATCTGCACCCTCTTACCTCTGTAGCTGTCTTCACCTGTACACTCCATCCCGTTCCCTTCGTTCAGCCGCAGATACTTTGTGCTTTCCAACACCCAGATTCAAACAAACCACTGTTGGCCGTCGCTCCTTCTCTGTTTCTGGTCCATCCGCCTGGAATGACCTCCCTCTTTCACTTCGCCCAAAGCCTTCACTTGATACCTTCAGCCTCAAAACACACTTATTTCCTACCTGAGACTATTCCCCTCATATCTGTCCCTAATTTTCAACAGCATTCTTCACCTCCTAAGTGTGTTCGCGAGTGTGTGTGTGTGTGTGTGTGTGTGTGTGTGCATATACAAAAGCAAGTGCACGCGGGCATGCACAAGCATTGTCGTCATCAGCATGATTATCGTCATCATCACTATTTTATTGTTGGTAAAACTTAGGGTTACATGTATGTTCACGCGCAAGCACTCTCTCTGTTACTTTTAAAACTCACTCACTTACATGCGCACACACATACACACAACACAACACACACACACACACACACACACACACACACACACACACAACTAACACAACACAATACACACAAACAACACACACACACGCACCCGCTAAATTCAAGTTCAGTGGAGGACATAAGAAATATGGCGCAGGTCACGTGATTTCCTGATTTCTGTACGCTCCAAAAATTTCACTTCGTTAAGTGGAACAAAAAAGAATTATGGCACACCTCTCATCACCCCCCCCCCCCCCCCCCCCCCCCCCCCCCCCCATTGCCCTTTTCGCCCTCTCTCTCGTGTTTTTTTCTCTCTTTTTCTTTAGGGATGGTGGGGGTGGAGAGGAAGCAGGCTG
>CM054163.1:39635620-39660620 GCA_028751875.1 Rapana venosa
GTGCTTTTTCACATCCACTCCACGTGTGTATGCGGTTTTGTAAATTCTATCATCCGTTCCCACGGGCACACAATGGCTTTCTCTTACGAGAGAGAGAGGAGGGGAGAGAGAGAAAGAAAAGAGAGAGAGAGAGAGAGAGAGAGAGAGAGAGAGAGAGAGAGAGAGAGAGAGAGAGAGAGAGAGAGATCGCGAGAGACAGACAGAGAGCGAAAGGAGAGAGAGAGATGGATTGAGAGAGAGAAACAGAGAGAGGAAAAGAGAGAGAGAGGGAGAGAAAGAGAGAGGGACAGACAGACACAGAGACACAAAAACAGAGAGGGGAGAGAGACAGAGACAGAGAGAGGGTAGGGAAGGAAGGGGGGGGGGGGAAGGGGGGATGTGGTGGGCTCGCAAGTTTAACCAATATTTTTGTTCTCTCAGCGAATGACGTCAGGCGGAAAGTAGAGAAGACGTACAAGTCCCGACGGCTGTGTCAGCGCATTTGCATGGAAAAGAAACCCTGGCATTGATGGAGATTCATATCGCTACATCAGAATTAGAAGAAACATGTTGTAGAGCAGACAGCTGAAATTTTATGATGGATCGGTGGTAACGCGCCTGTCTAGAAAGCGAAAAATCCGGGTCGGAAGTGTGCGGTGGTTCGAATGCCGTTTGGGCCCGAAACTTTTCCCCCCATCCATTAGACCATGAGTGGTGGTGGTCTGGGCGCTAGTCTTTCGGATGAGATAATAAACCGAGGTCCCGTGTGTTACTCAAAGTTATTCAGCGCACGTAAAAGAACCCACGGCAACAAGAGAGTTGTCCCTGGCAAAATTCTTAGAAAAAAGCCACTCCGATAGGGAAACAAATACAGACCCCCAAGGGTGGCGCTGCTCTTGTGGCGACGCGCTCTCCCCGGGAAGAGCAGCCCGAATTTCACGCAGAGTGACTTAAAGTAGTATAAATAAAGAAATAAATAAGAATGTTCATGAATTATTTTGATTGAAAGTGTCGGACGGAACAGCCAGATGGTTAGAGTAGTGTGCGTGTGATCTGAAGGTTGCTATAAGGCCAGGGTTTGAGTCTTGGGTTACCTGTCCGTGAGAGTTGTTGTTGTTGTTGTTGTTGTTGCCTTCGATTTCACCTGTGTCCACTGTCAGTGACGTTAGATTGCAGGAAAGGAGGATGCGGGGTGTGGAGTTAAGTTGATGCAAGTGTGCAATGTAATTTATTCTTGCTACTTTACAGTTCTTAGAAAGGGGCTAAATAATGTTAACGACTATTAAAAAAAACATGAAATAAAAAATCTGAGTGTGGGTATGTGTGTGTGCGTGTGCGTATGTGTGTGTGTGTGTGTGTGTGTGTGTGTGTGTGTGTGTGTGTGTGTGTGTGTGTGTGTGTGTGTGAGTGTGGGTGCATGTATGTGTATGTGTCTGTATGTGTGCGTGTGTGTGCGCGCGCGCGCGCGCGCGCGTGTGTGTGTGTGTGTGTGTGTGTGTGTTTGTGTGTTTGGATGTGTCTGTCTGTCTCTGTGTGTGAGTGTATGTGTGCTAGTGTGTGCGTGCAAGCGAGCGAGTGTGTGTGTGTGTGTGCGCGCGCGTGTCTGTCTGTGTGTGTGTGTGCGCGTGTGCGTTTGTGTGTGTGTGTGTGTGCGCGCGCGTTTGTGTGTGTGCTTGCGTGCGTGTGTGTGCGCTAGTGTGTGTGTGTGTTGATGCTTAGAAGTTTAGGTGTAATTTTCTCATACAAGTGCATGTCCTTTTTTTTCTCCTAGGAGGTTTGTGTGTGTGTGTGTGTGTGTGTGTGTGTGTTGGGGGGGGGAAGGAGAAGAGTACTTTATTTCTAGCGTTTCAACGAGTGCTTCATTTTGTGTTTTTTGTGTAGTAACTGCGTCGTCCATAACTGTTTGAAACGATACACTTCATCCATATGAATGTTTTACTCACCTGCTTACGTAATATGTATATTTTGGCTCATTGCATGATTTACAGCTTTTGTCGACGTCATCATTTTTTGTCGATGACGTCATTGTATAATTTATGCATGCTTGTTGATGATTTGCATAATGGTCGCTGTCATTGTCCTCCTGTGTCCGGTTGTGGGTTCTTTGAGATCGGACAATAATTATTCGGACAGTCCGGAAGACATACGTGTATAATTGTACAGACTACAACAACCCGATTTTTTGGTTTTTTGGTTTTGGACACAGTGTGTGTGTGTGTGTGTGTGTGTGGTGTGTGTGTGTGTGTGTGTGTGTGTGTGTGTGTGTGTGTGTGTGTGTGAGCGTGTGTTTGTGTGTGTGTGTGTGTGTGTGAGAGAGAGAGAGAGAGAGAGAGAGAGAGAGTGTGTGTGTGTGAGAGAGAGAGTATGTGTGTCAGTGTGTGTGTTTGCGTGTGTGTGTGTGAGTGTGTGAGTGTGTGTGCGTGCGCGGTTGCGTGCGTGTGCGGTTGCGTGTGTGCGTGTGCTTGCACCTCTGTATATGACTATATGCCCAAATTCGTGCGCGAGTGTTTCTGTCTGCATATACGCACGCTTGCATACACATATATGGCTACTTGTACCTATAAATGAAGGTAAATGAATGACAATGCATGGCTTTTATATTTGCACCTGTAGATATCTACCTACCTGCTTTTTGGGGCTTTGAACTATGTCTTTTTTCTTTTTTCTTTGTTTGGTTATTTTTACAATCGATATTCTTTTTTTTTTGGTGAATCGTTTAGTTTAGTGGTTTGTCTATTGGTCGTGACGAGAAGACATGCTTCGTTTTGGAAGCGAAACTTTCGATTTAGTGTTGAGTTTTGGTGATGTTTATTGACTTTTGTTCACACGCAGAAAAAAACAAAGCCATCATATATTATTAAAGTATTGTTTAGTAGCTAGTGGATTGATGCTTGAATTGGTTGGTTGGCTGGTTGGCTGGCTGGTTGGATGGTTAGTTGGTTATCTCTCTTTCTGTTTCTATCTTTCTTTCACCCCACTTTCACCCGACCTTCCAATGTCTCTGTCTGCCTCTGTTTCTCTGTCCCTGTCTCTGTCTTTCTGGTTCAGTCGCTTAATCCCTGTTCCTTTCTCTCCCTCTGTCTCTGTCTCTCTGTCTCTCTTATTTTTTTCTATACTCTCTTCCATCTTTTCTTCTCTTTTGTAATCTATTGTTTTTGCCTTTGAGTTTGATTTTTTAATTATATTTTTTGGTTTTCTTACGACTAAGTAATGATCACGAACACAAACCCTGTTGTAAATACAGCGGAGCATCTGAATGTTATAACAAACATTTTGGCCTTTGTTTTGTTTGTTCATAAATTGTTTGCATATTGGCTGTTGGTGTTGCTTTTATTGCAAATCAGATGATGTGTATATTTTGTTTGTTACGACATGGAGTTTTGAACATTGAAGGAAAAAAATCTGTTGTGTTTTTATAAGAGAAACGTGTTTTATTATGCTAAACTGTAAACTGTGTGTGATGTTTTGTTGATTTCAAAATACTAACGATTGCTTTATTGCATGTTAAATCACAGGTTCTCTGATTTATTCATTTTGTTCTCTCCCTGTCTCTCTCTGTGTCTCTGTCTCTCTATGTCTCTATCCCTGTCTCTATGTCTCTATGTCTGCCTGTCTCTGTCTCTGTCTCTCTCTCTCTCTCTCTCTCTCTCTCTCTCTCTCTCTCTCACTCTCTCTCTCGGACGGAATAGCCTTGTGGTTAGAACATTGCGCTTGCAATCTGACGACCCGGGTTTGATTCCCGTTCAAGAGGATATTTTCCCCTGGAGTGCAGACTCAACTCTCCCCAAAAGTCCTTCGGATGAGACTATAAACCGAGGTCCCGTGTGCGAACGCACGCTGAACATCTTGCGCACACGTTAAATCCTGTTCCACTTTTCGTAAGAGTAGGCCATTGTGTGCCGGTGGGGACAGATGACAGAATTTACTAAACCACATTCACAGTAAAAAAGCACATAATTGCTTATTCCATTATCGTCGATACAAAAGAATAAAAGAAAAAAAAAATTTTAATCTCTCTCTCTCTCTCCTCTCTCTTCTCTCTCTCTCTCTCTCTCTCTCTCTCTCTCTCTCTCTCTCTCTCTCTCTGATCCATTTACAAATGATTTTTTCAGCACACAAATAAAAACTGGTATGTCACATGCAAAAACGTAATCATGTTTTGCTGTTGTTGTTCAAATCTGTATATTTCATTACTTGTTTCTTTGTTTGTGAAGGGCTCTGTTTGGAATTTGTTTGTTTGTTTGTTCGTTTTATTTGTTTGTTTGCTTGTTTGTTTGTTTGTTTGTTTGTTGTTTGTTTCTTTGTGGGTGTCCAGTTACCACTGTTTTGCTCTCATTATCATCTTTTGATGAACGTATAGTAGAACTTCGATATATTTACTAGTTGATGATGTTTGAAGGAGTGTGTTTGTTTTAATGTGATTGAACTGCGCAATGTCACACGGCTAAATTATTGCGCAAAGTATATATATCATGAGACTTTCAGTTGTATGTGTGTCTGTGTTTGTGGAAAATATTTTGTTCCATGTAACTTAACTGTACAATTAAAGATAATTTTCCGCATACGGAAAAATCACGATGGTTTGGGCTGTTTGACTTTGAAAGAGAAAGCGTGTGTGTGTGTGTGTGTGTGTGTGTGTGTGTGTGTGTGTGTGTGTGTGTGTGTGTGTGTGTGTGTGTGTGTACGTGTGTGTGTGTGTGTGTGTGTGTGTGTGTGTGTGCGTGCGTGCGTGTGTGGGTGTGGGTGTGTGTGTGTGTGTGTGTGTGTGTGTGTGTGTGTGTGGTGTGTGTGTGTGTGGTGTGTGTGTGTGTGGGCGTGCGAGTCAGAGTGTTTGTTTCTGTCTGTATAAACCTGTCTGTCAGTCTGACTGTCTGGATGGTAAGCTGACTGTCTGTCCGTCGCTCTGTCTGTCCGTTTGTTTGCTTGGTTGGCTGACACTTGTATTGTTGTTGTTATTGTTGCTCTTCTTCTTCTTCTTTGCTATTCTTATTCTTCTTCTTTTACTTCTTCTTTTTCTTTGCAATTCGTCTTTTCTTTTTCTTCTTCTTCATCTTCTTCTTCTTCTTCTTCTCCTTCTTCTTTGCTTTTCTTCTTTATCTTTGCAATTCTTTTCAAATCTTCTTCCTCTTTGCAATTCTTCTTCTTCGCAAGTCTTCTTCTTCTTCTTCTTCTTCTTCTTCTTCTTCTTCTTCTTCGCAATTCTTCTTCTTCGCAATTCTTCTTTCAAATTATTCATCACATCTCTCTCTCCCTCCCCCCCCCCCCCCTCTCTCTCTCTCTCTCTCTCTCTCTCTCTCTCTCTCTCTCTGCTCTCCATCTATCTATATATCTATCTATCTATTTCTCTCTCTCCATCTATCTATCTATCTGTCTATCTATCTGTTTATCTATTTATCTCTCAGTCTGTCTTTCTGCCTGTCTTTCTATCTGTCTGTCTCTCTCTGTCTGTCTGTCCGTCTGTCTGTCTGTTTATCCGTGGACTTGTCTGCTGTCCGCTCTGTATCAATATTGCTTCAGTTGCCTCACAGTTTCAGTTACCGTCTTAGAGGAGAGGCTAGGAGCCAAGGGAAATAACTCTGACATTCACAATCATTCGGGTCCCGGATGTATACAGTTTACTCACAAGATTACAGTCTGCCGTATCTTTAGCTGTTCAATATCACATCTTCTCCGCGCTATTTCATGATTATATACACTGTACACGATAAGGGAAAGGTGCAATGTTTCTTTCAAAACACAACCCCTCCCTCCCCCCTAAAAGAAAAGAAACCACGGTATAAATGTACACACACACACGTGTTATTCATATGTATAGATAGATAGATAGATAGATAGATAGACAGACAGACAGACAGACAGACAGATAGACAGACAGATAGATAGATAGATAGATAGATAGATAGATAGATAGATAGATAGATAGATAGATAGATAGATAGATAGATGGATGGATGGATGGATGGATGGATGGATGGATGGATGGATGGATGGATAGACAGATAGACAGATAGATAGACAGATAGACAGATAGATAGATAGATAGATAGATAGATAGATAGATATATAGATAGATAGATACATAGATAGATAGATAGATAGATAGATAGATAGATAGATAGATAGATTGATAGATAGATAGATAGATAGATTGATAGATAGATAGATAGATAGATAGATAGATAGATAGATAGATAGATAGATAGATAGATAGATAGATACGGAGATACAGAGATACAGAGATAGATAGATAGATAGATAGATAGATAGATAGATAGATAGATAGATAGATAGATAGATAGATAGATAGATAGATTGATAGATTGATACAGAGATACAGAGATACAGAGATAGATAGATACAGAGATACAGAGATAGATACAGAGATAGAGATAGGTTGATAGATAGATAGATAGATAGATAGATAGATAGATAGATAGATAGATAGATAGATAGATAGATAGATAGATAGATAGATACAGAGATAGATAGATACAGAGATAGAGAGATAGATAGATAGATAGATAGATAGATAGATAGATAGATAGATAGATAGATAGATAGATAGATAGATAGATAGATAGATAGATAGATAGATAGATAGATAGATAGATAGATAGATACAGAGATAGATAGAGAGAGAGATAGATACAGAGATACAGAGATGCAGAGATACAGAGATAGATACAGAGAGAGGGAGGGAATTATATTGACCCAGCAGAGGAAACGTAATCAAATCTAACGTCCAATCATCGTCCTGTCGTCCAAGCCGTTTGATGAAACCAGTGGTCAAAATGAGAAAGACCCTTACCTCGCAACTCTCGGTCAGTTGATAGAGCCAGTTCTTGTTGTCTGTTCATGGCGTTTGTAGCACCTAGTGCTGACCTGATCAGGGTTATCGCCCGCGTCAGTTGGATGCTTGGCTTTTATGGACATTCTCTTTAGGCTTTCTTCTTGTTCTTTGTTCTTGTTGTTGTTGTTCTTCTTCTTCTTCTTTTTCTTCTTTATCTTCTTCTTCTTCTTGTTCCCCTTCTTCTTCTTCTTCTTGTTCTTCTTCTTGTTTCCCTTCTTCTTCTTCTTCTTCTTCTTCTTCTTCTTCTTCTTCTTCTTCTTCTTCTTCTTCTTCTTTTTCTTCTTTGTCCTCCTCCTCTTCTTCCTCCACCTCCTCCTCCTTCTTCTTCTTCTGTGTCTTATTCTTCGTTCTTTTCGCATTCTTCTTCTCTGCAGTCGTCTTCTTCTTTGCATTCTTCTTCGCAATCCATCTTTGCAATTATTCTTCTTCTCAGCATTCCCATAATGGGTGGTCTACCCATGGTCCTCATCCTTTGTATTCTGACTTCAGAACGGGAGGATGTACATAATGCATGCTGGGTATATTCGTGTTTCTGTAACCCACAGAACGCTGATAAAAAATGAAGGAATCTTTAGCATGCATATTGGATTTTCTGCATGTGCATAAAACACAAAGTGAATTGCAGCACTGGCACGTCTGCACTTAAAGTTGATCTGGGAGATCCCAAAAATACACGCCCTTAATTCACTAGAGACTGTAGCCAAGATTCAAACCCACAACCTCAGGAATCTACGGGATTGAAATGAAACGATCTTAACCACAACTACTAACATCCTTTAAAGAGCAAACACAGTCAGCCTCAAAACATATACATTAAACTATACAGTGTCTGGATTATTTATTTCTTAAGGCAGAAAAACCCAGGGTGCTGAGGTGGTCAATGATTCTAATGTTTCTATCATTCCAGGAATAGACAAAACAGTGTAACTACAGCAAGCCCTTCAAACCCTTGGAAGGATGGTGGCAGGATGGTTAAGACGTTTGCCTGCCAACAAGTAAACCGTGAGGTTCTGGGTTCGATTCCCAGCCTCGCCCTTTCTTCCTATTTTGACAAAAAAATCGAACTGAATGTCAAAGTCCTTCGGATGAGACTATAAACCGAGGCCGTGTGCGAACGAATGCAGAACATCTTGCGCACACGTTAAATCTTGTTCCGCTTTTCGAAAGAGTAGGCCATTGTGTGCCGGTGGGAACAGATGAAAAATTTACAAAACCGCATACACATGGGGGACTAGATGTAAAAAACCACATGAGTGCTTATTCCATTATCCTCGATATAAAAAAATGTCATCTGAGTGCTTTGATTTGTTGCTTTACAAGATTCAGCGCTATAGAAATTCCATACATTATTATTATTATTATTATTATTATTATTATTATTATTAAAGTATTACAACGAAACACATACAAAACACAAGGTGAACACCTTGCTCTGTAGATCCTGTGCCCAGCCCAGAGCCTATGATGTCACTACCTGGTCACCAGAATAAAACCAGTACAGTCAAAATGCCATGCTCTCTTTTAAGAGAAAAAACAGTTGGATTTATTGCTTTACTTACAAAAACGAAGCAGGGAGGCAGAATAAAATGATAGAAGAGAGAGAGGACAGACAGGGATAGGACAGAAGGATAAGAGAAGTGACAGAAACAAAGAGAGAATCAGAAACAAAGAATGTTTCTCAAAGAACAGGAAGACAGCAGAAAGAAAAATCACATTCCAAAACTTTCCTTCCACTCCTTCTTTCTATCTGACGTCAGAAGACAGTCTAATTACGTAATAGAGAAAAAGGCGCACACGTTCATATTACGAAATGGTGAACAGGAGTGACAAAGACCCTACTTTACAATATTATCTGTTAATGTGTGAAGTTTGAAAACTAGGTTGAGTCGCTCACAGTGTGGAAGGATAGCTAGAGGCATGGCTGGAGAATGGTGAGGAAGGTTGATCACACTTGTTTTCACAGGTACAGCAGTTTCCTCTCTCTCTCTCTCTCTCTCTCTCTCTCTCTCTCTCTCTCTCTCTCTCTCTCTCTCTCTGTCCTGTGAGTTATTTCTGTCCTTTATGCGTTCTCTCTTTCTCTTCCGAAGAACGTTTCTCCCTCCCTGCAATACTCCTGTTCTACAGGCTCATCCCCCAGCTACACACTCCCTTATCCTCCAGCTCCCCCTCCCTCCTCTTACTTATCCCCATAACCTTCCACCCACCCCTCTTTCCCAGGTATCCCTCCAGCCCTAACCTTCACCCTCCACTATCCAACCAGCTACCCCTTCCTCCCCTAAACCCCCCAACTATCCCCCCTCCCCTCATCTATACCCCCAGCTACCCTTCCCTCTACCCCAACTAAAGTCCTTTGGATGAGACTATAAACAGAGGTCCCGTGTGAAAACGCACGCAGAACATCTTGCGCATACGTTAAAACCCGTTCTGCTTTTCGGAAGAGTAGTCCATGGTGTGCTGGTGGGAACGGATGACAACATTTACAAAACTGCATACACTCAGGGACTGGATGTAAAAAGTACATAAGTGCTTATTCCATTATCCTCGAAATAAAAGAATAATAAATAAATATGTCCCTACCTTTACGCATCTCCCAGCTACCCCCATCCTCCCCCTGTTATCCTCTCCCCAACTATGCCCCCCACTCCTCACCTACCCCCCCCCCCCCAGCTACCCATTCCTCTCCCTCAACTATCCCTCCTTTACCTATCGCCCAGCTACCCTTCCCTACCCACAGCTACCCTTCCCTCCCCCAGCTACCCTTCCCTACCCACAGCTACCCTTCCTCCCCCAGCTACCCTTCCCTACCCACAGCTACCCTTCCCTCCCCCAGCTACCCTTCCCTACCCCAGCTACCCTTCCCTCCCCCAGCCACCCTTCCCTACCCACAGCTACCCTTCCCTACCACAGCAACCCTTCCTACCCCAACACCCTTCCTACCCCAGCTACCCTTCCCTACCACAGCCACCCTTCCCTACCCCAGCACCCCCTCTCTACCAGCTACCCTTCCTACCCCAATCACCCTTCCCTCTCCCCAGCTACCCTTCCCTACCCACAGCCACCCTTCCCTACCCCCAACACCCTTCCTACCCCAGCTACCCTTCCTACCCCACTACCCTTCCTACCCCCAGCTACCTTCCCTACCCCACACTATCCCTTCCTCCCCCACTACCTTCCCATACCTCCTACCCGCAACCACCCTTCTTACCCAGCTTTCCCTCCCCCCAACTACCCCCTATCTTCCCCCCTCTACCTCCTCCCCAACTATCCCCCCTCTACCTTCCCTCCTCTACCCCCTCTCCCTTCCCCAGCTCTTCCTCCCTCCCCCCTATCCCCCAAGCTCTCCCTCACTCCCCCCTATCCCCTAGCTACCTATCCCCCTACCCCTCTTCCCTCCCGCAGTAGTTTGGGATCACTAGCAGGACAAACCCACGGAGTGTAGTAAAGAGAGCGGGATGAACCTTTAGAACACAAGTATTGCAGGGTTGGAGAAACCTTTTCCAGCACAGAAAGAGAGAATGCATAAAAGGACAGGAATAACTCCCAGGAGAGAGAGAGAGAGAGAGAGAGAGAGAGAGAGAGAGAGAGAGAGAGAAAGGAAACTGCTGTATCTGCGAAAACAAGTGTGATCAACCTTCCTCCCCATTCTCCAGCCATGCCTCTAGCTATCCTTCCACACAGTGAGCGACTCAACCTAGTTTGCAAACTTCACACATTAACAGATATTGTAAAGTAGGGTCATTGTCACTCCTGTTCACCATTCAGTAATATGAACGTGTGCGCCTTTTTCTCTATTACTAATTAGACTCTCTTCTTACGTCAGGTAGAAGAAGGAGTGGAAGGAAAGTTTTGGAATGTGATCTTTCTTTCTGCTGTCTTCCTGTTCTTTGAGAAACATTCTTTGTTTCTGATTCTCTCTTTGTTTCTGTTGCCTCTCTTATCTTTCTCTACTCTCCTTGTCTGTCCTCTCTCTCTTTTATCATTTTATTCTGCCTCCCTCGTTCGTTTTCTAAGTAAAGTAATAATTCCAATTGTCTTTTCTCTTTAAAGAGAGCGTGACATTTTGACTGTACTGTTTACATTCTGGTGACCAGGTAGTGACATCATAGGCTCTGTACTGGGCACAGGAGGTTCATTCCACAGAGTGAGGTGTTCAGTGGTGTTTTGTATGTGTTTCGTTGTAATACTTTGAAGTGTTTGCTAAAGTTACACTGTTTTTTCCTATTCCTGGAATGATAGAAAAATTAGAATCATTGACATCCTCAGCACAGTCTTGTTCTTTGCCTAAAGAAAAAAGTAATTCAGACACTGTATGGGTTAAACTGTATATTTTAAAATGATTATGTCTGGTATTTGAAGGTTGTTAGTATTGGTTGTTAAGATCATTTTATTTCAGTCCCGTAGGTACCATACAGAAAGTATATTACCAATGAGGGAGGGAAAAAGAGTAATAAAAACATCATTGGACCATATGAAGACCCCCTGACTTCAGGGAAAAAAACGCAAACTTAAGTTGTACAGACACATCACACAATCATCTGGACTGGCCAAGACTGTCCTACAGGGAACAGTACAAGGAGTGAGACGAAGAAGAGGCAGACAGGAAAAACAATGGAAAGAAAACATCAGAGAGTGGACTGGCCTTGAGTGGACCGATTTGTTACGGAAATTAGAGCACCACGGGAAGTGGAGGAAGCTGGTTGCAAAATCTTCAGTGATGCCACCACGGTCTACAGGACTGTGTGAAGGTATTCCTTCATGTGTAGCCTGCATGGGGTTTGTGCAGTGAGTGATAGTTATCAACAGAAAGTAGGTTGAGTCATTAGTTCAACCTCAGAGGTGTGATTGTGGAACAAAGAGGTAGATGTACAGAAGATCAGACTTGCTTTCTCAGACTGGTCTTCTCTCCTATCTTAATCCTTTCTTTCTGTCTTCATTCGTCTGCCTGAGATTGTCTCTAGCGGCAATACTCATGCTCAAATCTTTCATCCTGCTTTCTTTAATGACACACTAAGGGTTTGTCTTGCTCTTAAACCTAGCTTATTTTAAAGGACAATGTCTTCTCTATGGTCACTTTTTTGTCCCAAAAGTCTGACTGAGCAAAGCTGCAGAAGTTACTTCCCTTCTGATGCGCTGTTGGCAAAACTAGGTGTGTATTAACAGAGACTGTTGCTGTGTGGCATACTTCGTGTTCTAAAAACTGCAACAACAGGGGTTTAAAGTAACTGCTCCACAACTTTTCCCCATGGAGATGTAAAGGTTAACCCAGATTTTATCCCTCTTCAGTTAATGGGGTGGAACCGTTTCCATTTCCAAATCACTTTCTTGTGTCCTGTGTAATGCAGGGATGAACGCCATTTGTGCGGTGTCGGTCATTGATAATGCATCCTCCTCGGTGTTAGCTGGTGGATAATTATTGTTATCTATTTATTTATTCTTTTACTTCCAGAATAATAGAATAAGCACTAGTGTGCTGTGGGTTTTCCGATCTACTCCCTGGATAAGTAAGAGAGTGTGTATGATGTCCCGTGAAATGTTATCGCTTTCTTTCTTTTTTAGATGTAACACACATTCTGCTTGAGTGCAGTACTCTTAAGGACATAAATCAGGTAAGTACTGAACAGAAAAACACTGTGAATGACAGTTAAAAAATTAAAATTTTAAAACCCTGCTAGCTTAAATGGGATAACTACAATAACAGCACAAAGAAAGAAAGAAAGAAAGAAAAAGGAAAGAAAGAAAGAAAGATAGAAAGAAAGAAAGAACAAGAAAAATTGAAGACAGGAAAAAGAGGACAAAAGTGCAAAGACAGAGAAAGAAATAAAGGGAAAGAAGATAGCAGACAGAAAGACAGAGAGATAGATAGATAGAGAAAAGGTATACAGAAACAAAAAAGGAAGAAAACTGAAACATACAAACAACAGCAACAATAACAAAAGCAGCAGCAATAGCAGCAATAGCAACCACAGCAGTAACACCAAGAAGAAGAACAACAACAATCATCACATCGTAACAATAATGATAACAATAATCATATGAAGAACAATGCTAAAACAACAAAAGCAACAACGAAAGATTGGGGCTACTAAAACATTTAACTAACTCTCTCTATCTCTCGTTCTCTCTCTCTCTCTCTCTCTCTCTCTCTCTCTCTCTCTCATTCTCTCTCTCTCTCTCTCTCTCTCACGTCTCTCTCTCTCTCTCTCTCTCTCTCTCTCTCTCTCTCTCTCTCTCTCTCTCTCTCTCTCTCTCCTCTCTCTCTCTCTCTCGTCTCTCTCTCTCTCTCTCTCTCTCTCTCTCTCTCTCTCTCTCTCTCTCTCTCTCTCTCTCTCCCGTTCTCTCTCTCTCTCTCTCTCTTCTCTCTCTCTCTCTCTCTCTCGTTCTCTCTCTCTCTCTCTCTCTCTCTCTCTCTCTGTAATAAAATCATATTCATATATAATGCTTCCATTGATTCGGAGACATTACGCAATCGAAAGCAAACAGCAAACCGTGCCTCTGAAAAACAAACGCACTCATAACAAGCAGAAAAAGAAGATCATTAGGCAGACTGCAAAGAGTCTTTGGCTGTTGTGGTAAATGGACAAACATCCTATGCTGTTCCCTCTCACACACGCACACACGCTAAAAGCAGGTTTCACCTTTCGAAAAACTATTTTGTGCCGGTAAAAACGAACGAAGAAATGTTAAACACACACACACACACACACACACACACACACGTAAGAGTAGGCCATTGTGTGCCGGTGGGATTAGATGACAATTTACAAAACCGCATACACACGGGGACTGGATATAAAATAGCACATAAGTGCTTATTCCATTATCCTCGATATAAAAGTATAAAATAAAATATATAAAAAATGAAACACACACACACGGGGATGGGATAGCCTAGTGGTTAGAACATTGCGCTCGCAATCTGACGACCCGGGCTCGATTCCCGTTCAAGGGGATATTTTCCCCTGGAGTTAACATCAGTGCAGACTCCACTCTCCCCAAAAGTCCTTCGGATGAGACCATAAACCGTAAGAGTAGGCCATTGTGTGCCGGTGGGAACAGATGACAAATTTACAAAACCGCATACAGATGGGGACTGGATGTAAAAAAGTACATAAGCGCTTACTCCATTAACCTCGATATAAAAAATAAAATAAAAATAATAATAAAATAAACATACACACACAAACACACACACACACACACACACACACGGGACGGGATAGGGACGGGATAGCCTAGTAGTTAGAACATTGCGCTCGCAATCTGACAACCCACGCACACACATACACACACACACATACAAACACACACTTACACACACACACACACATACACACACACACACACAGAGGAACCGCCATGCATGTCGGACACACCATACACACACCATCCCGAAGTCAGAGTACCGCTACCTTAATGGTGGGTAAAAACGGTAAGGAGGTAAAGGTAAAGGAGTCCCATAACCTATAAGGTCGTAGGGGAGCGAGGCGTCAAAGACCTCACTTCTCTAGGGCCAGCATATTGAGGGCGGCGCCCATCTCCTCTCCCTCGCTGCTTTACCTTCCCTGACCCTAAAGAGGGCAGGTACCCATTTACAGCTGGGTGAACTGGGGGAACTGTACTGAAGCCAAGGCGCGCAGACGGTCACCCATCCAAGTGGTAACCACGCTCGACGCTGTTTAACTTGGCTGGGGGAAAGCGAGTGCTCCGACCACTGAGCTGTCCCGTCCCCAACGGTCGCATACCCAAAATCTCACCGGAGTGAACCCTGAGCTCTATACAGGAAAGGACCAAAGACATGTTCATTAGAGCACAGCTTCATCTTTTTAACGAGGACAGCTACACACAAATACGCAGGGTTTTTGTTTTTTTGTGTTTTCCAGAAAGTATTTATTGACCGAAGACACTACCCTTTTAGCGAAAACCAGAATTTTCCCAGATGCATGTGAAGATCGTTACAGCGAGTATCGAATAATCATCGTCATATTTCAACCTTCAAAGCGAACGACAATAGTCATCGTGATATTTCAGTCTTTGTACAGACCAGAAGAAGAAAGGGTAGGAGGAGGAGGAGGGGGAAATATTTGTAAACTGTTAGACTTTGGCTGTATGCTTCTATTAACAGCTTCCAGCGGTTCTTTATCTCTTTATGGTTATGGTTTTAGTTGTTTTATCAGCCTGTCGAATATATGTGGAAAGAGAGACAGACAGACAGACAGAGACAGATAGACAAAGAGAGAGACAGACAGAGACAGATAGAGAAAGAGAGAGAGAGAGAGAAAGAGAGAGAGAGAGAGAGAGAGACAGAGAAAGACACAGAGAGAGAGAGAGAAAGCGCTTATCAATTCAACGAAGACTTTTCAATTAGTTGTAAATGAACAGACTGGATGAGCAAATACTTCAACTATTCACATACCTATTCAGTTTTGTTATATATCCTATGACCAAGTGCCATGCCTACTCAAATGAATATTTCCATGTCCATTTATGTTTCTTGTTCATGATTTTCACAATACTTTCTACACATTTTCAAAGAATAATTTACTCTAAAATAAAAAATAAATAACCCCACAAAATAATAAAAGAGACCAGAAAACACGTTCACTTTTGAGCCAAAATGGCGACAGTCTCATTTCAGCCAATGGCAGCGCGCTGTTCATTTGCTGCCGATCACACGTCAGCTGCACGCAAGCAGGCCTCAGTTTCGTATCTCAGGGGACTTAATTCACAGACTGGGCCAGATGTTGCACCTTTTTCCTCTCAGGTTGTCAGGAGCTCTGGGAAAATGGAACTGGTGCCCAAGGCTCTCTTTCTTTTCTCTGTTCTCGCTTTTTCTTGCCTAGTCTACTTCTTTTCAGGACTGTAATTGGGTGAAGGCTGAATGAGAGTGTGGGTTTGTTAAGTTGAGCTGACTCCAAAGGCCAAAATTGTGTGGTTTGGATTATGTACTGAAGATTTCAAACCATGTTCTTTTTCTTTTTTATCTTCTTGGTGGCAGGGGGGTGAGGTGGCTGAAGTGATAATACTTGTCTACTAGTTTACTGAATTAGTTTTGTTTGGCCCAATTCCCTCAAACTGGGTATTGAAATACAGAATGATAAAACAAAACCCCATGTACAAACGCATGCTGAACGTTTTGTACACACGTTAAAACCAGTCCTGTCTTTTGGAAGAGTAGGCTATTAATACCAGTGGGAATGGATGACAAAATTTACCAAACCGCATGTACACATGGTTTGCATGTAAAGCTTTTTTTCCAATATCCTCGAACTAAAACAATAGATAAATATAATTATCAATAATTGCACGTTTCAGGAGAACTTAATATTTTTACATGGCTATTTCTAGAAAAATGGATTTAAAAAAATTCAAAAGTCTGTTGACAGATAAAACAGAAACCACTCCCAAATCTAAGGTACTATTATCGAATTACCTGGTTGCATGCAGTAACAGCACATTTTTACACTTCCTAGATTCAAACCCTTGTCTTCAATACCATCAGAATTAGAAGCCCACTTTCAAAACTGCGGGCTATTGTATAGAACTCACCAAATAGGGAAACAAACAGGCTTGATTAATCATCCTATCCCATTATCCTCATAATAAAAGAATAAATAAATAAATAACATAAGATTTAAAATCTTTTGTGAATAAATTAAAGATTTTGTTGAAAAAAACAAATGAGCACACGTCATGGATTTTTTGCATGCAACCCTCAATCCCCCCAAAATAAATAAATAAATAACATCAATCAAGCAAACAAAGATCTCAAAGAGACAGACAAACAGAGAGACAGAGAGGCAGACAGAGAAAGAGACAGATACACTAAGACCACATAGAGACAGGGACGTAAGGAAGACAGACAGAGGGAGACAGACAAACAGAGAAAGAAACAAAGAGAGAAAAGGAATGAAGAAAAAAAGAGACATTGTGACACAGAGAAAGAGAGAGTCACAAACATACTGACAGGGACACATAGAAACACAGAAAGAGATATTGAAGAGAGAGAGAGAGAGAGAGAGAGAGAGAGAGAGAGAGAGAGAGAGAGAGAGAGAGAGAGAGTGTGTAAAAGAAATGGATAGAAACAGTGAGAAAAGGGAAAGGGAGAGACAGACAGAGATACAAACTGACAATGGAGGGAGGAAAAGAGACAATGACAATGACAATATTTTATTGTGATAAGCTGTTAAAGCCCACTCACTCAGAGACAGACAGACAGACAGACAGTCAGAGACACAGAGAGAGATAAAGAGAGACAGAGAGAGACAGAGAAAGAAAGACAAAGACACAGAAACAGACAGAGACAGACAGACAGAGACAGAAAGACAAACAGACAGAGAGACAGAGACAGAGAGATAAAAAGAGAGACAGACAAACACAGACAGATAGACAGAAAGACCGACAAACAGACCAACAGACAGATAGACAGACAAACAGACAGACTGACAGACAGACAGACATAACTGGAGACATAGAAAAAAAGTTCTGAGCTTTTCTTAAAATAGGAAAAAATAAAGAAGAAGAATGAGGAGGAGGAGGAGGAGGAGGAGAAGGAGAAGAATGGGCTGAGAACACAAATGCAAGAACGTGTTAAACCAAGAGACAGAAAGAAAGACAAAGCGTTAACAATGTACTAACAATGACCTTATGACCCCCTGACCTTTGGTACCAGACCTATTATTGAAGAGGGGGGGGGGGTGAGGGAGGGGGACAAGGGTGGGAAGGAGTGAGCCAGTGGGTGGTTGGGTTAACAAGCGTTGTTCTACTTTCCTGTCGTTTTCATCTGTTGTTACATATGTTTCAGTCAAACTGGCTTGCAGTTTGCTAGGATGCTAGTACAAGTATAGGCACATGTAAAAGTGTATGTGCAAGGCATGCATGTAGGCATGCACGTGCACACATATCCAAGAGAGAGAGCGAGGGGGAAGGGAAGGAAGGGGGGAGTGGGAGAAGGAGAGAGAGAGGGAGAGAGAGAAGAGAGAGGGAGGGAGAGAAGGATGAGAGAGAGATTCACACACATACATACACACACGCACGCACGCACGCACATGAACGCGCGCGCATGCACGCACGCACACACATACACACATTAAAGGGAAAATAGTTTTTCCAGAAGAAATTCAGAGAGCCATTTCAGAGAGACGCACATCTTAAAAAGACAGAAGGCAGGTTAGATTTCTGAGAGACAGACTGCTTTATAAAAATAAAAAATAAAACATGCCTTCCAGAAGGAGAATTTCCAGAAAAACTTTATATAACGACAAATATTCTGGGGAAAAACTGTATAGCAAAGCTGAAACAGGCATTTAATAAAAAGACATGGCAGAAAAAGACTTTTTTTTTTATAGATGACAGACATTCCAAAAAAAGACAGAAATTCGAGAACAAAAAGCAAACATTCAAGAAAGAACAGAATTCAACAAAACGACAGAAGTTCTAAAAATCGACAGGCATTAAATGAAAAACATTATAAATCATCTCAAAACAAAGAACAAAAATCCCTGAATTTTTAAAAAATTTATTCTTTTATATCGAGGATAATGGAAGAAGCACTTATGTGCTTTTTTACATCCAGTCCCTGTGTGTATGCGGTTTCGTAAATTTTGTTATCCGTTCCCACCGGCACACAATGGCCTACTCTTACGAAAAGCGGAACAGGATTTAACGTGTGCGCAAGATGTTCTGCGTGCGTTCGGGTCCTCGGTTTATAGTCTCATTCGAAGGACCTGAACCCGGAATGCAGGTACATTGATGATCAATAAAAAATAAAAATAAAAATAAAAAAACACCGCAAGATCTCACCATTGCTGAACTTTGAAACAGTAGCCTAGAAACAGAAGAGTAAAGGTTTCACTCAACTGACATACATACATACTACTAACTCACTGGCTGTTGATCTTTATGACAAAGGACACACAGCCACAAACAGTATAGGTCATCACTTCCCTGTTGCCTTTCAAATCTATGCTGCTGTGTCTGTCATATACACACACGCGCGCGCGCGCGCACGCGCGCGTGCACGCTCGCACCCACAAACACACACACAGAGGACGGGATAGCCTAGTGGTTAGATTAACATTGCGCTTGCAATCTGACGACCCGGGTTCGATTCTCGTTAAAGGGGATATTTTCCCCTGGAGTGTCGACTCCACTCTCCCCAAAATTCTTTCAGATGAGACTATAAATCGAGGTCCCGTGTGCGAACGTATTCAGAACATCTTGCGCACACGTTAAATCCTGTTCCGCTTTTGGTAAGAGTAGGTCATTGTGTGCCGGTGGGAACAGATGACAGAATTTACAAAACAGCATACACTTGGGGACTGGATGTAAAAAAGCAATAAGTGCTTGTTCCATTATCCCCGATATAAAAGAATTAAATAAAATTTTAAAAAACGCACGCACGCAAGCACGCGCGCGTACACACACGCACATCTTTTGCGCACTCGTTCAAATTTCGCTTTTCGGAAGAGTAGGCCATTTTGTGCCAGTGTGAACGGTTGGCAAAATTTACAACTGCATACAATCGGGGACGTAATGTAAAAATGTACATGGGTGATAAATCCGTAATGAATAATAAATGAATGAATAATACATGTACATGGGTGCTAAATCCGTAATGAATAATAAATGAATGAATAATAAAATTACACACACGTACACACACACACACATACGTGCGCGCGCACACACACACACACACACACACACACACACTCGGAAGAAAAGTTGTTCCAGGAAGACAATTCAGAGACACGTTCCAGAAACTCACCAATAATAGAAATAAAACAGTCTGAGAAAATTAACATTCCAGCCTGAAAAAGCATTGCAGAAAGACAGATATCACCGAAAAACAACCATTCCGAACAAAACCAGACGTCGCCAAAACGATGGACATTTCAGAAAGATAGGCACTCACGATAACACAAAACCTAGACATATAATTTGGAAAGACATGCTTGAAACATGCTTATTCCATTATGCTCGAAATAAAAGAATGAATAAACAGATAAAACAGCGCACGCACATACACACACGCACGCACGCGCACACACACACACACACACACACACACACACACACACACACAACACACACACACACACACACACATACACACACACGAAAAAAAGCCATAGAAATATTCTGAAAAAGACTTTTTAGATTCTTCGTCGTTATCAAACGCTCAAACAGCAACTACTGATGTCTGTCATATGAGCAAAAATGCGTCGCGCTGCCGTTAAGCGCCTGTCAAGTCAGGCCCAGCGCATCCGAGTTCGGCGTGACTTTCTAGATAAACCTTCCTGGAAAAATTTGACAAAGATCTTCATTAAAAAGAGACATCCTAGTCCAATATTCAGAAAAGACAGATAACAGACAGACATCCAGAAAAGACAGATAACAGACATCAGGATAAAACAGATAACAGACAGACATCCAGATAAAACAGATAACAGACAGATATCCAAAAAAGACAGAGTCTCTCTCTCTCTCTCTCTCTCTCTCTCTCTCTCTCTCTCTCTCTCTCTCTCTGTCTTTCTCTCTCTTATATATCCCTAAGGGTGGGGACTGGATAAAAAAAAAGCACATGGGTGCTTATTCATTTTCCTCGAAATAAAAGAATGTGTCATTGTCATTGTCATTAACAGATAATAGACAAAACATCCAGAAAAGACAGATAACAGACATTCAAAAAAGACAGATAACAGACAGACGTCCAAAAAAGACAGAGTCTCTCTCTCTCTCTCTCTCTCTTCTCTCTCTCTCTCCTCTCTCTTCTCTCTCTCTCTCTCTCTCTCTCTCTCTCTCTCTCTCTCTCTCTCTCTCTCTCTCTCTCTCTCTCTCTCTCGTCTTTCTCTCTCTCTTATATATCCCTAAGGGCGGGGACTAGATGTAAAAAAGCACATGGGTGCTTATTCATTATCCTCGAAATAAAAGAATTTGTCATTGTCATTTGTCAATTTGTCAAAAGACAGATAACAGACAGACATCCAGAACAGACAGATAACAGACAGACATCCAGAAAAGACAGATAACAGACAGACATTTAGGAGAAAGACAGGAAACTTATAACGACAAACTTGCAGAAGAACGGTAATGAAAAAAAGAAGTGGGTGTGTACTATTGACCTCAGAGAAGGAACCAAAAAAAAAAGAAAGGTTAAATTCAACTGACATTTTCACTCAGAGACCTTTGTTCTTTAACGACTGACAACAACGTACAAGTTATTATGGGATACTACTTCCCTGTTGGTATGTGTGCTGACATACTTACACAGCCAAATGAGCGATGTACAATGACAAATCACCATGAAACAAGACACCGAAATGTAGGGAGTTTTTTCCTCAATAATAATAATAATGATGATAATAATAATAATAATAACAACAACAACAACAACAACAACAATATTAATAATAATATTATTATTATTATTATTTTTTAATAATAATAATATTAATGATAATGATAATGATAATAATAATAATAATAATAATAACAATAAACGGAACTTATATCGCGCCATATCTTGCAAAGGCAATTCAAAGCGCACATATTCAAACTAATCTTACACAGTCATCATAAATATCACATATTTCGTTGCGGTTCAGATATGACCGGGATCCTTTTAAGAACAGCTGAAACGTAACAACTATCTACATGTATTTCTATATTTATATCAATCTATCTACCTATCTATCTCTCTTTACATAGATAGATAGATAGATAGATAGATAGATAGACAGATAGACAGATAGACAGATAGATAGATAGATAGATGGATAGATGGATAGATAGATAGATAGATAGATAGATGGATAGATAGATAGATAGATAGATAGATAGATAGATAGATAGATAGATAGATAGATAGATAGATAGATAGATAGATAGATAGATAGATATGGATTCAGATAGTTTATTCATCAGGCCATGGCCCCTCATGAAGGGGATAGTGAACAAAACATACACCATGAAAACCATAAAAAAGCAAATAAACAAACTGATTCTTATGAGTTTAAAAAAACAGCATGTGTGAATGCAGTTTGCATAAACAAGATTCAATCATCACCTGCAAAACTGGAATGTGGGGTCCCGCAGGGATCAGTTCTGCGCCCTGTTCTTTTCACTCTTTACACTGCCCCACTTTCACATATAATAAACCGTCATCAGATCAGCCATCACTTTTATGCAGATGACTCTCATATTCTTAGCAGTGATACACCTGAAAATCTTACTTCTCTCGTGACAAATATATACAACTGCCTTCAAGATATCCAGAACTGGATGATACAGAACAAGTTACAGCTAAATCCAGACAAAACCGAAGCCATGCTTGTAGTGACCAAACACAAACTCTCCCACCACAACAGCTTCAATAGAATTCAGCAATACGTCAATTCCTCTATCCACTGCTGTGACGTATCTTGGGTTTGTTATCGACAACACACTCTCCATGCAAAAAATCATCGCCCAGACCTGCCAATCATGCTACTATCAATTACAGCATATTAGTGCCATTCAAAAGTATCTGTCTACTGATGCAACATCCAAACTTGTCACTTCTCTCATTCTTTCACGTCTGGACTATTGCAATTCTCTTTTGGCTGGTCTGCCAGCATCATCTATCCACTCCCTTCAACGTATACACAACTCTGCAGCTCTACTAGTCGTCAGAAAGAAAACAATCAGAGCACATAACCTCTCTCTTGCAATCTCTCCACTGGCTGCCTGTGACAGAGACTAAGCTATAAGATCAGTACCCTCTGTTACAAATGTCTCCACAAAACAGCACCCTCCTACCTCTGTGACTGTCTCCACCTGTACACTCCTCGTTCCCTCCGCTCTGCTGCAGATACCCTGTGCTTACAAATACCGAGATTCAACCAATCCACAGTTGGCCGTCGCTCTTTCTCTGTTTCTGGTCCGTGATCTGAAATAACCTCCCTCTCTCCCTTCGCCAAAAGCCTACTTATGACACTTTTAAATCCAGCCTCAAGGCATATTTATTCCAAACCTAAGATTTTTTTCCTCCTGTTTCATCTCATTTGTGTGTGTGCGCAAGCATGTGTGTGTACATTTGAATTTGTCAACTCGGTTAATTGGTATTGGTTGTACGTGTATGGGTGTGTTGTATGCAAGCGCTTTGATTTGTTTTTTGTTTATTTTGCAAGATATAGCGCTCTATAAATTCCAGTCATTTTTTTTTTTTTTATTATTATTATTGACGAAGCAATTTCTCTTAACTTAAATGCTTTCAGCAGGAAGGGAAACCACTCCGTAAGTCCTTGTGCCTAACAAGGGGAGGAGATAGTCTGGTAGTAGGGGGTGATGCGCTCATGATCTGCTGACCCGGTTTCGAATCTCGTTCAAGGGGATTTTTCCTCTGGAGTTAACATCAGTGCTGACTCCACGCTCCCCTAAAGTCCTTCGGATGAGACTATAAACCGAGGTCACGTGTGCGAACGCACGCAGAACATCTTGCGCACACGTTAAACCCGTTCCGCCATTTGGAAGAGTAGGCCATTGTATGCCGGTGGGAACAGATGACAAAATTAACAAAACTGTCGATAATATTTTGGCAATATATATCTTTCTTTAATATCTAAATAAGCTGGACAGCATAGTACCAAGTGTGCTTCATCTTCTTTATCCGTTCTACATAATGAACAAATCAAATCATTATCCTTAGAATCTTCTCTCTCTCTCTCTCTCTCTCTCTCTCTCTCTCTCTCTCTCTCTCCTCTCTCTCTCTCTCTCTCTCTCTCTCTCTCTCTCTCTCTCTCTCTCTCTCTCTCTCTCTCTTTAGATGCAGTCTGGCCTGTGTTTGTTTTCTATTTCGATGTCAGTATCCCCTGAACCCCCACCCTGCAGACAGACAGGCAAACAGACAAACAGACAGACAGACAGACAGACAGACAGAGTATCTGCTGTTACCATCACTAATTTCACAGGTCTGTCAACCTGAATGTTCTCTGTGTTTACAGCCTGTCCATCTCTGGCACCAATCTTTCGTGTTCTTCCATGGGAACCTTTTGTTTTTTAAATCCATATTTTGTCGACTGTGTCCGGATTACCTGAGTACGCTGACTGGAAAATAAAATTTGTTTTGTTGGGGGGTTTTTTGGTTCGTGAAATGTTTCATAACTTGTTCTTAAAAGTGAGCTTGAACAAGATTAAACGCTACGTGGAACAGAATTATTAATCATCGAAAAGAAAACAGGTGTACTGCTCACTGACAGCACTGAAGATCTCAGCAGATGGGGACAGAATATTGTCGAGAGGAGTGCAATCACCACATACAGTACAATCACCAGGTACAGTACAACCACCAGTACAATCACCAGATGCAGTACAATCACCAGTACAATCACCAGATACAGTACAATCACCAGATATAGTACAATCACCAGTATAATCACCAGATACAGTACAATCACCAGTACAATCACCAGATACAGTACAATCACCAGTACAATCACCAGATACAGTACAATCATCAGATATAGTACAATCGCCAGTATAATCACCAGATACAGTACAATCACCAGATACAGTACAATCACCAGATACAGTACAATCACCAGTACAATCACCAGATACAGTACAATCACCAGTACAATCACCAGTACAATCACCAGTACAATCACCAGATACAGTACAATCACCAGTATAATCACCAGATACAGTACAATCACCAGATACAGTACAATCACCAGATACAGTACAATCACCACATACAGTACAATCACCACATACAGTACAATCACCAGACACAGTACAATCATCACATACAGTACAATCACCAGACACAGTACAATCATCACATACAGTACAATCACCAGACACAGTACAATCATCAGATACAGTGCAATCACCACATACAGTGCAATCACCACATACAATACAATCACCAGATACAGTACAATCACCAGTACAATCACCAGATAAGTACAATTATCACATACAGTACAATCACCACATACAGTGCAATCACCACATACAATACAATCACCAGATACAGTACAATCACCAGTACAATCACCAGATAAGTACAATTATCACATACAGTACAATCACCAGACACAGTACAATCATCACATACAGTACAATCACCAGACACAGTACAATCACCAGACACAGTACAATCACCAGACACAGTACAATCATCACATA
>CM054163.1:39663120-39668120 GCA_028751875.1 Rapana venosa
CCTCTCACCCCCTTCTACCAATCTCCCTAGCTACCCCCCCCCCTTACCAGTCCCCCTAACTAGCCCCTCCCTCCCCCTTACCAATCTCCCTTAGCTACCCTCCCCCTTTACCAATCCCCTAGCTACCCCCCTCCTATCAGTTTCCCCTAACCACCCCCCTCTTACCAATCCCCCTAGCTACCCCCCTTACCAATCACCTAACCTACCCCTCCCCCCTTACCTACCCCTCCCTTTCCAATCCCCCTAGCTACCCCTCTCCCTCCCCCTTACCATCTCCCAACTACCCTCTCCCTCCCCTTACCAATCTCCCTAACTACCCCTCTCCCTTCCCCCTTACCAATCTCCCTAACTACCCCTCTCCTTCCCCCTTACCAATCTCCCTAATACTCTCCCCTCTCCTTCCCCCTTTACATCTCCCTAGCTACCTCCTTCCCTTCCCCCTTACCAATCCCCCTAGCTACCTCTTTCCTTCCCCTTACCAATCCCCCTAGCTACCTCCTTCCCTTCCCCCTTACCAATCCCCTAGATACCCCTTCCCCTTACCAATCCCCTATACCTATCCTCTCCCCTTACCAATCCCCTTACCCACCCCTCCCCTCTTACCATCCTCCTAGAAACCCCTGCCCACTTACCAATCCCCCAAGCTACCCCTCCCCCTTACCAATCCCCTTACCTACCCTTCCCACTTACCATCCCCTTAGCTACCCCTCCTACTTACCATCGCCCTAGCTACCCCTCCCCCTTACCAATCCCCCTAGATACCCCTTCCCTTCCCCCTTACCAATCCTCCTAGCTACCCCTCTCCTTTACCAATCCCCCTAACCTACCCCTACCCCGTTACCAATCCCCCTAGCTACCCCTCCCCCTTACCAATCCCCCTACCTCCCCCTCCCCCTTACCTATCCCCTAGCTACCCCTCCACCTTACCAATCCCCCTACTACCCCTCCCCCCTTACCAATCCCCTTACCTCCACCTCCCCCCTTTAACCAATTCCCTTACCTACCCCTCCCCCTTCCCAAATTTGCCCCTAGCTACCCCTCCCCCCTTACCAATGCCCCTAGCTACCTCCCCCCCTTACCAATCCCCCTAACTATTGGTACTAGGGGGGGGAAACTGGTAAATAGGGCTTGCACTTGGAAAAATTCTCTAGAAATGGATAAAAGAAATAATTATTTTTTAAAAGGGAACAACGGCCAAGTTAATGTTAAATCTCTTTTCAAAATCTTAGTGTCCCAAAATTAGGATATGACGACGAGACGACGAAACGATATATCACAATTATAATCAACGGCCCAGTGTTTGTCAATGATATCCTGACAAAGACAAAGAGAACACGAAAGGTTTTAAAGTCATACAACCCCCCTCCTGGGAGGGGACTGGAATAGGGTGGGAAACTGGTATAGGGTGGGTTTACTGTAAGTAAGGGGGGGGACGGTAATAGGGGGGGTACGGGTAAGTAGGGTGGGGACTGTAAGGGGATGAGGACTGTAAGTAGGGTGGGGACTGGTAATGGGGGTGGGGTACTGAAAGTAGGGTGGGGGACTGGTAAGTAGGGGTGGGGTACGGGTAAGTAGGGGGTACGGTAAGGGGGTGAGGGACTGGTAAGTAGGGGTGGAGGACTGGTAATGGGAGTGGGACTGGTAAGGGGGGAGGGGACTGGTAAGTTAGGGTGGGGTACGGGTAAGGGGGGAGGGGACTGGTAAGTAGGGGGGGGTACTGGTAAGTAGGGGTGGGGTACTGGAAAGTGGGGGGTGGGGTACTGGTAAGGGGGGAGGGGGACTGGTAAGTAGGGGGTGGGGTACGGGTAAGTAGGGGTGGGGTACTGTAAGTAGGGTGGGGTACTGGTAAGGGGGGAGGGGGACGGGTAATGGGGGGTTTGGGGTACTGTAAGTAGGGGGTGGGGTACTGGTAAGTAGGGGTGGGGTACTGGAAGTGGGGGGGGAACGGGTAAGGGGGGAGGGGACTGGTAAGTAGGGTGGGGTACGGTAAGGGGGGAGGGGGGGGAACTGGTAAGAGGGGTGGGGACGGAAAAGTAGGGGTGGGGTACTGGTAAATGGGGGGTGGGTACTGGTAAGTAGGGGTGGGGACTGGAAATTTGGGGGGTGGGGTACGGGTAAGTAGGGGTGGGGTACTGGTAAGTAGGGGTGGGGTACTGGTAATTAGGGGGGGGGGTACGGTAATGGGGGGTGGGTACTGGTAAGGGGGGAGGGGGACGGGGTAAGTAGGGGGGGGGACTGGTAAGTAGGGGGTGGGTACTGGTACTAGGGGTGGGTACGGGTAATAGGGGTGGGGTCGGTAAGAGGGGTGGGTACTGGTAAGTAGGGTGGGGTACTGGAAAGGGGAAGGGGGTACTGGTAAGTATGGTGGGTACGGTAAGTAGGGTGGGGTACGGGTAAGTAGGGGGGGTATTGGTAAGTGGGGGTGGGGTACGGGAAAGGGGGAAGGGGGACTGGTAAGGGGGAGGGGGCTGGTAAGTAGGGGGTAGCTGGAGGGGTAAGGTAAGGGGGGATCTGTAACAAGAGGTAGGTATTGGAGTATCTGGGAGAGGGAATGGATAAGGAGGTAGCTGGGAGATGGGGTAGGTATTTATTTTATTTTTTACTTTTTTCTTCTATTTCGAGGATAATGGAATAAACACTCATGTGCTTTTTTTTCCATCTATTCCCCGTGTGTTTGCAGTTTTGTACATTTTGTCATCCGTTCCCAACGGCACACAATGGCCTACTCTTTTCCAAAATCAGAACGGGTTTTAACATGTGCACAAGATGTTCTGCGTGCGTTCACACACAGGACCTCGGTTTAAAGTCTCATCTGAAGGACTTTTGGGGAGAGTGGAGTCTGCACTGATGTTAACTCCAGGTAAAAAAATCCCCTTTAACGGAATTCAAACCCAGGTCATGAGATTGCGAGCGCAATGTTCTAACCACTAGACTTTCCTGTCCTTCAAAATTCTAACCACAAGGTTATTCCTCCCCTAAGAAAAACGCGGAAAACTAAAAGAAAAGAAAAAGAACAAAGTAGCCATGGCCAACTGATAGACTAATCCTTTTTTCTAAGAGAGGAGAGTATGACAAGATGAGACACTCTGGCGGAAAGAATGGCTGACTTCCGGGACTGAGAGCTTTTGTGACTTCTTGTACAGACTGAGTCATGTCCCCTGAGACAACCAATTGAAGGTCTCGCTTGCGTGACGTAGACGTGTGCTCCGCAGAAAGGCCGCACACCGCTATTAAAAAATCACTCTTTTCCTTCTGTTTTTCTATGTGACTCATATTCATACCGCACGTACTAAGGCATCTACAGAAATAAAAACCACTTTTTGTGAAAGACTAGCCTCTGACTCAAAACTCGTGTGATTTTGAACAAATTTGGTAGGTTTTATTTCTTTTTAATTTTTCACCAAACACTGTTACCCCCTCAGTTCTTTGTCGTCTGCTAGCTTCCTTACCCCAATATGTATGCGCGGGGTCAACCCTGTAGGAATACAGGCAATCCTCATTTGGTGATTATTTCCACCTTTCTCGTGACTACCTGGTATTGCTCTATGTCCTCAATCCCCAAAACAAGTACGCAATCCATTTTTTTCATGCTTAAAAAAATCTGTGAAAATCACCAACTTTTTTTCCACTCGCACTCTATAGAAGATACTACATGACCCCCCAAATTAATACCGGTTTGTAGCCAAAATGGTGGCAATTTGATGGGGAAGGACTGATTAGCTTTGAAACCTCCACAGACAGGTTTTTGTTACTTACTAGCTAATGTTGGTGTATAGGTTCTTTTTATATAGATGTTTGTGGTGTGTGTTTTTTATATGTATTGGTCTTGAATTTGTGTTGCTGTCTGGGATTTCTGTTGGTGTCTGTCTGCTGCATGCATGTCTGTCTGTCTGTCTGTCTGTTTCTGCCTCTTTCTGTCTTTCTTTGTGTGTCATTCCTCTTCCACCCCCTCTTCTTCTGTCTGCCTGCCTGTCTCTCAGTGTCTGTCTTTTGTCTCTGTCTGTCTGACTGACTCCCCAAAAGTCCTTCGGATGAGACTATAAACCGAGGCCCCGTGTGCGAACGCATGCAGAACATCTTGCGCACATGTTAAATCATGTTCGGCTTTTTGTAAGTGTAGGCCATTGTGTGCCGGTGGGAACGGATGACAAAATTTACAAAACCGCATACACACGGGGCTGGATGTAAAAAAGCACCTAAATGCTTATTCCATTATCCTCGATATAAAAGACTAAATAAATAAATTAAATAAATATTACTCTCTTCTCCTTTCCCCCCCCCCCCTCTCCTCTCTCTCTCTCTCCCTCTCTTCCCTCCCCCCCTCTCCCCCTTCTCTCTTTTCCTCCCTCCCTCCCCTCTCTCTCTCCCCCCTCTCTCTCTCTCCTTCCCCTCTCTCTCCCCCTCTCCCCCCTCTCTCTTTCCCTCCCTCCCTCTCTCTCTCCCTCTCCCCCCCCTCTCTCTCTTCCTTCCCTCTCCCCCCCTCTCTCTCTCTCTCCCTCTCTCTCCCTTCCCCTCCTCTCTTTTCCCTCTCTCTCTCCTCTCTCCCTTCTCTCTCTCCCTTCCCTCTCTCATCTCTCTCTGTGTGATCTTAGGCATAATCTATAATCTAGATTTAGTTATTCATTCAAGGAAGAAAAAAAGTTCATTCAATGATGTACAGGGAACTAGACAACATCAGTTGGGTGATGTTCTAATGCACGTAGTTGTCTTGATCGTCATGTTCATCATGCACTTTCACTAATTTTCAGGAAGATACAAATTAAACTGACGATGCATTTGCTTTATATTTTATGCTATTCCATTTAATACTTAGCACTCTTTCTACAAATGGATGTATTTCTCTTGATCCTTATGCTCATAACGCACTTTCAATGATTCTTACTATGGAAAAGAGCTAAACCTGACATTATATATTTTTTAATATTCTATGTAGTTTCATTTAATACTTAACAGTCTGGATTTTTTGTGAAATGTTCAAATTTTCTTTGCTCTGATTCTCC
>CM054163.1:39673120-39691117 GCA_028751875.1 Rapana venosa
TTCATAAATGAATACTGAATATATTTTGCTTCAGAGTTAAAAAAGAAGACTGTTTTTCTCCAGTTTCTCTTTTTCTTGTTCATTTCATCTTTCTTGTCGTTCATCTTTTCTGTATTTATTAATATTATCTTCTGACATCAAGGAAAAGATGGACAGCAGACGACAGGGACAACAGACAGGGACAACAGACAGGGACAGCAACAGGGGCACAGACGACAGGGACAGCAGACGACAGGACAACAACAGGACAAAAACGACAGGGACAACAGACAGGCAAACACACGGGACAACAGACAGGAAACAGACAGGGGCAACACACAGGGACAACACACAGGGACAACACACAGGGACAACACACAGGGACAACACACAGGGACAACACACAGGGACAACACACAGGGACAACAAGGGCCTAGCTTCATTTTCTTCCACAACTTTACCCCCACAACTCCAGACAACTAGGCACCACAGCTCTTCCATTTTTTCAGTCCAAAAAGTTCTCTGCCCTTTAGCAGTTGCTGGATTATCTCCCTTGGGGAGCACGTACTGTGACCTGCCTGCGTGACGTTGACGTCTGTTCCGCACGGAATGAACAAGACAGCTGCCATTGGTTGAAATGAGCTGGACGCCAACATGGCGCTGAAGCACAATAGTGCCTGGGGGATGTCTGATTTGTTTTGTTGTTATTGTTGTCCTTCTTTCGTGTTACTGAGGGGACATATTCAGTTTGATGAAGAAGAATGAAAGAAGGAAGAAAGAGCACAAAAATCACTTAGATGGAACAGAAAAAGAAACAAAAACAGAAAAGTCTTTTATATCGTTAGAAAAAAATGAAAATATGACAGAAAAATTTCACAAATCAAGAAGACCAAAACCTCCTGAAATGATCTGTCATCTAAGCTTGGAGTGTTATAATCTTGAATACACTACTATGGAGACAGATGTATTTCAAACCTGACCAAAGAAAAACGGACAATTTGGCCATCATACGACTAAACGAACAAATACAGACAAATAATGTTGTTTAGGTTGGGGATGTCAGTTGCATGCATATCATGAAATGTCATTCTTTTTCATAAATGAATACTGAATATATTTTGCTTCAGAGTTAAAGGAGAAGATTGTTTACTCCATGTTTCTCTTTTTCTTCTTTCATTTCTTCTTTCTATTTTCCCATCTTTTCTGCATTCATTAATGTCTATCTTCTGATATCATGGAAAAGAGCAAGACAGCAGACGACAGTGACAACAGACAGAGACAACAGACAGGGACAACAGACAGGGACAACAGACAGGGACAACAGACAGGGACAACACACAGGGACAACACACAGGGACAACACACAGGGACAACACACAGGGACAACAGACAGGGACAACAGACAGGACAACACACAGGGACAACAGACAGGACAAAGACAGGGACAACAACAACAGGGACAACAACAACAGGGGCAACACACAGGGACAACACACAGGGACAACAGACAGAGACAAAGACAGGACAACAGACAGGGACAAAAGACAACAGGGACAACACACAGGGACAACAGACAGGGACAACACACAGGGACAACACACAGGGACAACACACAGGGACAACAGACAGGGACAACAAGGGCCTAGCTTCGTTGTCTTCCACAACTTTACCCCCACAACTCCAGACAACCAGGCGCCACAACTCCTCCATTTCTTCAGGCCAAAAGGTTTTCTGCCCTTTAGCAGTTGATGGATTACCTCCCTTGGGGAGTACGTACTGTGACCTGCCTGCGTGACGTTGACGTCTGTTCCGCACGGAATGAACAAGACAGCTGCCATTGGTTGATATGAGCTGGATGCCAACATGACGCTGAAGCACAATAGTGCATGGGGGATGTCTGGTTTGTTTTGTTTTTAGTGTTGTTCTTCTTTCGTGTTACTGAGGGGACATAATCAGTTTGATGAAGAAGAATGAAAGGAAGGAAAGAAGGAAGAAAGAAAACGAAAATCACTGAGATGGAAAAGAAAAACAAAAACAGAAAAGTCTTTTATAATGCTAGAAATAATTGAAAATAGGACAGACAAATTTTACAAATCAAAAAGACCAAAACCTCCGGAAATGTTCTGTCATCTAAGCTTAGAGCATTATAATCTTGAATACATTAGTATGGAGACAGATGTATTTCAAACCCGACTAAAGAAAAACAGACAGTTTGGCCATCATATGACTAAACAAACAAACAAAGACAAATAATGTTGTTTAGGATGGGGATGTCAATTGCATGCATATCAGGAAATGTCATCCCTTTTCATAAATGAATACTGAATATATTTTGCTTTAGAGTTAAAAGAGAAGATTGTTTACTCCATTTTTTTCCTTTTTCTTCTTTTATTTCATCTTTCTTGTCTTTCATCTTTTCTGTATTTATTAATATTTATCTTCTGACATCAAGGAAAAGAGTGGGACAGCAGACGACAGGGACAACAGACAGGGACAACAGACAGGGACAACAGACAGGGACAACAGACAGGGACAACAGACAGGGACAACAGACAGGGACAACAGACAGGGACAACAACGACCTAGCTCTATTTTCTTCCACAACTTTATCCCCACAACTCCAGACAACAAGGCGCCACAACTCTTTCATTTTTTCAGTCCAAAAAGGTTCTCTGCCCTTTAGCAATGACTGGATTACCTCCCTTGGGTAGCACGTACTGTGACCTGCCTGCGTGACGTTGACGTCTGTTCCGCACGGAATGAACAAGACAGCTGCCATTGGTTGAAATGAGCTGGACGCCAACATGGCGCTGAAGCACAATAGTGCATGGGGGATGTCTGGTTTGTTTTGTTTTTATTGTTGTCCTTCTTTCGTGTTACTGAGGGGACATAATTAGTTTGCTGAAGAAGAATGAAAGGAAGGAAAGAAGGAAGAAAGAAAATGAAAATCACTGAGATGGAAAAGAAACAAAAACAGAGAACTTTGATAATCCAATGTCAGAAACAAATGAAAATAGGACAGAAAAAATTGTAAGACCAAGAGGAATACAAACTCCTGAAATGATTTGTTATCTAAGCTTGGAGTGTTGGGATGCATTTCAAACCTGACCAAAGAAAAACTGACAGTTTGGCCATAATATGACAAAACAAACAAACAAACAAAGACAAACTATGCTGTATAGAAAAAAAATGTTCTTTAGGAGGAGGATATTAGTTGCAAGCATATGAGGAAATGCCATTCTTTTTCATAGATAGATACTGAATATATTTTGCTTCAAATTTAAAAGAGAAGATTGTTTACTCCGTGTTTCTCTTTTTTCTTCTTTCATTTTTTTTCCTGTCTTTTCTGTATTCATTAATATCTGTCTTCTGACATCAAGGAAAAGAGCAGGACAACAGATGACAGTAACAACAGACAAGGACAACAGACAGGGACAACAGACAGGGACAACAGACAGGGACAACAGACAGGGACAACAGACAGGGACAACAGACAGGGACAACAGACAGTGACAACAGACAGGGACAACAGACAAGGACAACACACAGGGACAACAGACAGGGACAACAGACAGGGACAACACACAGGGACAACAGACAGGGACAACAGACAGTGACAACAGACAGGGACAACAAGGACATAGCTTCAATTTCTTCCACAACTTTACCCGCACAACTCCAGACAACCAGGCGCCACAACTCCTCCATTTCTTCAGGCCAAAAGGTTATCTGCCCTTTAGCAGTTGCTGGATTACCTCCCTTGGGGAGCACGTACTGTGACCTGCCTGCGTGTCGTTGACGTCTGTTCCACGCGGAATGAACAAGACAGCTGCCATTGGTTGAAATGAGCTGGACGCCATGCTGGTACTGAAACACAATACTGCATGGGAGGGAAGATGTCTGGCTTTGTTGTTGTTTTGTTTTTGTTCTTTTGTCAGGCTGAGGGGACATGACGAGTTTTCCGAAGAAAAATGGGACAGAAGGAAGGAAGAAGGGAAACAAAAATAACAAAGATGGAAAAGAAATCAACATAGAACGGTCGTTGATAGTCCAATGTCAGAAAAAAATGAAAATAGAACAGAAAAAATTTGAGAAGCAAGAGGAAGACAAACTCCAGAAATGATCTGTCATCTAAGCTTGGAGTGTTATAATCTTGAATACACTACTATGGAGTCAGATGCATTTCAAACCTGACCAAAGAAAAACAAACAGTTTGGCCATCATGTGACTAAACAACCAAACAAATTAAGATAGATAATGTTATTTAGGAGGAGGTATCAGTTGCATGCATGCCATAAAATGTCACCTCTTTTCTTAGAAAATGCTGCACATCTTTCACATTACAAGCCACAAAATAGGTTTTTACTCCATTTTTTCTCTCCTTTTTCTTCTTTTATTTCTTCCTTCTTTTTACATGTTTTCTGCATTCATTAATATCTATCTTCTGACATCATGGAAAACAGCAAGACAGCAGACAACAGGGACAACAGACAGGGACAACAACGGACATAGCTCTATTTTCTCCCACAACTTTACCCCCACAACTCCAGACAACAAGGCTCTTCCATTTTTTCAGTCCAAAAAGTTCTCTGCCCTTTAGCAAGTGACTGGATTACCTCTCTTGGGGAGCACGTACTGTGACCTGCCTGCGTGACGTTGACGTCTGTTCAATGAAAAAAGGACAGAAAAATTTCACAAATCAAGAAGTCCAAAACCTCCGGAAATGATCTGTCATCTAAGCTTGGAGTGTTATGATCTTGAATACACTACTATGGGGACAGATGCATTTCAAACCTGACCAACGAAAAACTGACAGTTGGGCCATCCTACGACAAAACAACAAATAAAGACAAATAATGTTGTTTTGGAGGAGGAAATAAGTTGCATGCATATCAGGATATGTCATTCCTTTTCATAAATGAATACTGAATATATTTTGCTTCAGAGTTAAAAGAGAAGACTGTTTACTCCATTTTTCTCATTTTTCTTATTTCAATTCTTCTTTCTTGTCTTTCATCTTTTCTGTATTTATTAATATCTATCTTCTGACATCAAGGAAAAGAGTGGGACAGCAGACGACAGGGACAACAGACAGGGACAACAGACAGGGACAACAGACAGGGACAACAGACAGGGACAGCAGACGACAGGGACAACAGACAGGGACAACAGACAGGGACAACAGACAGGGACAACAAACAGGGACAACAGACCCGGGACAAAAGGACAGGGACAACAACAGGACCAAAACACAGGACAACCACACAGGGACAACACACAGGGACAACAGACAGGGACAACAGACAGGGACAACACACAGGGACAACAAACAGGGACAACAAGGACTTAGCTTCGTTGTCTTCCACAACTTTACCCCCACAACTTTAGACAACAAGGCACCACAGCTCTTCCATTTATTCAGTCCAAAAGGTTCTCTGCCCTTTAGCAGTTGATGGATTACCTCCCTTGGGGAGTACGTACTGTGACCTGCCTGCGTGACGTTGACGTCTGTTCCGCACGGAATGAACAAGACAGCTGCCATTGGTTGAAATGAGCTGGACGCCAACATGGCGCTGAAGCACAATAGTGCATGGGGGGATGTCTGGTTTGTTTTGTTTTTATTGTTGTCCTTCTTTCGTGTTACTGAGGGGACATAATTAGTTTGCTGAAGAAGAATGAAAGGAAGGTTAGAAGGAAGAAAGAAAACGAAAATCACTGAGATGGAAAAGAAAAACAAAAACAGAAAAGTCTTTTATATTGCTAGAAAAAATTGAAAATAGGACAGACAAATTTTACAAATCAAAAAGACCAAAACCTCCGGAAATGTTCTGTCATCTAAGCTTAGAGCATTATAATCTTGAATACATTAGTATGGAGACAGATGTATTTCAAACCTGACTAAAGAAAAACAGACAGTTTGGCCATCATATGACTAAACAAACAAACAAATAAAGACAAATAATGTTGTTTAAGATGGGGATGTCAGTTGCATGCATATCAGGAAATGTCATTTCTTTTCATAAATGAATACTGAATATATTTTGCTTCAGAGTTAAAAGAGAAGACTGTTTACTCCATGTTTCTCTTTTTCTTCTTTCATTTCATCTTTCTTGTCGTTCATCTTTTCTGTATTTATTAATATTTATCTTCTGACATCAAGGAAAAGAGTGGGACAGCAGACGACAGGGACAACAGACAGGGACAACAGACAGGGACAGCAGACAGGGACAGCAGACGACAGGGGCAGCAACGACAGGGGCAACAGACAAGGGGCAGCAACGACAGGACAACAACAGGGACAACACACAGGGGCAACAGACAGGGACAACAGACAGGGACAACAGACAGGGACAACACACAGGGACAACACACAGGGACAACACACAGGGACAACACACAGGGACAACACACAGGGACAACACACAGGGACAACAAGGGCCTAGCTTCATTTTCTTCCACAACTTTACCCCCACAACTCCAGACAACTAGGCACCACAGCTCTTCCATTTTTTCTGTCCAAAAAGTTCTCTGCCCTTTAGCAGTTGCTGGATTATCTCCCTAGGGGAGCACGTACTGTGACCTGCCTGCGTGACGTTGACGTCTGTTCCGCACGGAATGAACAAGACAGCTGCCATTGGTTGAAATGAGCTGGACGTCAACATGGCGCTGAAGCACAATAGTGCATGGGGGGATGTCTGGGGTTTTTTTTATTATTGTTGTCCTTCTTTCGTGTTACTGAGGGGACATATTCAGTTTGATGAAGAAGAATGAAAGAAGGAAGAAAGAGCACAAAAATCACTTAGATGGAACAGAAAAAGAAACAAAAACAGAAAAGTCTTTTATATCGTTAGAAAAAAATGAAAATATGACAGAAAAATTTCACAAATCAAGAAGACCAAAACCTCCTGAAATGATCTGTCATCTAAGCTTGGAGTGTTATAATCTTGAATACACTACTATGGAGACAGATGTATTTCAAACCTGACCAAAGAAAAACGGACAATTTGGCCATCATACAACTAAACGAACAAATACAGACAAATAATGTTGTTTAGGTTGGGGATGTCAGTTGCATGCATATCATGAAATGTCATTTTTTTTCATAAATGAATACTGAATATATTTTGCTTCAGAGTTAAAGGAGAAGATTGTTTACTCCATGTTTCTCTTTTTCTTCTTTCATTTCTTCTTTCTATTTTTCCATCTTTTCTGCATTCATTAATGTCTATCTTCTGATATCATGGAAAAGAGCAAGACAGCAGACGACAGTGACAACAGACAGAGACAACAGACAGGGACAACAGACAGGGACAACAGACAGGGACAACAGACAGGGACAACAGACAGGGACAACACACAGGGACAACAGACAGGGACAACAGACAGGGACAACAGACAGGGACAAAAGACAGGGACAACAGACAGGGACAACACACATGGACAACACACAGGAACAACAGACAGGGACAACAGACAGGGACAACAGACAGGGACAACAGACAGGGACAACAGACAGGGACAAAAGACAACAGGGACAACACACAGGGACAACACACAGGGACAACAAGGACCTAGCTTCGTTGTCTTCCACAACTTTACCCCCACAACTCCAGACAACCAGGCGCCACAACTCCTCCATTTCTTCAGGCCAAAGGGTTCTCTGCCCTTTAGCAGTTGATGGATTACCTCCCTTGGGGAGTACGTACTGTGACCTGCCTGCGTGACGTTGACGTCTGTTCCGCACGGAATGAACAAGACAGCTGCCATTGGTTGATATGAGCTGGACACCAACATGGGGCTGAAGCACAATAGTGCATGGGAGGGAAGATGCTGGCTTTGTTGTTGATTTGTTTTATGTTCTTTTGTCAGGCTGAGGGACATGACGATTTTCCGAAGAAAAAATTGTACAGAAGAAGGAAAGAGGGAAACAAAAATAACACGATGGAAAAGAAGATCACATAAGAACGGTCGTTGATAGTCCAACTGTCAAGAAAAAAAATGAAAATAGAACAGAAAAAATTTTGAGAAGCAAGAGAAGACAAACTCCAGAAATGATCTGTCATCCGTAAGCTTGGGAGTGTTATAATCATGAATACACAACTATGGGTCAGATGCATTTCAAACCTGACCAAAGAAAAACAAACAGTTTGGCCATCATGTGACTAAACAACCAAACAAATTAAGATAGATAATGTTATTTAGGAGGAGGTATCAGTTGCATGCATGCCATAAAATGTCACCTCTTTTCTTAGAAAATGCTGCACATCTTTCACATTACAAGCCACAAAATAGGTTTTTACTCTTTTTTCCTCTCCTTATTCTTCTTTTTTTCCTTCCTTCTTTACATGTTCTGCATTCATTAATATCTTATCTTCTGACATCATGAAAACAGCAAACAGCAGACAACAGGGACAACAGACAGGTACAACAACGGACGATAGCTCTAATTTCTCCACAACTATTACCCCCACAACTCCAGACAACAAGGCTCTTACCATTTTTCAGTCCAAAAAGTTTTCTCTCCCTTTAGCAAAGTGACTGGATTACCTCTCCTTGGGAGCACGTACTGAACCTGCTGCGTGACGTTGACGACTGATTCAATTAAAAAAGGACAGAAAAATTTCACAAATCAAGAAGTCCAAAACCTCCGTAAATGACCTGTCATCTAAGCTTGGAGTGTTATGATCTTGAATACACTACTATGGGGACAGATGCATTTCAAACCTGACCAACGAAAAACTGACAGTTGGGCCATCCTACGACAAAACAACAAATAAAGACAAATAATGTTGTTTTGGAGGAGGAAATAATTGCATGCATATCAGATATGCTTCCTTTTCATAAATAATACTGAAAAAATTATTGCTTCAGAGTTAAAAGAGAAGACTGTTACTCCATTTTTCTCATTTTCTTATTCAATTCTTCTTTCCTTGTCTTCATCTTTCTGTATTTATAAAATCTATCTTCTACATCAAGGAAAAGAGTGGGACTGCAGACGACAGGGGACAACAGACGGGACTACAGACAGGGACAACAGACAGGGACAACAGACAGGACAGCCACTACAGGGACAACAGACAGGGACAGACAGACAGGGGACATCAGACAGGGACAACAGACAGAGACAACAGCCAGGGACAAACGGCCAGGGACAACAGACAGGGACAACACACAGGACAACACACAGGACAACACGACAGGGACAACAGACTGGGACAACAGACAGGGACAATCACACAGGGACAACAAACAGGGACAACATGGACTTAGCTTCGTTGTCTCCACAACTTTACCTCCACAACTTAAGACACACAAGGCACCACAGCTCTTCCATTTATGTCATCCAAAAGGTTCTCTGCCTTTAAGCAGTGATGGATTACCCCCTTGGGGAGTACGTACTGTACCTGCCTGCGTGACGTTTGACGTCTGTTCCGCACGAATGAACAAGACAGCTGCATTGGTTGAAATGAGCTGGACGCCAACATGCGCTGAAGCACAATAGTGCATGGGGGATGTCTGGTTTGTTTGTTTTTATTTGTTGTCCTTACTTTCGTGTACTGAGGGGACATAATTAGTTTGCTGAAGAAAATGAAAGGAGGGTTAGAAGGAAGAAAGAAAGCGAAAATCACTGAGATGGAAAAGAAAAACAAAAACAGTACAAGTCTTTTTATATTGCTAGAAAAGAAATGAAAAGTTATAGACAGACAAATTATAGCAAATCAAAATACCAAAACCTCCGGAAATGTTCTGTCATCTAAGCTTAGGAGCATTTTAATCTTGAATACATTAGTATGGAGACAGATGTATTTCAAACTGACTAAGAAAACCAGACAGTTTGGCCCTCATAATGACTAAACAAACAAACACAAAAAGACCAAAAAATGCTGTTTAAGATGGGCTGTCAGTTGCAATGCATATCAGGAAATGTCATATCTTTTCATAAATGAATCAGAATATATTTTGGCTTCAGAGTTAAAAGAGAAGACTGTTTACTCCATGTTTTTTTTTTTTTTTTATTCTCTTTTTCTTCTTTCGATTTTCATCTTTCTTGACGTTCTCTTTTCTGTATTTATAAATATTTATCTTCTGCCATCAAGGAAAAGAGTGGGACAGCAGACGACTGGACAAGCATACAGTGACATCAACAGTGAAAGCAGACAGGGACATGCAAAGACGACAGGTGACAGCCAACACAGGGACAACAACAGGGACAGCAGACACAGGACAACAGACAGTGACAACACACAGGACACAGACAGGGACAACAGACAGGGACAAAAGACAGGACAACACACAGGGACAACACACAGGGACAACACACAGGGACAACACACAGGGACAACACACAGGGACAACACACAGGGACAACAAGGGCCTAGCTTCATTTTCTTCCACAACTTTACCCCCACAACTCCAGACAACTAGGCACCACAGCTCTTCCATTTTTTCTGTCCAAAAAGTTCTCTGCCCTTTAGCAGTTGCTGGATTATCTCCCTAGGGGAGCACGTACTGTGACCTGCCTGCGTGACGTTGACGTCTGTTCCGCACGGAATGAACAAGACAGCTGCCATTGGTTGAAATGACTTGACGTCAACATGCGCTGAAGCACAAAGTGCATGGGGGGATGTCTGGTTTTTTTTATTATTGTTGTCCTTCTTTCGTGTTACTGAGGGGACATATCAGTTTGATGAAGAAGAGAAGAAAGAAGGAAGCAAGAGCACAAAAATCACTTAGATGGAACAGAAAAAGAAACAAAAACAGAAAAGTCTTTATATCGTTAGAAAAAATGAAAATATGACAGAAAAATTCACAAGATCATAAGACCAAAACCCTGAAATGACTGTCATCTAAGCTTGGAGTGTTATAACTTGAATACACTACTATGGAGACAGTTATTTCAAACCTGACCAAAGAAAAACGACATTTGTCCATCAACAACAAAACGAACAATACAGACAAATAATGTTGTTTAGGTTGGGATGTCAGTTGCATGCATATCATGAAATGTCCATTTTTTTTTCATAAAGAATAGCTGAGTCTAGTTTTGCTTCAGAGTTAAAAGGAGAGATTGATTACTCCATGTTTCTCTTTTTCTTCTTTCATTTCTGCTTATCTATTTTTCCATCTTTTCTGCATTCATAAATGTCTATCTTCGATATCATGGAAAAGAGCAAGACAGCAGACGCAGTGACAACAGACTGAGACAACAGACAGTGGACAACAGACAGGACATCAGACAGGGGACAACAGACCAGGGACAACAGACATGGACAACACACAGGGACAACAGACAGGACAACAGACAGGGACAACAGACAGGGACAACAGAACAGGGACAACAGACCGGACAACCCACATGGACGAACACCACAGGAACACCAGACAGGGACAACAGACTGGGACAACAGACCAGGGACAACAGACAGACAACAGACAGGGACAAAAGACAACAGGTACAACACACAGGACAACCACAGGGACAACCAGACCTAGCTTTCGTTTGTATTCCACAACTTTACCCCCACAACTCCAACAACCAGGCGCCACAACTCTCCATTCCTTCAGGCCAAAGTTCTCTGCCCTTTAGCAGTTGATGATTACCTCCCTTGGGATACGAACTTTGACCTGCCTGCGTGACGTTGACGTCTGTTCCGCACGGAATGAACAAGACAGCTGCCATTGGTTGATATGAGCTGGACACCAACATGGCGCTGAAGCACAATAGTGCATGGGGGGATGTCTGGTTTGTTTTGTTTTTATTGTTGATCTTCTTTCGTGTTACTGAAGGGACATAATCAGTTTGCTGAGAAGAATGAACGGAAGGAAGAAAGAAGAATGAAAACGAAAATCACTGAGATGGAAAATAAAAACAAAAACGGAAAAGTCTTTTATTTTGCTAGAAAAAAAATGAAAATAGGACAGACAAATTTTACAAATCAAAAAGACCAAAACCTCCGGTAATGACCTGTTTCATCAAAGCTGGAGTGTTTATGATCTTGAATACACTACTATGGACAACTGCTTTCAAACCAACCAAAGAAACACAGACAGTTTCGTCGTCCATATGACAAACAAAACAATAAGACAAAAATGTTGTTTAGAAAAAGATAATAATGTTGTTAGGAGGAGAAAATCATTGCATGCATAACAGGAATGTCAATCGATTTTCATAATAAATAAGAATAATATTTTTGCTTCAAAGGTAAAAGAGAGGATTGTTTACTCCATTTTCGCCTTTTTCTTCTTTTATTCTTCTTTCTTTTTCCCCGCTTTTCTGTATTCATTATACTATCTTCTGACATCAGGGAAAAGAGGCAGACAGCAGACGATAGTGACAACAGACGAACAGGAACAACCATACACCAGGGACTACAATCAGGGACCAACAGACATGGACAACAGACAGGGACAACAGACAGGCAACAGACAGGGACAACAGGGACAACAAACAGGGACAACAGACAGGGACAACAAACAGGGACAACAGACAACAGGGACAACAGACAGGGACAACAAGGACCTAGCTTCATTGTCTTCCACAACTTTACCCCCACAACTCCAGACAACCAGGCGCCACAACTCCTCCATTTCTTCAGGCCAAAAGGTTATCTGCCCTTTAGCAGTTGCTGAATTACCTCCCTTGGGGAGCATGTACTGTGACCTGCCTGCGTGCTGTTTTGACGTCTGTTCCGCACGGAATGAACAAGACAGCTGCCATTGGTTGAAATGAGCTGGACACCAACATGGCGCTGAAGCACAATAGTGCATGGGGGGATGTCTGGTTTGTTTTGTTTTTATTGTTGATCTTCTTTCGTGTTACTGAGGGGACATAATCAGTTTGATGAAGAAGAATGAACGGAAGGAAAGAAAGTAAAGGAAAATCACTGAGATGGAAAAGAAAAAGAAACAAAAACACAAAAGTCTTTTATTTTGCTAGAAAAATAATGAAAAATTTCACAAAATATCAAAAAGTCCAAAACCTCGTGAAATGATGTTAGAATCTTAAATACACTTCTATGGAGACAGAGGTGGTATTTCAAACCTGACAAAGAAAACTGACAGTGTGGCCATCCATATGACAAACAAACAAACAACAAAAGACAATAATAGTTGTTTATATAAAAGTAATAACATGTGTTTTACGAGGAGGAGTATCATTGCAAGCATATCAGGACATTCATTCTTTTTCATAAATAAATACTGAATATACTTGTGCTTCAAAGTAAAGAAAAAGAAGTGTATACATTTATTTTTCTCCTTTTTTGGTCTTTCCTTTCTTCTTTCGGTTTATCCATGTTTTCTGCATCATTAAATCTACTTCTGACATCATGGAAAACTGCAAGACAGCAGACTACAGTGACAACGGACAGGGACATACAACGGACATAGCTCTATTTTCTCCCACAACTTTACCCCCACAACTCGCATACAACATGGCTCATCCCATTTGTTTGTTACGTCCAAAAAGGTTCTCTGCCCTTTAGCTGTGCTGATTACCTCCCTTGGGAGCACGACTGTGACCTGCCTGCGTGACGTTACGTCCTGTTCCGCACGAATGAACAAGACAGCTGCCATTCGTTGAATGATCTGGAACGCCATGCTGGTACTGAAACACAAATAGTGCATGTAGGAAGAAGTTCTGGCTTGTGTGGTAGTTTTTATTGTTTTTTTGTTCTTTTGTCAGCGGCAGGGGACATGACGGATTTTCCGAAGAAAAATGGGAGGACAGAAGGAAGGAAGAAGGGAAACAAAAATAACAAAGATGGAAAAGAAACCAACATAGAACAGTCTTTGATAATCCAATGTCAGAAAAAAATGAAAATATGACAGAAAAATTCTAAACCAATGGAAGACAAACTCCAGAAATGATCTGTCATCTAAGCTTGGAGTGTTATAATCTTGAATACACTACTATGGAGTCAGATGCATTTCAAACCTGACCAAAGAAAAACTGACAGTTTGGCCATCATGTGACTAAGCAAATAAACAAAGACAAATAAAGTTATTTAAGAGGAGGTATCAGTTGCATGCATGCCATAAAATGTCACCTCTTTTCTTAGAAAATGCTGCACATCTTTCACATTACAAGCCACAAAATAGGTTTTTACTCCATTTTTTCTCTCCTTTTTCTTCTTTTATTTCTTCCTTCTTTTTACATGTTTTCTGCATTCATTAATATCTATCTTCTGACATCATGAAAAACAGCAAGACAGCAGACGACAGTGACAACAGACAGGGACAACAAGGACATAGCTCTATTTTCTCCCACAACTTTACCCCCACAACTCCAGACAACAAGGCTCTTCCATTTTTTCAGTCCAAAAAGTTCTCTGCCCTTTAGCAAGTGACTGGATTACCTCTCTTGGGGAGCACGTACTGTGACCTGCCTGCGTGACGTTGACGTCTGTTCAATGAAAAAAGGACAGAAAAATTTCACAAATCAAGAAGTCCAAAACCTCCGGAAATGATCTGTCATCTAAGCTTGGAGTGTTATGATCTTGAATACACTAAATGGGGACAGGATGCATTCAACCTGACCAACGAAAAATTGACAGTTGGGCCATCCTACGACAAAACAACAAATAAAGACAAATAATGTTGTTTTGGAGGAGGAAATAAGTTGCATGCATATCAGGATATGTCATTCCTTTTCATAAATGAATACTGAATATATTTTGCTTCAGAGTTAAAAGAGAAGATTGTTTACTCCATTTTTCTCATTTTTCTTCTTTCATTTCATCTTTCTTGTCTTTCATCTTTTCTGTATTTATTAATATTTATCTTCTGACATCAAGGAAAAGAGTGGGACAGCAGACGACAGGGACAACAGACAGGGACAACAGACAGGGACAACAGACAGGGACAACAGACAGGGACAACAGACAGGAAAGGCAGACAGAGACAACAACCGACAGGGACAACAACGGACAGGGACAACAACGGACAGGGACAACAAGGACATAGCTCTATTTTCTCCCACAACTTTACCCCCACAACTCCAGACAACAAGGCTCTTCCATTTTTTCAGTCCAAAAAGTTCTCTGCCCTTTAGCAAGTGACTGGATTACCTCTCTTGGGGAGCACGTACTGTGACCTGCCTGCGTGACGTTGACGTCTGTTCCGCACGGAATGAACAAGACAGCTGCCATTGGTTGAAATGAGCAGCATGATTTTGATTTTGGTTTTTTGCATCCCTGTGAGGGCATAGCAAGTCTGCAGACAAGCCACAAATGTTTGAGCTATTAGTTTCGATTAGAGATTTTAAAGACTTATTAAGAAGTTTGAGATTCTTTGTGGGTGAAGTGGTAGACTTTTAAACAAGAGATAAACCATTACGACTCACTTGTTATTGACATATATCATGAAATACAAAGGATATTGGGAGGGTGTAATATACAGGAAAACAAGATAATAAAATACGGTATTGAATCGTGGTGGTGTGTCTTTTTTAGGTAAAAGAGCCTGGACTGTTTATACAATGAAGATGGAAGTCTAGAAGATGCAGTACAAATCAACATAATACATTTAATGCCAAACAATACAATACAATACAATAAATCACAGCATAATGCTATACAATACCATAGTACACAATACAACACAATTCAATGTGACAACCAAAAAAGCTAGGCAAGAGAAACAATACGTTACGAGATGATACAATATGATGCAAAACTTGACAAAACAAATAATGACAAATGTAATACAACACAATACTGAGTAATACAACACAATACAATGCAAAACAAAAAGAACACAATAAAACTACATATTGGCATTAGTCTCCACAAGACTCCAATCAAGGGGATTTATTTTTCCTCATAGATTTAACATCAGTACCAACTCCACTTTGAATGAAACTATAAACTTAAAGGAGGGGATAGCTCAGTGGTCAGAGCACTCGCTGTCCCCCCAGCTAAGGCTAATTAAGCAGCGTTGAGCGTGGTTACCACTTGGATGGGTGACCAATCATGCGCCTTGGCTTTAGTACAGTCCCCCAGTTCACCCAGCTGTAAATGAGAATCTGCCCTCTTTAGGATCAGGAAAGGTAAAGCAGCGAGGGAGAGGAGATGGGCGCCGCCCTCAATATGCTGGCCCCAGGAGAAGCTGAGGTCTCTGATGCCTTGCTCCCAAATGACCACATAGGTTATGGGACACCTTTACTTTTTTTCAAAATTTAGCTTCTGTGCACAAATGCAGTCAAGACATCTTGCGCACACGTTAAAACACGTTCAGGTTTCGTTACAATAAAATCCAACCATAACCACAGGATGGATGACGCAAACATGCCCAGCATGCAACACGCTATTAAGAGAGGGATGGACTCCGCAAGGTTTAACTAGTCAAACATTCAAAGCCAGAGAAAATCAAGTCAATGTCCCAGTGACTTCCCATGGAGTGTAGAGAGAAGTCAAATCAAATCAACCATTTGTGACAGAACAGAAAGGAACGAAAGAACTCACTCACTCACTCATCCCTTGGTCGGGACGACCGTTGGGGTACCCGCACGGACGCTGCAAGTGGACCGCCAAATGGTTCTGTCCTGGGCTGTTTTCAGGAGGTTTGGTACAGTGAGGCCAGTCCACTCCTTGATGTTGGATATCCAGCTTTTGCGTGGTCGTCCCTGCCTCCTTGTCCTTCCACCATTCCCTCGGGGACTGTCTTTGACGGCTTTATGCCTTTTTGTGTGGTTTGTGTGGGGTTTTTGGCCACACAACAAGCATAACGAAAGAAAAAAGAAAGAAAGAAAAAAATAAAAAGGGAAAGAAAAAAAAGGGAAAAAAAAGAAAAAAAGGGAAGGAAAGAAAAAGAAAAAAAAAAAAAGTAAAAAAGAAAAAAAGAAAAAAAGAAAGAGGGGAAAGGGAAAGGAAGGAAGGGAACAAAGGAAGGAGGAGGAAGGAAGGAAAAAAAGAACGAAGAATAAATTTAATGAATCAATAAATAAATTTAAATTAAAAAATTTAATTATCAACAAAACAAAAAAATTTAAACACAAAAAAGAAAGATCAAAATATTGGAGAAAAAAAAAACAAAGAAACCCCCTACACACACATGCCCTCCACCCACAACTCCCCCCCCCCCCCCCAAAAAAAAAAAAAACCGACCATTTCAAATTTTTTGCGTGCCAACAAAAAAAAGAAAAAAATTGTGGACACAAAACAAAAAACCCCCCAAAAAAAAAAAAAAAAAAAAAAAAGCAAATTGAAAGGGAAAAAAAGAAAAATGAACTTGTCAAGAAACAAAGAAAGACAGGAAAGGAAAAGCCATACCCAAATTTTCTGTATAATAAACTAGATAACCGAAAAAGGGAAAAAGAATCACAAGAGACAGAGAGGGGAGCGAGCGAGGGGGGGAGGGGGGAGGAAGGGGGGGAGAGAGGGAGAAAGAAGAAGAGAAAAGAGAGAGAGAGAGAGAGAGAGGAGAAGGAGAAGAAGGGGGAGGGGAAAAGAGAGAGAAAGGGGGGGGTGGGTGGGGGAGGAGAGAGAGAAGAGAAAAGAGAGAGAAAAGAGGAGAGGGAAGGGGGGGAGGGGGGAGGGAGAGAGAGAGGGAGGGAGAGAGAGAGGGAGGGGGAAAGGGGGAGAGAGAGAGAGAAAAGAAAGAAGGGGGGAAGGAGGGGGGGAAAAGGGGGAGAGAGAGAGGGAGGGAGAGAGAGAAGGAGGGAGAGAAGGGAGGGAAGAAAAGAGAAGAGAGGGAGGGGGAAAAGAGAGAAGAGAAAAAAAAAAGGGGAGGAAGGGAGGAGGGAAGGAGGGGGAGGGGGAGGGGTGAAAAGGGGGGAGGGGGGGGGAGGGAGGGGGGGGGGGGGGAAATGAGGGAAAAAGGGGGGGGGGAAAAAAACCCAAAAAAAAAAAGGGTAAAAATTTGATTTCTTTAAAAGCACGTCACCAAAGGGTTGAAAGATAAAAAAAGCTAAAAAAACAAAAAATTTATTTAACAAACCCCCAAAAAAAAACCCCCACTCCGCTTAAAAAAAACCTTAAAAAATGAAGAAAAACAACGCGTAAAACCCCCAAAGAAAGA
>CM054163.1:39691617-39704117 GCA_028751875.1 Rapana venosa
ACACAAACACACACACATAACACACACACACAACACAAACACACACACAACACACACACACAAACACCACACAAACACACACCACACAAACACACACACAAACACACACAACACACACACACACACAACACACACAAACACACACACAAACACACACAAACACACACACACAAACACACACACAAACACACACACACACAAAACACACACACACACACAAGCACACACACATACACACACACAAACACACAACACACAAACACACACACACAAACACACACACACACACAAACACACACACAAACATCATAATTATTTTGAGTGTCCAATTGTAAAACCTTTTTTACCCACATTTTGTGAGCAGTCTGTGGAAACTGCATTTAAAAATCCAAAATTAGCCTTTGCCATTGTTAAATGTCTATTGCACAGCCCAATAGAGTATTTGTTGTAGTTACTTTATAGTTATTTCATGTTAACAATTTGTTGAATTTAAATTTTTACTCATGTTTAAGATTCCCCCCCCCCCCCCCTTTTAATTGCATGAAAATACCAACACACATGTTACCTAATCAGTCTTTTCTCTGTCCATTCCCTTCTCTGTGTTAACTTCCACTTCATTTTTCATATCCCTCCTCTAATATCACTAAGAGTGAACAGACGTTAAATTGAAGACAACTACAACAAACACACACACACACAAACACACACACACGCACAAACACAAACACACACACTCACAAACACACACACACACTCACACACACACAAACACACACACACACACACACACACACACACACACAGCACTAAAACAAGATGAAAGCATCAAAGATGTTGTGTACACCAAGAACCATTACACAACTGTGGTCAAAAATGACCAAGTTCCTCGACAGAGAGCTTTTAGCGACTTCTGCTGAAGACTGAGTAATGTCCCCTGAGAAAGGTAATTGTGGCCCGCTTGGGTTGCGTGCCACTTACGTCTACTCCGCACCAAATGAACAACTCGCTGTCATTGGTTGAAATTAGCCAGGGAACTGTTTAGTTTTAAACCGAAAAGGGTTTTGTGATACTTGTGGTTTAGTTGTTTTGTTTCGGGTTGTTTTTTTGGGGGGAGATGATTTTTTTGTAATGTGTGTCTGTCTGTCTGTGAGCCTGTATTTATACAAATACTTTCCTATGCATGATTGTGTTTGTGCATTATGTATTTCTGGTTGTGGTGGCTGAATGGGGGTGCAAAGATTTGATCTGGCAGGCCAGATATTGCTAGTTCAATTCCGACTGTGGCTGACAGTGTACATATATTTGACTTGACAATATAATTCATTTCAAGTCCTTCGGATGAGACTATAAACCGAGGGCCCGTGTGCGAACGCATGCAGAACATCTTGCGCACACGTTAAATCCTGTTCCGCTTTTCGAAAGAGTAGGCCATCGTGTGCCGGTGGGAAGAGATGACAAAATTTACAAAAACCGCATACACAGGGGACTGGATATAAAAAAGCACATCGAGTGCTTATACCAATATCCTCGATATAAAAGAATAGATAAATAACATAGATAAATAAGTAAATGACTGAATTGCTTTGTCTGTAACCTTAAGCACAGCATCCAAAACACCTGGTTGACCTTTCAATGATATTCAATCCCTGCAGTTCATAGGGGACGGGAGAGCTCAATGGTCAGAGTACTCACTTTCCCCTTGCTGAGGTTAAGCAGCATCGAGCGTGGTTAGCAAGTGGATGGGTGACCGTTTGTGCTCCTCGCAGTTCACCCAGCTGTAAATGGGTACCTGCCCTCTTTAGGGTCAGGGAAGGTAAAGCAGCGAGGGAGAGGAGATGGGCGCCGCCTTCAATATGCTGGCCCCTAGAGAAGTTGAGCTCTCTGACACCTCGCTCCCCAACGACTGCATAGGTTTTGGGACACCTTTACCCTTTTTACATGCATGTTAGCACCGATCAACCACCACTGTTCGTAGCCTACATTGTCACAAGGGATCTCAAGATCGAGTCTCAAACAAAGGACAGTTTTAGAGGAAAGGAGTTGGTTCCAACACTTACTCAATGAAACAATACTCTTGTACGACCTTGCAGCGAAGACTTGAACCCTTGCCCTCACATACCTTCAGATTACGAATGCAACGCTCTAACCGCTAGGCTTTCGTTTCATTTCATGTTCCATCGACCACGAAGGCTATATCAGGTCTGTCATCTTATTTCAATTATAACAACTCCAATATTTACAAAGACAAAATTTACAAAACCACATACACACGGGGACTGAATGTAAAAAAAGCGCATGAGTGTTTAATCCATTATCCTAGATATAAAAGAATAAATAAATAAATAAATATAATTCACATCAAGTTCAAAACTAACATCACCTCATCCCCTCTAACACCGCCAGTCTGAAAAAAAAGAGATTAAAAACATAACTGACATTCAGTTCGATTTTCTCGTCAAACTGGGAAGAAAGGGCTAGGCTTGGGAGTCGAACCCAGAACCTCATGGTTTACTTGTTGGGTAGGTGAACGTCTTAACCATTCTGCCACATTTCTTCTTCATACATTGATTTCACCCCACCAACAGTAAGATAAGCCTCAAGACAAAGATCCATGTTTTGAGAGCCTACGTATGGTCCATTCTTCTGTACGGATGTGAGTGCTGGACCCTAGCCAAGAACACAGAACAGCGACTAGAAGCAGTGGAAATGTGTTCATCCGGAGAATCATGAAAGTCTCATGGACAAAAAGAAAAACAAATGCAGAAGTAATGGAAATGGCTAGGTACAAGAGATCCCTTCTCAACACCATCAGAGAAAGACAGCTCGTGGCAAAATATGTGGAAACAAGAGCAGAGGAAGACAACGCACAAAATTCACAGACAGCTTAAACAAATTCGCAACGAATAAAGAGGGCACCAACAATGAGCTCATGAGAGGGACCGAGAACAGGGAAGAATGGAGAGCCATGATCGTTGATGTCTGCAGGACCAGACCGGACACTTGAAGAAAAAGACATTGATTTGTTCTTGTTTGATGTTTAACATTCTAGGTTGGTGGTTTAAACCCCTCCTCCACCTCCTAAGTATTCTTTCCACCCTCCAAACAAAACAGTGTATGTGACACCGGTCATCTTTGTAGAAAAGAGCTTGGCGCCCTTTTGATATTGGCAGGATTACTTCCCTTAAGAACCTGTGGTGGTTTGATTACTTCCCCTGAGAAAGAGAATTGCGGCCTACAAACGCCGCGTTGACCTTTGGGTGGCACACCATGAACACAATATTGCCAGGGCTAAACTAACCTTGCTGCCATTGGGTTTAACGAGGACCTAGAGCAAAGGAGAGAGCAAATGAATTGCTTATCCAAAGGCCATGGCCACATTTGAAGGAAAAACGTAAAGAAGTATACGGGTCAGGAATTGATGGTCAAAAGGGATCCGAAAACAAGACAATTATATCCCAACAATTTATATGTTCCGAAATCTAAACGCCATACACATATAAAGAGATAACTGTTTAATAGTAATTGCATTTCCTGACATAGTCAAGTCAAGTCAAGTCAAAAACCCTTTAATCATCCCATGAAGGGCAATTACAATACTGACAGGCAGATTGATACTCATCAAAAATCTCAAAGACACAAACAAGCTATATTTCATATTGGTTAAAACATTCCAAAATGACTTCAAATGAAAATGTCACGAACACACACACACACACGCACGCACGCACGCACGCGTACACACACGCGCACACATCAATTGTGAACACAATGTTAAAAAGAAAACATTGACTAGAAGACATAAAAACTTATTATTCACGCACGCACATACGCAACACGTACACACGCACGTGCGTGTGTGTGTGCGAATGAGCTACACTAACAAATGGAGGCAGGATTCACAAAGGAATTTTTCAAGTACAAAATACGATGCGAGTTCTTTAAGTAGTAAACAAGCAAACAGAAATTGAAGTTCATGCCCAGTGCAAAACTTCACCATTGGCAAACCTCCGAGTTGTAGCCAGAAAACGAAAACAAATCATGCTTATATCTGTATATAGCTGTAGAGTTGGGGGTTTTCCTGAGCTTTTAACACTGATGGTGTGACAGTCCCTGATATGGCCTCTAGAGTTACAAACAACACAAGAGGAAGGTGGCAGGATGGTTAAGACGTTTGCCTGCCAACAAGTAAACCGTTAGGTTCTGGGTTCGATTCCCAGCCTCGCCCTTTCTTCCCAGTTTGACCAAAAAAATCGAACTGAATGTCAAAGTCCTTCGGATGAGACTATAAACTGAGGCCCGTGTGCGAACGCATGCAGAACATCTTGCGCACACGTTAAATCCTGTTCCGCTTTTCAAAAGAGTAGGCCATTGTGAGTCGGTGGGAACAGATGACAAAATTTACAAAACCGCATACACACGGGGACTGGATGTAAAAAAGCACATGAGTGCTTATTCCATTATCCTCGATATAAAAAAATAATAAATAAATAAATAAATTAGAGAAGCATACAGAAAAATCAAAGCTGTGAAACTTGTAAATCAGGATCAAGCCTTTTGCTGTTTATGATTTTCTTCCCTCTTTCAAGAGTCTCTAGGGTGGGACACTCAATTTTCTAACAGCGTTTTGTGGGAAAGTTGAACCTGGCAGAGCTTGTCCAACTCCAGACATCGCTAAAGATCTTCACCTTCACCCATCCTGTAGTCTTGTAGACGACTGGGGCATCACTGAAGATTTTGTAACCAGCTTCCTCCAGTCTTTGCGGTTTTCAGCTTTCTGTAGCAAATCGTTCCACTCAAGGCCAATCCATTCTCTAATGTCTTCCCATCGTTTTCTCTGTCTGCCTCTTCGTCTCCCTCCTTGTACTGTTCCCTGTAGGACAGTCTTGGCCAGTCCAGATGTTCGTGTGACGTGCCCGTACCTCTTTCAGTTTCCGTTTTTTCACTGAAGTCAGGAGCTCTTTATATAGTCCAATGGCGTTTTTTATTCTGGTTTTCACTTTTTCATTAGTGATGTGATTTCGGTATTGTTAAATATACTTTTGATTAAAATGCTGATGAGTTAAAAAGAACTATATACTGGCTGGGGTGTAGAGGGGACTATGCAGAATATTGTAGGAAATGTTTGTCAAGATGGAGCACAACTATCCTTACAAACGAAAGTGTTCTCCCTTGAATGGTCAATGGTTTACTCCCCCTAAGAACTCGTGGTGGTTTGATTACTTCCCCTGAGAGGCAGAAGTTGTCGCTCTCTTGCTGGTCCTTGACAGGCGTGCAACACGACATGGAAGAACGACAACTCAGGCTGAATTGCTCTGTGTGTGTGTGTGTGTGCACTTTTAAGCTTTTGGAAGAGGGAAGATGGGTTTAATGCTGTGAGATATTTAACCTTGTGGATAGAGTATTCTGCGCGTAGTTGGACTGTAACTGAGGGTACTAGCTTCAGTATCTGCTGAGATGTCCTGGGGAAAACATTAGCACTGAAAGTTCTTATGAGCGAGATTATGCAGGCTATCATGATAGCCTAGTGTTTAAAGTCTTGAAGTACGAGCATCGTGACACATTGTGCCCACACACTACCTACCTCAGCAGCTGGTGTTGGGCGTAATCATCATTGTACCAGTTAGCTGTCACCGCCTGGGCTTTATCACAGTTCTTGATTAAACCATTGACACTGGGGGCAACAACAGCAAAGTGAGAGGCTGTATGACCAGTGGCTTTCTTTCCCACTCATGGAATTCCACTTTACAGCTTAACCTTTAGTGATCGACTATGACTCTCTGACTAGGAGGCTTGACTCGCACAGTCCTTATGTGCTGCAGCCCTGGGGGCTGGTTGGCCTTTGGAGAACATCTCCAACGCTGACTGTCCTTATGGCCACTTGGCCGAGAGAGTGGGGATGTACTGTGGGCAAGGCATCTCCACTATAATCAAATTTCTGCCCAGTTTCCAAAACAGCAGCTGCCTCCTCTGCTGTTTTGGAGGTCATCGTCGGACACGAGGGACAAACATGCAATACCAGCTGCGGTACCTATCCTCCTGCATCGGCAAGAAGCTCTCATTTCACCACTTTTGGCTGCTTAAGTGCCGTGGTCGTATCCCAGACAGGTGATGCAGACCTGCCCTCACCTGAAGAGGTGCCTCAGTGGTGGCTCGATTCCGGCCGTCAGATCACGAGCTCAACGCTCTAACCACTAGGCTATCCTGCTCCTGTCTGTACTTTAACCTCTTGAGAAATGAATGAAGAATATTCTGTATAGCAAGGAACTTTTCTTCTTTGTCGTAGATGTTCGCACGTGGACGTGTGTGTGTATGTGTGTGTGTGTGTGTTGTGTGTGTGTGTGTGTGTGTGTGTGTGTGTGTGTGTGTGTGTGTGTGTGTGTGTGTGTGTGTGTGTGTGTGTGCTTATAGATGCCTTTGCGTTGCACATGATATGATGAGAGAGAGAGAGAGGGGGGGGGGAGGAGGGAGAGAGAGAAAGTGCAATTAATTGTTGATACATGTATCCAAACATCTTGATTTATCATACCTTTCCTGTATTGTAAATGCCTTTTCACTGTTCATGTCCATAACTTTTGTGCTCTTCATTTTGGAGCGAATTTGTGTTGTGAGTATTTTTCACACACCCACATCCGCAAGTTGTGGTTTTGTTCAATTTCATGTCCCCCTTGGGAGGGGGGGGGGTTCTTGAAATAAAATCTTGAACATTGAATACAGGCGAGATTCAACCCTGGTTTTCAGACAAACTCTGCCGTTCAGGGGTCACGTAGCGGAGCAAAACACGTCCCAAGGCCGCACAGCAGAACGAAAAACACAATTTCCCCATGCACACTTTACCTTGCTCTCAGGGGTGCATAAGCCACAAATATTATGGAGGTTAAGGACTCCTTGTCAGTCCTCTAAAATTCACACCTCTCTCCTTGTCCAGGGTGCTAGTCCTTCATCCTAGTGGTCAGGAGAAGTGTAAACAGGGTAGTGGTGGGGCGTGAGGGTTCGAACCTGGGCCTGAGTCGTGACACTAAACAAAAGACCTGTTTATTCTTGTATGTGTGATGTCATTTTCTCGTTGATACCCGATTTTTATAATTTGCGTTGCAAAATCATCATTCTATGAGAAAAAGGGGAAGGAGGGAAGGATTTTTGTAACTCCCTACACCACACGGCTCTCCCGTATATCTAGTGGTTAGAACATTGCGCTTGCAATCTGACGACCCGGGTTCGATTCCCGTTCAAGGGGGATATTTTCCCCTGGAGTTAACATCAGTGCAGACTCACCTCTCCCCAACAGTCCTTCGGATGAGACTTTAAACCGAGGCCCTGTGTCCGAACGCACGCAGAACATCTTGCGCACACGTTAAATCCTGTTCCGTTTTTCGTAAGAGTAGGCCATCGTGTGTCGGTGGGAACGGATGACAACATTTACAAAACCGCATACACACTGGGGCTGGATGTAAAAAAGCACATAAGTGTTTATTCCATTATCCTCGATATAAAAGAATAAACAAATAAATAAATAAACACCATCAAACAAAAAACACATTGAAAATAAGCCACCAAAAATTGTAAATTTACAGGGAACACAGACAAGGATTCAAACTCGCGTCCCTTACAATACTAGCACATCACTCTAACCAGTAAGCCAAGTAGATGGCATAGTAACCGAGAACAAAACTGGACAGAAGGTGGAAGGGGGGAGAGGCTGTTGTCTGAGAGAGAGGGAGAGAGGGGAGAGAGAAGAGAGAGAGAGAGAGAGAGAGAGAGAGAGAGAGAGAGAGAGAGAGAGAGAGAGAGAGAGAGAGAGAGAGAGAGAGAGAGAGAGAGAGAGAGCCAACAGACATAAACACAACTTTAAGGGGGAACCATCATAAAGGAGGTAAAGGTAAAGGAGTCCTATAACCTATAAGGTCGTAGGGGAGCGAGGCGTCAGAGACCTCACTTCTCTAGGGCCAGCATATTGAGGGCGGCGCCCATCTCCTCTCCCTCGCTGCTTTACCTTCCCTGACCCTAAAGAGGGCAGGTACCCATTTACAGCTGGGTGAACTGGGGGACTGTACTGAAGCCAAGGCGCGGCAAACGGGTCACCCATCCAACTGGTAACCACGCTCGACGCTGCTTAACTTGGCTGGGGGAAAGAGTGCTCCGACTACTGAGCTATCCCGTCCCGAACCATCATAGCAGACGAAAAACAAATTGGGCAGGAGGGAGAAGGCTTTTGTCTTTGGCGGAGAGAGGGAGAATCTAGCGGAAGACGGAAACGGAAATAGGAGGAGGAAAGGGAGACAAAGAAAGGATCTGAATTAATGACTGGTTCCACGGTGACTCAGGTGGTAAGGACACAATGGTTGGGGTGACTGCCTTCTGGGGTACTGGAGGGAAATTGCGATGGACTGTTTTTCTGTGCTGTTGCCTTGGGTAGTTTTACCTGTAACCAGGGGGATTATTAGCGTGCAGTAGGGGAAGCTGCAAGGAACTGTTTTTTTCTATTTTGTTGCCTTATGTAGTTTAACTGTGGGGACTAATTGAAGTGAGCACTACACATGGATTGGCTGGTTGACTGTGTCATTCATTGGCTGGTTGTCAATCCATGCGTGTGTGAGTGGAGTGTGAGTGTGTGTGTAGGTTTATCTATTGTCTTGTTTATTTATTCTTTCATTTCGAGGTTAATGGAATAAGCACTTATAAACTTTTCTACATCCAGTACGTCCCCGTGTGAATGCAGTTTTGTAAATTTTGTCAACCATTCCTACCAGCATACAATGGCCTACTCTTCTGAAAAGCGAACGCGTGTATGTGTGTATGTGTGTGTGTGTGTGTGTGTGTGTGTGCGTGTTTGCGTGAGTGGGTGTGTATGAATGAGCGTGACTGTGTGTTAGTGGGTGTGTGTGTCTGTCTGTCTGTCCATCTACTAGACTGTGTCTCTGAGTCAGTCTGGGAGTATATGTCCTCTGAGTTCAACTTCCTTAGCAAAAATAAGGCGTCTGAGACTGTTACCTCATCAAAGTGTCCCGCTTTTCGGAAGAGTAGGCCATTGTATACTGGTGGAAACAGATGACAAAATTTACAAAACCGCATACACACGGGGACTGGATGTAAAAAAGCACATGAGTGCTTATTCCATTATCCTCGATATAAAAGAATAAATAAATAAATAAAATAAATAGATAATAAAGTGAAAATCATAGCGCTTCCACAACTTAATTTCTGCATCTGGAATAGCACGGGAAAACACACGTTGAGACATATACATAGATGCAGGAGATAGATAGGATTCCACCCAATGTCCTCTCGCATCATTATAGCTGTGAGTAAAAAGAATAATAAAGTCAAACAAAGCGTGTGTACTCACATCACAGTAGTACACACTCACTTCCTCAACCAACGGCATCACAGACATGTTCTATGGAAGCCAACAATGCCCACAAAGACCATGACGAGGCTATTGCATTTTCTGATCCAAACTTACATGACAAGACCAGACAGCCAGACCAGACAACAAGACCAGGCAACAAGACAAGACAAAAAGACAAGACAAGACTAGACAACAAGACCAGACAAGACAATACAAGAAGACCAGACCAGACAAGCACAAGACAAAACAACAAGACAACAAGACAAGAAAATAAGACAAGACAACAATGCAGACCAGACAACAAAATCAGACAACAAGACAAAACAACAAGAGCAGACAACAAGAGCAGACAAGACAGCAAGACCAGACCAGACAGCAAGTCAAGACAGCAAGACCAGACAAGACAGCAAGACCAGACCAGACACCAAGTCAAGACAGCAAGACCAGACCAGACTTGTTGCTTTACAAGATTCAGCGCTATATAAATTCCATACATTATTATTATTATTATTATATATAACCAGACCAGACCAAGACAACAAAGACCAGACAACAAGACCAGACAACAACAACAAAAACCAGACACAACAAACAGACAAGAAAAACAAAGACCAGACAACAAAACCAGACCAAACACAAGACAAGACCAAACAAAACAAGACCAGACCAAGACAACAAAAGACCAGACAACAAGACCAGACAAGACAAGAGAAAAGTCTCTAGCTTACGCAGCTACCATCAAATGTGTTTTAATGTCCACAATCAAGCTTGAGTTCACCACCACACACACACACACACACACACACACACACACACACACACACACACACCAAAATTCTGTTGACCGATAACAGAATACCAAAAAATACGTTTTTTCAGCTAAACATCTGTGCAAAATTGCACTACACAATACATGAGGTGTTGAGAGTACATTCTGCAGAAAAAAAATTTGCTTTACTGGACTTTGATATTGATACCAACACTTTCAATGTGTGATGTGAAGTAAGACAAGGTAAGGATCTACCTGCCAATATAAAAAAGTAAAGGTGTCCCGTAACCTTTGTGGTCGTAGGGGAGCGAGGCATCACAGACCTCAACTTCTCCAGGGGCCAGCATATTGAGGGCGGCGCCTATCTCCTCTCCCTCGCTGCTTTACCTTCCCTGACCCTAAAGAGGCGGGTACTCATTTACAGCTAAGTGAACTGGGAGACTGTACTGAAACCAACGCGCGTAAACGGTCACCCATCCAAGTGGTAACCACGCTCAATGCTGCTTAACATTGGAGAGTGACCACTTAGCTATCCCGGCCCCAAGCATAATATACATCATAAAAACCAAGAAGCGAAGGACATAACATTTCTCATTGACAATTATTCAATTACCTCATTGGCAATGAGATAATTATGATTGATGTTTTTGTTGTCAAATATGTCTACATGACTTAAATGGCAATAAAATATTCTGAATCTGAATCTGAATCTTGACAAAAGACTAGGTCACGGATACAAACCCATGACCCTTACAAATGCAAGTGCAGCGCTCTAGCCTTCAATTCAATTTAACGTCTGTTCACTCTTAGTGATATTAGCGCTCTAGCCTACACCCCAGGCAGATTTCCTAGATGACAGAATTTACAAAACCGCATACACACGGGGACTGGATGTAAAAAGCAATGAAGTGCTTATTCCATTATCCTCGATATAAAAGAATAAAAGAAATAAAAAGAAATTAAAAAAATAGAGGATGAGAAAAGAAAATAGGAGTATGAGAAGAAAGGTGGAGAGAGAGAGAAAGGCTGTTGACTTTAGGGGAAGAGAGGGGAAAAATGGCCAGAAGGGGGAATGGGGGGGGGGGGGGGGGGGAGACAGAACAAGATGCAAATGACTGTTTCCGTTCTGGCTCAGGTGGCAATGGCAAGGAGTGTGCCGTTTTGGGGTACTGCAGGGGAAATGGCAAGGAATTATTTTGATGTGCTATTGGCTGAGGTTATTTTACCTGCAACACGCTTCTAGGGTACTAAAGGGGAAATAATTGCAATGAATTGTTTCTCTGCACTGTTGACTGAGGTTATTTTACCTGCAACCAAACGATCTGACCAATGTGGGTAGGACAAAAGTATGCACTGGCTGGTTGGCTATGTGTGTGTGGGTGTTTTTTTTTTATTGTATTCTTTTATTTCGAAGAAATTGTTCTTTTTAATCCAGTCCCCGTGTGTGTGCGCGCACTTTTGTGAATTCTGTTATCCATTCCCACTGGCACATAATGGCCTACTCTTCCAAAAATCAGAAACGGGTTTTAACGTGTGTGCAAGATATTCTGCGTGCATTCGCACACGGGGACTCGGTTTATAGTCTCATACGAAGGACTTCTGTGTGTGTGTGTGTGTGTGTGTGTGTGTGTGTGTGTGTGTGTGTGTGTGTGTGTGTGTGTGTGTGTGTGTGTAACTGTATGCCTGTAGCAAGTTTATTTACCTGCTAAAGTAGTGTTGGAAGTTGAACTTCCCTCTGCCATTTTATTTATTTATTCTTTTATATCGAGGATAATGGAATAAGCACTTAAGTGCTTTTTTACATGTAGTCCCCGTGTGTATGCGGCTTTGTAAATTTTGTCATCCGTTCCCACCAGCACACAATGGCCTACTCTTACGAAAAACGGAACAGGATTTAACGTGTGTGCAAGATGTTCTACGTGCATTTGCACACGAGGCCTAGGTTTATAGTCTCATCCGAAGGACTTTAGGGGATAGTGGAGTCTGCACTGATGTTAACTCCAGGGGAAAATATCCCCTTGAACGGGAATTGAACCTGGGTCGTCAGATTGCGAGCGCAATGTCCTAACCACTAGAACTAGCACCCAACCACCCCTTGACTTCAAATGGACTACAAAATAGCAATTTGAAAAAGAGAGTCAAACTACAGAACTTAAGCTATGGACGTTTTTGCAGTTTTACAATTATAGTGTGGAGATAGTTCAATCTGTCTTGACTTTGTACAACTATAGTGTGGAGATAGTTCAATCTGCCTTGACTCTGTACAACTATAGTGTGGAGATAGTTCAATGTGCCTTAACTCTGTACAACTATAGTGTGGAGATAGTTCAATGTGCCTTAACTCTGTACAACTATAGTGTGGAGATAGTTCAATGTGCCTTAACT
>CM054163.1:39711617-39716617 GCA_028751875.1 Rapana venosa
TAATTAATCTGCCTTACATTCTTTTTTAAATCCTTTTGATGTTTACTGTCATGCTTTTGTTATGTTTTGATTTGGGTTTACTTTGTTTGTGTTTTAGCCAAAGGAAAGGGGGGTACTTGTGGTGGCTGTTCTTTCTATCTTTTTCTTTTTTTTCTGCTGTGTTTTCCTCACATAACCCATTACCACAGGCCAGAGACTTAAGGTTTACCTCCTCTACTGTCCTCTACAAAGAAAACAATATCTCCCTGAGGATACCGCTTCCTTTAATTATCTCCCCTGATGCTCTCCACTCTCTGAAAGAAACGAGTCTAATTTCTATTCATAGCGCTATATCCCTGCGCCGACGTATAATCTATTTTCCTAACGTCATTTCCTGCCGTTAATAAGGGTGTGAGTTTCTGTGATGAACATCCCAAAACATATGGAATGCCAAACGATTTGATGCCATTTTTTTAATGTTTGTGGGGAAAGGGGATTATGGATATTATGGATAAAGCTCACGATTGGGTAAATGGGGGTTGAAGGCTAAATCCTTAAGAAGGGGAAGATTTTATGACTTGGATACTACACATATCTATGAGCATAAACGAACACGCATGCACGTGCATATGCTCTCTCTCTCTCGCTCTCTCTTTCTCTCACGCACGCACGCACGCACGCACACACACACACACACACACACACTTCCGATGAGACTATAAACCGAGGTCCCGTGTGCGAACGCACGCAGAACATCTTGCTCACACGTTAAATCCTGTTCCGCTTTTCGTAAGAGTAGGCCATTGTGTGCCGGTGGGAACCGATGACAGAATTTACAAAACCACATACACACGGGGACTTGATGTAAGAAAGCACATAAGTGCTTATTCCATTATTTTCGATTTAAAAGAATAAAATAAACAAAATTAATAAATACACACACACACTTGTCTAATATCACTTTAAGTGAACAGACGTAAAAATCGAACACACACATTCACACACACACACAAACACACACACACACACACACACACACACACACACACACAAACACACACACACACACACACACACACACCACACACACCCACACACACACACAAACAAACAACACACACACCACACACACACTCACTCACACACGCACACACACACACACATCACACACACACACACTCACTCACACACGCACACACACACACACATCACACACACACATCACACACACACACACGCCCTTTCCACCAACGTCTGTTAACCGCTCTACACTCACTCTACACGCTATAACTCAGACCCAACTGGCTTCAGCGCTGACAGCAGAGAAGCTATCACCGGACACTGCACTGTGCTAAAAATGGCCGCATCTCACGTGCCGCTGTCTCATCCTTAGCTTGAGTCTGCGTGCAGCAGGGATCTCGGCCCTGTTCTCCTGTCCAGTCTCCCCCAAATCTTTAAAATTCGATTGGGGGACAGGGTAGCGCAGTGGTCAGAGCACTCGCTTTTTCCCCTAGCTAAGGTTACGCAGTAGTGAGCGTGGTTAGCCTAGTAAATGGGTGACCGTTTGTGTGCCTTTTTTTTTTAAACTCTTTTATATCGAGGATAATGGAATAAGCACTTATTTTTACATCCGTTCCCGTGTTTATGCGGGTTTGTAAGTTGTCATCTGTTCCCACCGGCACACAATGGCCTACTCTTACGAAAAGCGGAACAGGATTTTAACGTGTGCGCAAGATGTTCTGCGTGCGTTCGCACACGGGGCCTCGGTTTATAGTCTCATCTGACGGACTTTTGGGGAGAGTGGAGTCTGCACTTATGTTAACCCCAGGGGAAAGTATCCCCTTGAACGGGAATCGAACCCAGGATGTCAGATTGTGAGCGCAATGTTCTAACCACTAGGCTATCCCGTCCCCCGGCCTTGGCTTCAGTATAGTCCCCCAGTTCATCCAGATGTAAATGGGTACCTGCCCTCTTTAGAGTCAGGGAAGGTAAAGCAGCGAGGGAGAGGAGATGGGCGCCGCCCTCAATATGCTGGACTCCCGAGAAGCTGAGGTCTCTGATGCATTGCTCCCCTACGACCACATAGGTTATGGAACACCCTGTCCTCTGACTTTCCCTGTCTATCATTTAATGTTTCCTCTACAACAGTCAAACGGTTAAGACAATGAGGGTCATAATCTAATGCTCTTGAAGTCCTAGTCTGCCTTTACACATCTCTGGATATACCAGACAGATCAATGGTTAAATTTTCGATTTTTGTGCAGACTTGTCAATGCCTTAATTCCATTCATTTTTACCTGCTTTCAAGGGAAAACACACACACTCTCACACACACACACACACACACACACACACACACACACACACACACACACACACACCACACACACACACACACAACACACACTTTTGACAATGGCATTTCTCCGAGGCAAGGTTGAGGGCAGAAGGAAAAGAGGCAGACCACCAACATCCTACATTGCCAACATCACTGAGATCAGTGGTCTGGGAGGAGGGCTACAGGAGATGGTAGGACTCAGCAGAGACAGAAAGAGATGACGAACCCTGGTGGCAATGCATGGAGGTCCTACCGATGACAGCGGCGATGGAGACAGCTGAGTTGAGTTGAGTTCCAATGGAGCATTTTTAAGTTTCAAAACATCATAGCATAATTTGGTAAATTGTGGAAGCATGAATGGGTCCATCATACAGCACTGGACAAAAATCGTTCAGGTCGATCATTTTACTGTATTTTATGTGACAATAACTATACTACAAGCTGCAAAGTGACGTCGGCAGAGAAACTGTTGCAGAACTCTGCACAGACCCAGAAAAGCAGGGAGTGTCAGGTGCCACTGTCATCACCAGCTGAGCCACCGTGGAAGCCGTGATTATGGTTCTGTTCCTCTGTCCTGCTTTCCACGTGTGCTGGTGGGGTAAATAGATTACCTCCCATGCGATCAGAGCGAGGTGTTACTATTTTGGGACACCCCTTGCAAATTGTGCAGCGATCTGTTTCCTTGGGTGGTGGTTGAAAACTACTACTTGCATACACTTTTCCTTCGCGGTAAAATGTAATGTTTATGCAGCTTCTTACTTAGAGGTCCTATCCTTTCTGTTGATACTGTACTGCCGTTGCCGAGAAGTTGTACAGAGTCATGGCAGATCAAATATTTCCACTCCACTCTCCACTCACACACACACACATTATTTTTATTGTATAAATTGGAACAAAATCCATCACTATGTTCAAATGAACACATAGGGGATAACGTAGGGATAATGTAAAAAGATAACTTTGATTGGGTCATGATTGAGGAAGGGCAGAAACTACAGATTATTTCATCATCCAAAACATTCTCCTTTCAGTTCAGCCAGTGACATCAAAGCCGAATGGAATCAGCAACGTTATCTTGTCATTATGCGATATATCAAAAATACTGGAAACTCGGTGTATTTGTTTGGAAACGCTTTATTCATGAACAGAGAGATGCACAGTTTAGTACATTTATAATTATTTTAACTTACTTTTTTTTTAAATCAACACTAAAATATATCACAAACTGAAATTCACCCATGCTTTAAATGAGTGCAAACATATGTGTGCATGCATGTTTATCTATATTTCACTTTCATATTTTAACATTATGCATTTCATTACAAATTCATAAAGAAGAGACCACACGCATACAACCTTTCCTCACGAAGTGTATAACAGAAACAAAAGCATCTCCCAAGGGACTTAATCGCTTTTCATTACTTTCCCTGACGGTCTCCAATGCCTAAAAGCAATCTAATTCCCATTCATGACACCACGTCCACGTCTTATCTGTATTCATAACTAGCTTCCTGCTCGTCCCAAAAAGGTGAAATTGTATGACAGATACAGCATGGCTTGTACGAATTTTTGGCTTGATTTCATTAGTCTCCTTTGTCTTGTTGGCATGTCGGGCTACTGAGGGAAGATCGTTCACCTTAGCTACAGTTGGAAACTAGCAAATAGACGGTCTGAGGTTTGAATCTCAAAGAAGGGAAAAGATTGTATGCATTTTCTCTGCACACACACATCCCCGCACGCATGCACGCACGTTTGACGATGGCACACTTACACACACATGCACATACATGCACACACACACAGAGTGCATGCACATTTTAACTACGAAGATGTTGTCACCACTTTAACCCCTACCCTATAAACTTAGCCAACATGACCTCAGAAAAACTGTCTCTAGACTGCACAGACTGACAGCGACAGGAAAGGAAGGAAGAGAGGAAGGAGGGATGGAGTTTATGTGCGAGTGACTCAATGCCAGCTGTGAACCATTGTGGACGCAGTGGTTAAGATACTGTACCTCTGTCCAATTTCTCACCAACTTTTCAGTTCCGTCTGTGTCTTCTTTTCAATGTTTCCTTAACATCGGCCTATTTCATTTATACCACTTTAAGTCACGAGCTTTCTCTGCGCAAAATTCGGGCTGCTCTCCCCGGGGAGAGCGCGTCATCACAAGAGCAGCGCCAACCCCTCCCTTTTTTGTTGTCTGCAGCTGTATTTGTTTACCTATCAGAGTGGCTTTTTTTAAAAAGAATTTTGCCAGGGACAACTCTCTTGTTGCCGTGGGTTCTTTTACGTGCGCTGAATAATTTTGTGTAACACACGCGGGACCTCGGTTTATCGACTCATCCGAAAGACTAGCGCCCAGACCACCACTCATGGTCTAATGGATGGGGGGAAAGTTTCGAGTCCAAACAGGATTCGAACCACGGCAACCTTCCGACCCGGACTTTTCGCTTTCTAGACAGGCGCGTTACCTCTAGACCACCGATCCACCGCCTAGTGGTAAAGGTATCACTGAATACCAACACAGTGACTCAACAACAGTGCAGGGCCTTTCAGGTGAGTGGCTTTACGGCAGTCGACCATTCAAAAGTGTCGATTTGTGGCTCTGACGATACAACACGATCAGTCTGGATATAGCGGGGATAGGGAGATACCATGGAATTGTGAGGGAACAGCGGGA
>CM054163.1:39721617-39731617 GCA_028751875.1 Rapana venosa
CACATGAGTGCTTATTCCATTATATTCGAAATAATAGAACACACACACACACACACACACACTCACAGAGAGAGACAGAGAGAGAGAATATATGCACATGTCCACAAACATATGTTAATCACTTAAACAGTACACTATAACTCAGACAAAATGACTTCAGCACTGACAGCAAAGGAAACTGTCACAGACCTCTGCACGTGTACCACACAAAGCAAGGAGCCTCACACTACCACTGTGGCATTACCAGCTGAGCCAGCGTGGAAGCAGTGATTGAAGTCATGTTCCTCTACTTAGCCTCAGGGGTATTCATCAGTCATTGACAATTGAAACACGACGAGTTAACGGCATTTAACGCGAAAATCGTGTTTGTAAACTGTGAAACGTGAACACAATAGGTGATGAGTTTCACTTTATAATGGAATGTCCAAAGTTTTCTGAGCTTTTGGAAGAATGATCTACCTGCAAGATCCAAGATCAATACTCATATCTTGTAATTTGTCATTCTCTTCTGACCAAAAAAACTTCATTAAAACTTAGAAAATTGACAGTTAAGAGTAAAGTTGCATGACCTCATGAAAAAGTTGACTGTATTTCTATGTCTGTCAAAGGCAGTGTTGTAAACGTAGTTTGTTAAAGGTAAAAGGAAAGGTAAAGGAGTCCCATAACCTATAAGGTCGTAGGGGAGCGAGGCGTCAGACACCTCACTTCTCTAGGGCCAGCATATTGAGGGCAGTGCCCATCTCCTCTCCCTCGCTGCTTTACCTTCCCTGATCCTAAAGAGGGCAGGTACCCATTTACAGCTGGGTGAACTGGGGGAACTGTACTGAAGCCAAGGCGCGCAAACGGTCACCCATCCAACTGGGGTTGTGTCAAATAAGTCTATCTATCTATCTATCTGTCCCGTAGTCTGACGACCGTGGGGGCACCCTCAAAGACTCAGCAACCAGTTCCCTCCATTCCTCTCTCTGTTCTGCCTTTCTCAGGGTTTTGTTGAGTTCTAGGCCTGTCCAATCGCTGATGTTATCCTCCCAGCTCTTCCTTGGTCTGCCTCTTCTTCTTCCTCCTTGGACAGTGCCTTGCAAAACTGTCTTTGTAAGTCCTTGGGATCTTGTGACATGCCCATACCATTTAAGTTTACGCTTTTTCACGATCGTTAGAAGGTTTTCATAGGGTCCAATGGTTTGCTGGATTCTGTTATGCACGCTTTCGTTGCTTATGTGGTCTTTGTAGGAGATGCCAAGGAGTCTCCGAAAGCATCTCATCTCCACTGCCTGTACTCTTCTCTCCAAATCTGCAGTCAGGGTCCATGATTCACAGACATACAGAAATATGGATATGACAAGGGAGCGCATTAGTCTGATCTTGGAGATAAGTGAGATATTCTTATCTCTCCAGATGGTGTTTAGTTTTGACAAAGCTGTTATTGTCTGTGCAGTCCTGCATACTACTTCTGGCTTGGATCCCTGGTCGGATACAATGGCTCCCAGGTACTTGAAGCTTTGAACTGTTTCCAGCTTCTGGTCATTAACCCTGATATCAGTGCTAATGCCGTTGGTGTTATTAGTCATCAGTTTGGTCTTCTCTGCACTGATTTCCATGCCGTATGTTTTGGAGGCCTTATCCAAGTGTTCTGTTAGGCTGGCAAGCTCTTTTTCTGATCCTGCTATTCCATCAATGTCATCTGCGAAGCGGAGGTTTGTGATCGTTCTGCCACCAATGCTGACTGATCCTTCATGATGTTCCAGTGCATCAGCCATGATTCTCTCAAGGAAGATGTTGAAAAGAGTGGGTGAGAGTAGACAGCCCTGCCTTACTCCAACTGTTGTTCGAAACCATTCTAAGTCTACATGATTTAAATGGCAATAAAATATTCTGAATCTAAATCTGAATCTCCACGCTGCTTAACTTGGCTGGGGGAAAGCGAGTGCTCCGACCACTGAGCTATCCCGTCACCATTTTGTTAAAGCAAATTATAAATGTTACCGTTGATTTTGTTTACTGAAATCCTCCATGTTCCAAGAGGGGGTCAATGGCGAATAATTATCAGATCTTGAGTCTTGAATCTTGTATCTACCCCATCTCCCAACAACCTCTACATTTCAACGATGTCTTCAGGTCAGTGTGTTCTTCACAGTGACTTTGACTTCACTTTCTCTTTAACTCCTCAAGAAGTCACTGGAGTGTTGCACTGAATTGGACAGACTGTGTGCTGTGAGGGCAAGTGAACCAGGAGCCTTCAACTTGTTGCCTGGCTGAGTGAGTGAGTGAGAGGGAACCCGTTGCTTTTTGGAATTTCACAGTACCTAAATCGGATAACTCCGCTGGGACTGTAATATAATAAACAACAACGCCAAGTCGGCTGAAACCTTGTCTCTCCTGGTTCTTTCCTGAATAGTTACTTGCAGAAACAAGGACGGTTTTTTTATCTTTAACGATCACAAAGTCCTGTGTTACCTTTTTCAATCTCAGCAGCGCTTGGTGGTTAACAATGATGGAACTGTTTATTATCTCCCAGACCTTACAGACCTGCAGACTTGCTAATGCTTTACTCATGTCTGTGTATGTCCAATGACAAAGGACCAAGTCTCTAGGACTTAACGTTAGCTTTTTTTGAGAATTGTAAAAACATTATTATATTAATAATGATCACATCTTTTCCCTAGATACATTTTTCGTCAGGTCAGTGACCTGAGGAAGATTGTGTTGCTGACGGAGATAACCCTGCACACCAAGCTGTACGGCCCACGAGAGGAGCTGGAAAGGACTTGCCATTGTTTTTCCAGACACATCTGACAGTGTAAAGCAAACGAGAGAAGAGAAGAAGATTTTTCGTCAAAAAGAGGTTACATAGAGAGTATTTGTTGAGATGTGGGTGTTTTTTCAATGTTATGAATAGAACTCTTCACCAGTAGAGAGACTTTTTTTGTATACACCATTTTTATCTACCATTAAGACGTGTGTGTGTGTGTGTGTGTGTGTATGACTGATCCACACCCTTCAGGGTATGTGTTCAAATACATGGTGTGGATTTTACTAAGACAGTACAGGCATATTCTATTACTTTTCCATGAACAGTTTGTTCATAGTCATGTATGTTTGTATTACTGTTGAAAAAATTGCTTTTATTTACCTCGTTCTAATACATGTGAGTCACCAATACTGTTACAGATGTGTGTAACTTGTTACAACAGATGTACTACATCCCTCGTCAACACAACAGTGCATGATACTTAGGGCTGATACTGTCAGATTTCAGTGTCCTTTCATTTTGAAATAAGTATGCATTTTATTTTCAGGAATAGACTTTTCTAGAAACTCTGGCATGAAGGGAAGTAAAGCTTTTTCTAGAAAATGAAAAGGAAGGCAAGTAATCCAATCCAATCTTTAACCCCACCGACCACAGAGGCCACATCGGGATGTCACCTCCTAAAATTTGAAATCACAGATTAAAACTGCGCAACTAGTAACTACTTACATAAATGTGCATATTGAAAAGTTAATTTAGGTGCACGCACAGGATAGCCTAGACGTCAGAACATTGTGCTGGCAATCTGACGACCCGGGTTCGATTCTCATTCAAGGGGATATTTTCCCCTGGAGTTAACATCAATGCCAACTCCACTCTCCCCAAAAGTCCTTCGGATCAGACTATAAACCAAGACCCCCTGTGCAAACGCACGCAGAACATCTTGCACACACGTTAAATCCTGTTCCGCTTTTCGAAAGAGTTGGCCATTGTGTGCCTGTGGGAACAGATGACAAAATTTAACAAACCGCATACACACGGGGACTGGATATTTTAAAAAGTACATGGTTCCTTATTCCATTATCCTCGATATAAAAGAATGATTGAATGTAGACTTCGGAGATATTGAGATAATGATAAAGATAATTTCTCAGTGTGAGCGGTTTCCTTCTTTCAGTCAAACAGCACATTCTCTGTGGCTGACCAGGCGTTCAGTAGAATGCTGGTCAGCTGGCTGCAATAATGGGTCAGACATTGTCAGCTTGTTCACCCAGGTCATTCACCTCTATTGTCCAATCCGCTGGGCTTGACTTGTCAGGTACCTTTTAAAGGGAAGTGTGTCGCATTTTCGCTCATTTTACAGACAACAATTGTTGCTGTCTGAGTGTTTAAGAAGAAGAATCAGCTCTAATGAGCTATTTGTGTTTTTTTTAAAAGGGAAAAAAAGAAAAGAACGACATGCTCTCCAAAGAATAAAAGACAGGAGGAAAAAAAACACAGACTATTCCATCATTCAAAAAGCAACCTTTTTTTCAAAATCAGCAAATTACCATAAAACCAATTTAACAGCCCTTTTCTCAATCTGTGATAAACAGGCATTACAAAATAGATCCCCTAAAAGATTACTTTTATTTCCTATAACTCTGAAACGAACATATCGACCAGCATGATTTAAGACAACCATAACCGTAAATGACCCGCTTATCATTTTGGAAACTATCTCACAAAATGGACCCCTGTCAAGTTTTAATCAGCAAATATCAAAAGATGGGTCCAAGCATGCTTTTTTTATTTTTCCACATCAGTTTTTTTAAGTGTTGATATTTTTTTGCTTTTTTTTATCGCAAATTCTCAAAGGAAAGACCAAATTTTTAAAACATACTCCCAGGAACTCTATAACGTACATAAAAACATTTCCCTCAGGGATTAAATCGCCTTTAATTATTTCCCCTGGCGCTCTTCGGTGTCTGAAAGCCATGTAATTTGCATTCTCAACACAGCATGGACGTATCATCTATATTCGTAAGGGCATTTCCTGCTCGTCATAAAGATATCAATTTCTATGATAGAAATAGCCAAGCCCGTATGGATTCTAGATTCATGTATTGAGTCGATTATTTTCTTTTTAGGATGTAGGAATATTAAGGGAAGATTGGGCGCTTTGGTTACGGTGGAATATTAGGAAGTGAGAGCCTGATGTTTGATTCTTGAAGAAGGGGAAGGAAGTTGTGACTTCTAGTTACACACACATACACACACATACACATACACACACGCACACACACACACACACACACACACACACACACTCACAGAACTTCCTCCACTCCCCGTGGTCCTCTGCTTTCCAAAGCTATTCATTCTCACTCAAGGCCAGTCCACTCTCTGATGCTGTCTTCCCATCGTTTTCTCTGTCTGCCTCTTCTTCGTCTCCCTCCTTGTACTGTTCCCTGTAGGACAGTCTTGGCCAGTCCAGATGTTCGTGTGTCGTGCCAGTACCACTTTAGTTTGCCGGGGTTTCTTTCACTGATGTTAGCTTTATGGGAAAAAAATCTTATTCAAGAGACACTTCAATGGAGACTGGAACCCAGGCAATCAAATGTTACCTTCAGAGCCCAGGCGGAATTCTCTAACCACTAGGACATTGCGCAACATCCCATTTTTTAACATTATGCGAAGAAAATTGGGAATGGGGTGGGGTTGCTTTGCTTGGATTTTTGGCTGGTTTTCTTTTGTCTTTTTTGTAAATGTCCTGTGTCATTATCAGCTGAGCTAGAGTGGACGCAGTGATTTAGGTTTTGTTCTGCCTCTTAAGCTCCCGCCCAGCCCTGAGTTCCGTTTCCGTTTCCGCTTTCCGGTAGAGGTTGTGTTTTTTATTCTGTAGTTCTTTCGTCCTCTGTTTTATTTTCTCTGTTGTTTTTTACACTACCACATCAACACTCACATGCTATCTCTCTCTCACTGTCTCTTTCTGTCTGTCTCTGCCTCTCTCCTCTCTCTCTCTCTTCTCCTCTCTCTCTCTCTCTCTCTCCTCTCACCACACACACACACACACACACACACATTCACACACACACACACACACACACACACACACACACATTGAGGTTCTTAGCTCAAATCCCATCAAGTTTATCTCCCCTGTTCCACGGGGATCTTCTCCCTTCATCCCATGAGAAATCCGTTCAGGCTCTGCACTGAATTGTTAAGGCAGTACAAAAAAGCATCCCCCAACTTTTGTGCAAGAAATTTCCTCTTTTCTATCGCTCTCTTTGTTTCTGCTTTGTTCCTTTTCTTCCTGTCACTCCCCTTATGCCTACTTTCTGCCTTCTTGGTCCATTCTCCTGCCTTTTTTTCCCCACAAAAAAGACATCAAAGATAACAATTCTCTCCTATGCCGAAGTCGGATGCGCTGGGCCTGACTTAATAATAATAATAATAATAATAATAATAATAATAATAATAATAATAATAATAAATAAATAATAATAATGATAGTAATAATAATAAAGGGTATTTATATAGCGCTATACTTGTCAGGCGCTTATTTATTTATTTATTTATTTTTGATGTCGAGAACAATTGAATAAGCATTCATGTGCTCTTTTTACATCTAGTCCCCGTGTGTGATGCGATTTTGTAAATGTCCTCTGTTCCCACCGGCACACGACAATGTGACGCTTTTCAGCTCATATGACAGACAACAGTGGTTGCTGTCTGAGCGTTCGACGAAGAAGAAGAAGAGAGAAGAAGAGAAGGAGTTGAAGGTATGACAGTTTATGACCTCCTGATGGGCAATAAGAAAGAGATAGTACTGTAGAGACCCCTCATCCTCAATAGATGGAAAAGCCAGGCAATGGCACACTAATCTGATTTATCTGCACAGCAATGCACTCTCACACTCAAACAGCCGTCATCAGAAAATGCCACCTGAGATCAGAGAAAGTAAAAAAAAAAAATGATAAAGAGTGCTATGGCAGAGTGGTTTTAGCTTGGGGGATCTTCTGGTTGGAAAGTTGAAGGTTTGAATCCCTGAATGTGGGATGAAGATTGTTTTGTTTTGTTGGGGTATTGTTGTTTTTGTTGTTTGTTATTGTTGTTGTTTGTGTTGTAGGTTTGAATCCCGAAGTGGGATAAGATTGTTTTGTTGGTTGTTGGTGGTTGTTGTTTGTTGTTGTTGTTGTTGTTTGTGTTGTAGGTTTGAATCCCGAAAGTGGGATAAGATTGTTTTGTTTGGTTTGTTGGTTGTCGTTGTTTGTTTTGTTGTTGTTTGTGTTGAAGGTTTGAATCCGAAAGTGGATGAAGATTGTTTTGTTTGGTTGAGTTTTTTCGGTTGTTGTTTCTGATGTTGTTGTTGTGTATGTGTGTTTATTTTATCTTATCTTATTCTTTTATTCCGAGGATAATGGAATAAGCGCTCATATGCTTGTTTTACATCCAGTCTCCGTGTTTATACAGTGTTGTAAGTTTTGTCATCTGTTCCCACAGGCACACAATGGCCTAGTCTTTCGAAAAGCGGAACATGTTTTATCGCTTGCGCAAAATGTTCTGGGCGTGCTCGCACATGGGATTTCTTTTTTTTAGTCTCATCCGAAGGACTTTTGGAGAAAGTGGAGTCTGCACTGATGCTAACTCCAGGGGAAAATATCCCCTTGAACGGGAATCGAACCCGGGTCGCAGATGCGAGTGCAATGTTCTAACCACTAGGCTATCCTGTCCGTTGTGTGTGTGTGTGGTGTGTGTGTGTGTGTGTGTGTGTGTGTGTGTGTGTGTGTGTGTGTGTGTTTGTGTGTGTGTGTGTGTGTGCGTGCGTCGTGCGTGCGTGTGCGTGCGTGCGCGGTGGTGTGTGCGTGCGTGGGGCGTGCTGTGTGTGTGTGTGTGTGTGTGTGTGTGTTTGTACTCTGTCTCAGACTTCGACATCACTATGCATATCTGGCCATCTGTATGTGTGTGTACACAACATAAATTACGATGCTGGCAAGGCTGCACTGTGAGTTGATCCAGGAGATCATAGAAATCCACACCCTTATTTCACTAGATTCTGATGCCCAGATTTGAACCCGCAACTTCTTGAACCCACGAGGAGGAAATCAAACTCTCATCTATTCATAGATAGCGTCCATCACATGGATAGACAGTATTTGTGATTCTGTCGAATTTAGTTCTTTTTTTTAAAGAAGAAAAAGAAGCAATCTTTAATAAGTCACAGCTGTCAGTGTCCCCAACTTTCAGCTGCTCTCAGCTGCTGTCCATCCCAGCCCAGCTGGTGCTAATTACAGCAGGAACTGACCACACTTGGACTTGGTAAAAGGAAGGGACGCACTACATTCAGCATTATTGACTGAGTGATGTGGGATTTTTGCGCTGTGAAGTTCAATATTCACCATCTATTTCAGATACACAAATGCATAGACATACATACACACTTTACATACACGCTTAAGAAGCAGGGTGGCAGAATGATTAAGACGTTCACCTGCCAACAAGTAAACTGTGAGGTTCTGGGTTCAATTCCCAGCCTCGCCGTTTCTTCCCAGTTTGACAAAAACATCAAACTGAATATCAAAGTTCTTCATATGAGACTATAAACCAAGTCCCGTGTGCAAAAGCATGCAGAACATCTTACCCACACGTTAAAATCCCGTTCTGCGTTTCAGAAGAGTAGGCCATTGTGTGCCAGAAGGAGTGGGTGATAAAAAAGAAAAAGTATACACACAGGTGTCATGTTGAGACACCATTCCTGAAGTCGAAATGCGGATACCTAGGTGGTGAGGGGGAGAAAATGGCTGGATAGGCGAAAATCTTGTCATTTGGGGAACCTCGAAGCTCTAGCCAAAGAACAAACAAAACAAAACAAAGAAAACTGAAGACACAAAACTGAATTCAGATGAGAAGGGAAGATTCAATTACCAGGAGTAAGTGAAGAGTACACTCCCTTTTAGACAAGCCCGTCAAAAATCACAGTCTCTGCCGCCAACCTGACTGAGCGACCCTTGAAAAGTTTTGAATCCCATTCCAAACCACAGTCTCCCAACCAAGCGCTGATACAATCTTAGTACCCAAAGTATAATAGAAAATGTCTCAAATGTCACTCAACCTTACCGTGATGACCTCATAGGGGTCAAAAGGGCATTGGAGGTCATGGAGAGGAGAGTCCAGCGGATACTATTGTGATGCCATTTCCTGTGTGTGATTGTCGTCTGCATTACTCTTGTTGGGGAAGGGCGGGGGGGGGGGGGAGGGAGGTTAGGTGGAGAAATAGAAAGAGATGTAAAAGGAAAAGAAGCAAAGGGACAGGAGGGGGGTGGGGGGGAACTGTAGGTATCTGAAGACAGGAGAGAGAGAGAGAGAGAGAGAGAGAGAGAGAGAGAGAGAGAGAGAGAGAGAGAGAGAGAGAGGAAGAGAGAGAGCAACTTAATAATTACGAACTTTTATTTTCTGAGGGTAATAGAAAAATGAGTGTGATTATATGAGAGACAGAGAGACAGACAGAGAGACAGAGCAATGAATCACATTTATTGCCATAACGCTTTACAGCCCATTTAGCATGCACTGTGGAAAATGAACTCTTAAGTGTTTGTGAGAGAGAGAGAGATAGAGAGAGAGAGGAGAGAGAGAGAGGGAGGGGTGAGAGGGAGGTGGGTGGGGGAGAGGGAGGGAGAGGGAGAGAGCTGAGGCCAAAATTGATTTGAATCACATGGTGTAAAATCTTAGATATGACCCTGGCACAGAGGCTGTGGACATTTTCACACACACACACACACACACACACACACACAAAACAAGCTTATTTTTCTGATGTTCTCTTCCAAATTAAGGTTATAGCTTTATGATGTTGTTGATACCAGAAAAGCCATTGAACCAAAGTAAAAAAAGGAATATAGCAAATTTTGACCAAAATGGTTATGGTTTTCAACATCATTTTGTTATTGGTCGAGGCCAAAAGCTGTGTCAGTTATTGATGTCAGCTAATTGCCAAGGCCTACACTAAAATGTTATTATGTTGTAAAATGTTGTGTTGAGATTTCCTTCAGCCATGACAAGCTGTTAACATAACAACCTGCACTCTCCTGTAAAGGAGAAAAAAAATCCTCTGAAGTCGGAGTATTGCTGCCTATATGGTGCTGTATTTAAAAACAGTCCTACACACAAACTTCTCATTCACTGTGCAGTTTCAATCTCACAGTGATTCCCAGGTGGGATGAGTGAGTGAGTCAGAGTACACATTCTGGTTGACCCCCAGAGTGTTAAGCT
>CM054163.1:39749117-39766617 GCA_028751875.1 Rapana venosa
GGCAACAAGAGTGCGTTGTCCATGGCAACATTCTGTAGAAAAAGCCACTCTGATAGGAAACCAAATACATATGCAGACAGGAAAAGAACAAGAATAATGGGTGGCGCTGATCTTGTGGCGACGCGCTCTCCCCGGGGAGAGCAGCCCAAATTTCACGCAGAGAAATCTTCCGTGACTTGAAGTGGTATACAAGACGTGATACGAGTTCATGCCAGCATTCGGCGTGGTAAGGGGAAGACGCACATACCCAGCATGCACCCTGTACCTGGAGAGGGATGGGCTCCGCCAGGTTCAACGTGCCCATAGCACACACTGCTTGAAAAATTCAGTGAAGTGCCCCAACAACGCCTCAGGGAAGTACGTGAATTTTTATTTTAAAGAAGAAAAAAAAATGGGTCGGAGTTTCTCGACTACATCTCCGATGTTTACCAATGGTGAGATTTTGCGTACGCGACGGTTTTCTGCCCACCATGAATGTAGCCGCATTCCGACTGCGGGGCGATAAAATATCTGTCTACCTTCTTTGATGAGTGCAAAAAGAGCTAAGGAAAAAGAATCAAACTCTGTAGCATTTTTTTGGCATTCACTTTATTCTGCATTCATAAACTTTACATAGTAGTAATGCAGCATCTTGGTATTTTGAACATGTAAACGTACATCAGTAGCAAACAAGGCAAAAAAATTATTGTGGTAAAATTGAGACACCTGAAAGTTTTCAGCAGTATCAGAAAAATAATGGGAAAAAAGTTTTCAAAAAAAAACCATTTCAGAAAAACTATGGACGGTTCAAAATGATGAAAAACTCTTTCATACCATTCTTTTACAAAAAAACAGGATAACTGATGTATCACAGTCTAAAACCTTTCAAACCACAAGATAACACAAGTATATAAACAGAAAAATTGTAAATAATGCTATGCTAAATGAATGTATCCAAAGATTGGGCCGTTTCGTTGTTGAAGAACATTCCCACAGTCCAACCTTTGAAACTATTCTCTCTCTCTCTCTCTCTCTCTCTCTCTCTCTCTCTCTCTCTCTCTCTCTCTCTCTCTCTCTTTTCTTTCTCTCTCTCAATCTTTATTTGAGACCTTTGATCTTTTTTAAAATCCATCTAAGGCTTTTTTCACATCAAACCAAAATGCACAAAATCCAACACACCGATGAGTTTTCCCCATCATTCTTCTTTATCAACACAACACAGTTTATGACACAGGCACTATCGAACTACCAGACGCAAATAAAAATAAAAGATAAAGGTGTCCCATAACCTGTAAGGTCGTAGGGGAGCGAGGCATCAGAGATCTCAGCTTCTCCAGGGGCCAGCATATTGAGGGCGGCGCCCATCTCCTCTCCCTCGCTGCTTTACCTTCCCTGACCCTAAAGAGGGAAGGTACCTATTTACAGCTGGGTGGAACTGTACTGAAGCCAAGGCGCGCAAACGGTCACCCATCCACCTTAGCTGGGGGAAAGCGAGTGCTCCGACCACTGAGAATAGGCCACACTACAGATGTCGTGGAGAGGGACAGACTCCACCAAGTTCAACTTGCCCACGACACACTGCCTGAAAAAAACTTCAGTGCGTGCACTGCCCACTGACTCCTCAAGGAGTTCAGAGAAAAGTCGAGCTATTCACATTCCCCCAGAGAATGCCGCGTTTGAAAATTCCGTATTCGAGATTGTGAAGGAATAAGAATTGAATAAAGAAAGCGCACAGCATAAAACAGTATAGATTTTACATAATACTCTTTGGGGGGTAAATTTGAATAGGTTGCTTTAAAATGGAAAAGGGAAAGGCATGAAAATATGCAGGAAACCCATAAAAGCAGTTTGAGAGAGAGAAGAGATAGACAGATAGACAGACACACAGACACAGATAGAGACAGATAGACAGACAGACATAAAAAGACAACAGAGACAGAGACGACAGACTGACAGACAGACAGAGACGAACGCAGACAGACAGACAGACAGACAGAGACGAACTCAGACAGACAGAGACACAGAGAGAGGAACTATCAGAAAGGAATCAATTCTATCACAGAAAACCTAGATGGAAGGTAGTATGGTATCTTTGAAAGCAGAAGTAAGGAAACATACTGAAAAAAAAGGAAAAATTTATCACAGAAACTTGCAGAAGAAGGTATTGATCTTTCTACTAAAAGACAGCCAGACATTCCCAAAGACATTCAAATCTAAACACGCATAGATATGATTATAAAAGCACCATTCCTTCTACTTATTAAAATATCACACCCACAAAGTCTACAATAATAATATGAAGTATTACATTTTCAAGAAATGATATATCGTCAAAAACATTCCATCACGTTTGTGGTTACAGTCTGCATGTCCAAAGTACCCTTGCATAGCATAATTCACACACATACATACGCGCGTGCACACACACATACATACATACGCGCGCATAAACGCATGCATACATGCACACACACACGCGCACGCACATACATACGCATATACGCGCGCGCGCACACAAACACACACAGTGCATTATGATAAAGATTCACATGAAACATGTGTATACATAATCAAATTATTACCTTACAGAGACAGACTCAATACAGCATGTGTGTGTGTGTGTGTGTGTGTGTGTGTGTGTGTGTGTGTGTGTGTGTGTGTGTGTGTGTGTGTATTATATATATAGATATATATATATAGATATATGCGTGTGTATGTGTGTGTGCTGCGTGGCGTGGAGTGGAGTGGAGTGGAGTGGAGTGGAGTGGAGTGGAGTGGAGTGGAGTGGAGTGGAGTGGAGTGGAGTGGAGTGGAGTGTAACGTAGCGTAGTGTACTAAATAGAATTTATATAGCGCTATATCTTGCACAGACAAATCACTACTAGTGTAGTGTAACGTAGTGTAGTGTAGTGTAGTGTAGTGTAGTGTAGTGTAGTGTAGTGTAGTGTAGTGTAGTGTAGTGTAGTGTAGTGTAGTTTAGTGTAGTGCAGTACAGTGAGTGAGTATAAGTAGTATGTTAGTGTAGTGCAGTGCATAATAGTAGTGTAGTGTATGTGAGTGTTAGTGTAAGTATAGTATTAGTTAGTAAGTGTAGTGAAGTCAGTAGTGGGGGTAGTTTAGTGTAAGTGTCAGTTGCAGTATATAGTGTAGTGCATTGTAGTAGTGAGTGTAGTGCAGTGAGTAGTGTAGTATGAGTAAGTGTAGTGCAGTAGTAGTGAGTTTGGTGTTAGTGTAGTTAGATAGTTATTAGTGTATAGTGTAGTTAGTAGTAGTGTAGTAGTGTAGTATAGTGTAGTGTAGTAGTAGGTAGTTTGTAGTGATAGTGGTGAGTATAGTAGTAGTGTAGTATGTGTAGAGTATAGTAGTTAGTGTAGTGCAGATAATAGTGTTAGTAGTATGAGTGATATGGTCAGTATAGTGTAGGTAGTGCAGTATGGTTAGTCAGTGTAGTATAGTGTAGTGCAGATATAGTATAGTGTAGTGCAGTATAGTGTAGTATAGATGTGTAGTGCAGTATAGTGTAGTAGTTAGTGTAGTATGTAGTGAGTATAGTGCAGTATAGTGCAGTATAGTGTAGTATAGTAGTCAGTATAGTTGTAGTGCAGTATAGTGAGTAGTGGCAGTATATAGTGTGTGAGTATAGTGTAGTATAGTGTAGTGCAGTATATGATTAGTGCATTTAGTATGGCAGTATAGTGTAGAAATGGTTGCAGTATAGAGTGTAGTGCAGTATAGTGTAGTGCAGTATAGTGTAGTATAGTGTAGTGTAGTGAGTGCAGTATAGTAGTGTGTATAAGTGTATGCAGTATAGTGTAGTATAGTGATCAGTTAGTGTAGTGAGTATAGTGTAGTGCTATAGTGTAGTATGCAGTGTAAGTTGTGTAGTATAGTGTAGTGCAGTATAGTGTAGTGTATAGTGTAGTTGCAGTATAGTGTAGTGCAGTTATGTAGTAGTAGTGAGTAGTGTAGTGTAGTATAATGTATGTATAGTGTAGTGCAGTATAGTTGTTAGTAGTGTATGCATTTAGTAGTGAGTGTAAGTGTAGGGGTAGTGTAGTGAGTGCAGTGTTAATGTAGTGTAGTGTTAGTGTAGTTAGTAGTGAGTGTAGTAGTGTAGTGTAGTGTAGTGTAGTGTAGTGTAGTGTAGTGTAGTGTATGTAGTTAGTGTAGTGCAGTGTATAGTGTAGTGCAGTGTAGTGTAGTGTAGTGTAATGTAGTGCAGTGCAGTGCAGTGTAGTGTAGTGTAGTATAGTGTAGTGTAGTATAGTGTAGTGCAGTGCAGTGTAGTGTAGTGTAGTGTAGTGCAGTGCAGTGTAGTGTAGTGTAGTGTAGTATAGTGTAGTGCAGTGCCCCTACGACTACATGTAACTTCTCTAGAAGTTAAGAGAGAAGTCAAGTTGAGCTCCTAGTCTAGCCATATTTATACTGCCAATAAAACTGGGGAATGGATTTTACACGTGTGGCTCTTTCTACCTTTCTTTCTTTCTTTTCTTTCTTTTTGTCAGTCATTTCTCTGAAGTTTACGCTTGTGGCTCTTTCTTTCTTTTTCTTTCTTTCTTTCTGTTTTTCTTTCATTCCTTTTTTTTCTCTTTCCTTCTTTCTTTTCTTGTCTATTCTATCTTTGTTTTTTCTTTCTTTTTTTTCCTGCCAGTCCTTTATTTGGATTTTACATGTGTGGCTGTTTCGTTCTTCTTTCTTTGTTTTTTTCTTTCTTTTCTTTTTCTTGCTTTCTTTTTCTTTCTTTTCTTATGCTTTCTTCTTCTTTCTTTACTTTCTTTCTTTCTTTTTCCTTCCTTCCTTCTTTCTTTCTTTTCTTCTGTCTTTCCTTCTTTCCTTCTTTCTTTCTTTCTCTCTTTGTTTCTTTTTCTTTCTTCCTTTCTTCCCTTGTTTTTCCTTCTTTCTTTTTTGGTCACATGATAAAGACAGCTAAACTCTGTGTAAAATTATGTTTAAACAAGTGTTCAAGGAATTCAAACATCTTGCGCACACGTTAAAACCCATTCTGCTTTTCAGAAGGGTAGGCAATAGAGTGCCAGTGGGAACGGATGATAAAATTTACAAAACTTTACGCACGGGGACTGGATGTAAAAAAGCACATGAGTGCTTATTCCATTATCCTCGAAATAAAAGAAATAAAACGAACTTTTGTGAAAAAATGAAATGTATCACATTTTGTTTCAACAAACACGTTACACGTCTCAAAAACTGTACAATGCACATAGATTACATTTTCTGTAAAGCAGTAAGGACAAGAATAAAACTCGTGGTATTTCTAAAGAAGAGATAAACAACATCAAAATATGAGACAGATTCTGAAAATGTAAGACAAGAGAAAAACAAAATTCGTTCTATTAAGAAGTTTGGCACGAAAGGCACACGTTCTACGATAAACAGTCATAGCTATATCACAGTCACCATTTTGTGGACCTTTTCGTTAAGTGTATACGTTTTCTATAAAACACTTTCATATCACCATTTTATGGACGATTCCATTAAGTATTATGTGCTCCATAAAACATTTCATATCAAGATTTTATGGACAATTCCATTAAGTATATATATGCTCCATAAAACATTCCATATCACCATTTCTGGAACAGTCCATTAAGTATATATAAAACACTTCAGATCAAGATTTCTATGGACGATTCCATTAAGTATATATGTGCTCTGAAAAACATTTGATATCAAGATTTTATGGACAATTCCATTAAGTATATATATGCTCCATAAAACATCTCATATGACCATTTCTGGAACAGTCCATTAAGTATATATGTGTTCCATAAAACACTTCAGATCAAGATTTTTATGGACGATTCCATTAAGTATATACATGCTCCATAAAACATTCCATATCACCATTTCTGGAACAATCCATTAAGTATATATAAAACACTTCAGATCAAGATTTTTATGGACGATTCCATTAAGTATATATGCGATCCATAAAACATTTCATATCACCATTTCTGGAACAGTCCATTAAGTATATATGTTTTCTATAAACCTTTCATATCAAGACTTTATGGATGGTTCCATTAAGTATACATGTGCTCATAAAATCCTTTATAAATCTACAGTTTGGTAAGGCTTTGTAAAATAAAATCTTCATAATTCACAATACAACAAACAAGCATCTGGAAAACTGGACACAAAATTACAAATTTGAGACTCTTAGAAGAAAAAAAACAACAGTGCATAAGTCCCTGACATTGAGACTCTCTAAAGACCTGCGCCCAAGTCCACAATATTGTAAACCAGCAAAACATAACCATGGATCATAATATTTAGCAGTGCATACATTTCAATAAGGATGGGACAATATTAGAGCGCTTCCCTTCCTCTTTTTGGAAGGCGTACAAAGTACCTTACATAACAAAATGTGGCAATACATACTTGATATGTACCATCATAAATGTAGCGATAAATAATGCTAAACATCTAAAGACATAATGCTGTTTGTATAAACAATATAAACCCATTCATCTCTTGATAGCTTTGGTACCCAAAAAGATCACACGAATGAAAATAAAGACGACGTTATTCTGCGTGTGTCAGAAAATGGATACAGCAACAGTTATGGATATCTTGTAGTTGGGCGCTCCCCAGCTTAACACACTGGATGTCACCCAGATTATGCAACTCTGTCTGTCTCATCCTACCTGGCACACGGAAGTCAGATGCGCTGGGCCTGACTTGTCAGGCGCTTAACGGCAGCGCAACGCATTTTCGCTCATGTGACAGACACCAGTAGTTGCTGTCTGAGCGAGCGTTCGAGGTAGAAGAAGAAATTCTATCTAGGAATCTCTGCGAGAGTGGTTAGAACACACTGGATGAGAAGTTTGCGTGTAGTTGTGTTTTCGAGGGCCTCACCATTTTAGGCAGCCATAGTCCAGCTTCAGAGGACAGTCTTGGCTACAGAAACGTTTTACTTTCTTGACTGGAGCACTGAGCGATCAATTCTACGATAGACATCTGTCTTGTTTCTCTGTTGTCTTCATCTTTCTAAGATGGGAGAGTGTTGAACTACTCCAGCACTCAACGTCTTCGTTCAGACTCGTTAACATACAGGATGCATGCTGGGTATGTTGGTGTCATCCATACCACCGGTCATAGCTGTCCTACTCTTTCTACAAAACAGGGACCGGTTTTTTGAACATGAGAGTAAAATTTCGTATGTGTGTGTGTTCGCGCAAAGGGGATCTCAGTGTATAGTCTCTCTCATCCGAAAGATTTGAGAAGGGGTGGAGACAGAGCAGAAGTTAGCTCTAGTGGGAAAATCCACTCAGACAGACAGAAGAGATTCGAACCCACGGCCTCAGATCAGGAATAAGACATTTTGAACCACTGAGCTATCTATCTGCCCCTGTGTTGCTGTACAGCCAACACTTGTAAGCTATCAATGAAATAAATCACACCTCCACCATCTTAAATGTCTAATCTACAATTGGCAAAATTATGGACGAAACTTTTGAAATATGTTTGTTCGTCGTGTTCGACGATGACGATGACCTCCAAAACAGCAGAGGAGGCAGCTGCTGTTTCGGAAATTGGGCAGAAATTTGATTATAGTGGAGATGCCTTGCCCACAGTACATCCCCACTCTCTCGGCCAAGTGGGCATAAGGACAGTCAGCGTTGGAGATGTTCTCCAAAGATCAACTAGCCCCCAGGGCTGCAACATATTGTATATTATACCAAAATGTCATGAAGCGTCTCAGCAGTGTAAATATAAATACAACGTATGAGCAATGAGCATACATCGATGATTACAACTTTTGGTTCATGGTTCATTCTGACTGTCCCCCCCACCCCCCCCAAAAAAAAAACCCCCAAAACCCCAGAAGCGCTTTGGTTTGTTTTTGCTTTACAAGATTCAGCGCTTTATAAACTACATATATCATTATCATCATCATCATCATCATCATCATCATCATCATCATCATCATTACTATTAAGATGAGGCAGCAAAAGAACAAACAAAGCACAGCAAAAAATATCACAAAAACACAAAAACATTCCAACGACCCCCCCCCCTCCCCTAACTTCTTTCACCCACACCCACCCCAACATCACCCCCACCCAGTCTTCACCCCACCCCCACCCCTATACCCTGCTACCACCACCTCCCACCCCCACCTCCCTCCAGTTATCAGTTTCCCCCACTTAAGCTATTCCTAGCTGTAAGCCATTCCATCCATAAGCGCTTCGATTTGGTGTTTTTTTACAAGATTCAGCGCTATCTAAAATCCATATAGTAGTAGTAGTAGTAGTAGTAGTAGTAGTATAGTAGTAGTAGTAGTAGTAGTAGTAGTAGCAGTAGCAGTAGTAGTAGTATTTCCCAGCCCAGCCGGTGCCAATTACAGCAGGAACTGACCACACTTGGACTTGGTCAAAGAAACGCGTTAATTCTGGCACTGGACCCTTGACCCTTGACTGAGTTATGCTGGATTTGAGCGCTGTGCCTGCCATGCCCTCCCCCTCCCTCCCTCCCCCCTCTCCATCCCTCCCCACCATCTTACCAAAAAGAAAAACAAACAAGAAATCTTTCCAAATGCACGCAACATTTCACACTTCCAAAATGCTTCATAGGTTTCAACCACTCTCTCTCTCTCTCTCTCTCTCTCTCTCTCTCTCTCTCTCTCTCTCTCTCTCTCTCGCTCTCTCTCCCCCTCTCTCTCTCTCTCTCACACACACACACACACACACACACACAAGACACACACACACACACACACACAAGCACGCACGTACGCACACACACAGAAAATGCTGTAGTTGGGACAAAAGGCATTCACAGTCTATAATAGTACAGGGACCACTAGGGTGGCATTCTCTGCATCGCTGGCAGAGAAATGAAATGCGACAGAACAAAAATATATTTCAGTTCAAAAGATAAAAATGCAGTCCTATAAAAACAAACCAAGATTTTTTTGGGTCTACTCTCCATGGGAGAACTCACTAGTTAAGTCAAGTCAACTTGACTTGATTAGATATATCGTATGCTCACAGAATGCTTAAGCAAACATTTTCATGGGCCTGAGTTGCATACAAGTCATGGACAACCTTTTTTCTTTTCTTTTTTGTTTCTTTGGGTACATAACATGCCATTGGTTCTCAGTTACAAGAGTTTTTTTTCTTATTTTTTGTTATATAGCTTTAGTTTTTACACTTTTCTTCTGTTGTTGGTTTTTTTTTATTTCAAGAAAAGATGTAAAGTATTTCCTTTGTAAGTGCCTTTCTCTTAAAAATGACATTTACAAAAGTGCATACACACAGGGACTGATGTAAAAAATTTTTAAAAAGGACAAGAGTGCTTATTCCATTATCTTCGAAATCAAAAAAATACTTAATTTGGTACTTAATTAATTGATTCATTGATTCATTAACTGATTGATTGATTGATTGATTGATTGATTGATTGATTGATTGATTGATTGATTGATTGATTAAGAGTGTATGTGTTGTGGCATGAGTTTTATGAATGGGTGCTAACTGCTTACAGTGATCTGGGTCTGTTGCTGTTACACAAGTGATTGCTACTGCAAGCATTCATTCCGTGTAGCCTAGAATGAGAGAAAATCACTTGCCTGGGTTTATTGTTGCTCTAGTGCTTGTCGCAACGTTTCCAATTTCCTTTTTCCCTAAAGTTTTGTGCATGACTACATCCCAGTGTTAAATAAATCGTTGTTGGGGTTATACTGAAGTCCCAATGGAGATTTCCGAGTTAAGGACTATAGCTCAAACACAACAAAATATTTTGTCTCACTCAGCTGCCAGCCACAAAACGGTGCTAAAGCTTTTAACTCTTCATTCAAACTTAAACCTATTTCCTGACTTTTCAACTATGCAGAGACCATGGCAAAGAGGGTAGAACTCTAGGATTTTTTCTTTCAACTTTACATACTTTGGTTTGTGGCTAGATAAAGAGTGTTTCTATCCAATTATCCATTATACATACAAATAATATCATAGAGATTAATAAAGAAGGTATCGCCTTAACCAGTTTTTGTTATAACATAATTTCAGCAAAGTACATTTGAAAATCTATGGATATTTCTAAGGGCTTTTTGCAGAAGAGATTCACACAATTACCAAAAACTTTTTTCGCAATAATGTCATATTTCCCAGATCTCTCTCCCTCGCAAAAAAAGAGATAATTTGATATCTCAAGCACCACTTATAAGGTAAATATTCCATATCAGGAAATTATCTTTGGTTATCATATTCTTTTTCGAGACAGCATTTCCGTCTTTGGTCAAAGTTGATTCATTTCAAGGGACAAAACTCTCTTGAGTAAATCAGACTTTCACAAAAATGTCAGTCTCTCTCTGTCCAATCATCCCTCCTTTTCCAACAGAAAATTACTCCTAATACATAAAATATTATCAGCAAAATACTAAAAACAAATATTATCTGCAACGTAATTTCACACACACACACCGGTCAACTGTATTCATCGATACAGATTTTGTAATCCTGGTCTCAACTGGATACCAAATCCAGTACAGTTCTCCATAGCAAATTTTGTAACACTAATTTTGATTGGTTATGATTCCAATGCAGAAAACTACCAAAGCAGGTTTTGTGAACACTACTTTTTGATTTGTCGCGAGTCTTAAGTAGACTATTCACCTAAAAACAAAAAAAACGTTTAACTTTAATTTTGGTTGGTTTTGAATCTGTTTAAGATTATTCAAAGTAGGTTTTGTAACCCTGCTTTTGATTAGTTACAAATCTGAAGCAGACGATTCACCAACGCTGATTTTATAACATTACTTCTGATTGGTTGTAAGTCCAGAGAAGACAGTTCACCCAAGTAAAGTGTTGTAACACTGGTTCTGCTTCATTTTCAGCGTCAGACAGACTACTCACCAAAGCAGGTCTGGTAACACTCGTTTTGACTGATTACAAAGCCAAGATATTATGATTCATCAAAGCAGATTTTGTAACGCCAGTTTTGATTGGTTCAGAGCCTAAAACAAGACTACTAACCAAAGCTAAGTTTTATAAGACTACTTTTGATTGGTCCCGTGTCCAGAATAGACGGTTCACCCAAACGGGTTTTGTATCGCTACTTTTGGTTGGTTTTGAGCCTATAACACAGACTTCCAACCACTTCTTGTATCGCTACTTTTGATTGGCTACGAGTCCTAGGAACCTATCACAAACTATTCACCAAAATATATTTATAACATCAGTTTTGATTGGTTACGAGACCCTTGAGCCTAGACTATTCACCAAAACACATTTGTAAGATCACTTCTGATTGGTTACAATTCCTCTGAACCTAGACTGTTCACCAAAACACATTTGTAACACCAGTTCTGATTGGTTACGAGTCTCTGGGGTCTAGACTATTCACCAAAACACATTTGTAAGATCACTTCTGATTGGCTACAAGTCCCCTGAACCTAGACTGTTCACCAAAACACATTTGTAAGATCACTTCTGATTGGCTGCGAGCCTTCGAGCCTAGACTATGTAACACCAGTTCTGATTGGCCAGGAGTTCCCGGAGCCTAGATTATTCACCAAAACACATTTGTAAGACCACTTCTGATTGGTTGCAAGTCCTAGAAGCCTATCATGGACTATTCACTAAAACACATATTTGTAAGACCAATTCTCATTGGCTAAAAGTCCCCTGAACCTAGACTATTCACCAAAAGACATTTGTAAGATCAGTTCTGATTGGCTACAAGTCCTCTGAACCTAGACTATTCACCAAAAGACATTTGTAAGATCAGTTCTGATTGGCTACAAGTCCTCTGAACCTAGACTATTCACCAAAACACATTTGTAAGATCAGTTCTGATTGGCTACAAGTCCTCTGAACCTAGACTGTTCACCAAAACACATTTGTACGATCACTTCTGATTGGCTACGAATCCCCTGAACCTAGACTGTTCACCAAAACACATTTGTAACAGCACTTCTGATTGGCTACGTGTCCAATGCTGGGCGACGGGAAGAGGCGACAGGCACGGGCAGGAAGGAGCGAGGTGTGGTGGTGGGACTGTCACGACCCGACTCCACAGACGTCAGTCGCGCGCTGCTGTGACGACCCGACACGACATTTGGTAGGTTGAACTGTCGTCGTGAGGGACACAGGCTGTGCCATGCTGTGAAGACCTGTGATGATTTTTAAAAAAAGAGATTATCGTTATCGTTGTTATTGTTGTTATTCTTCTTCTTCTTAATGGTGGTAGTAGTAGTGGTAGTGGTAGTAGGAGGAGTAGTAGTAGTAGTAGTAGGAGGAGGGAGGAGGAGGAGTAGTAGTAGTTGTTGTAGTAGTGTAGTAGTAGTAGTAGTAGTAGTAGTAGTAGTAGTAGTAGTAGTAGTAGAGTAGTAGTAGTTCGTGGTAGTGGTGGTAATGGTAGTAGGAGGAGGAGGAGAGGAGGAGGAGTGTAGTAGTAGTTGTGGTAGTGGTAGTAGTAGTATAGTAGTAGTAGTAGTAGTAGTAGTAGGTAGTAGTAGAGTAGTAGTGGTGGTGGTGGTGGTAGTGGTGGTGGTAGGTAGTAGTAGTAGTAGTAGTTAGTAGTAGTAGTAGTAGTTAGTAGTAGTAGTAGTAGTAGTAGTGTGAGTGTGGTGTGGTGTAGTGTGTGGTGGTGGTGGTGGTAGTAGGTGTAGTAGTAGTAGTAGTAGTAGTAGTAGTAGTAGTAGAGTAGTAGTAGTAGTAGTTAGTAGTAGTAGTAGTAGTAGTGTAGTAGTAGTAGTAGCAGTAGTGTTATTATTATCATTATTATCATCATCAACATCATCATCATCATCATTATCATCATCATTATCATTATTATCATCATTTTTATCATTATTATTGTTATCATCATCATCATCATCATCATTATCATCATCATCATTATCATCATCGTTATTATCATCATCATCATTATCACCATCATAATCATCATCATGGTCTTCAAACTGTGTCATTATCAACATACAATATGTTTCATGATGCAAGTAGGATGTTTCCTTGGAGTTAACAGAAGTAATAAAAACAAAATCACATGATTACACAACCGACATAAGTAGAGGAATTTGAAGACACAAAAACCCACCAACAAAAGCAAAACCCAAAACACTAAAAACTCTTTAGCAAAGAACCCCCCCCCCCAATGAAGAAAAGAAGAAGAAGAAGAAGAAGAAAGAAGAAGAAGAAGAAGAGAAGAACAACAACAACAACAACAACAACAACAAAACAACAACAAGACATGACAACGCAAGAAAAAGTATTAAAAAAAACAAGAAGGAGAACAAGAAAAACAAGAACAAGAAGAACAAGAACAAGAAGAAGAAGAACAACAACAACAACAATAACAACAACAAGACTTGCAGAGAAGAAGAAAAAGGACGAGGAGGAGAAGGAGGAGAAGAAGAAGAAGAAGAAGAAGAAGAAGAAGAAGAAGAAGAAGAAGAAGAAGAAGAAGAAGAAGAAGAAGAAGAAAGAAGAACAAGAACAAGAACAAGAAGAAGAAGAAGAGGAGGAGGAGGAGGAGGAGGAGGAAGAACAAGAAGAAGAACAAGAAGAAGAAGAAGAACAAGAACAAGAAGACGAAGAAGAAGAAGAACAACAAGAACAAGAACAAGAACAAGAAGAACAACAACAACAACAATATAAAAAACAAGAAGAAGAAGAAGAAGAAGAAGAAGAAGAAGAAGAAGAAAAGAAGAAGAAGAAGAAGAAGAAGAAGAAGAAGAAGAAGAAGAAGAAGAAGAAGAAGAACAACAACAACAACAACAACAACAACAACAACAACAACAACAGGAACAAGAGGAACAAGAAGAAGAACAAGAAGAAGACATGACAACGGAAGAAAAAATGTAAAAAAAGAACAAGAACAACAAGAACAACAACAGCAACGAGAAGAAGACATGACAGCGAAATAAAAAATGTTTTAAAAAAACAAGAAGAAGAAGAACAAAAGAACAACAAGGCAATAACAACGAAAAAACCCCAAAAAACTTCTTTTTTTTAAACCAACAATCTGCGCATGACTTTGGACAGGCCAGAACCTTCCCCACAAGCTAGACAAGCATCACCCCAGGTGGCCTAGCGCCAGCTGACCTGGGACAGCAGTTGTCTACGGTGCAAAAGAGCGTCTCTGTTGGCCGCTTGACGCCGGACAAAGGCCAGCCGCCAGCATCGCCAGTGGCGAGCGTACAGCCGTTCTTCCTCCTGCAACAACAGACAGGACACCGCCTTCAGATGCGGCGCGTGGGCACACCCCTGAAGATGTTATAACCAGCTTCCTCCACTCCCTGTAGTGGTCCTCTGATCTTCATCTTCGCCTTAACCTACCCCGTAGTCCTGTTCACCTTGGGCACACCCCTGAAGATTTTGCAACCAGCTTCCTCCATTCCCTGCGGTTCTCGGGTCTTCACTTGTACCTTTACCTATCGCGTAGTCTAGTACGGACACACCACTCAAGAATTTACAACCATCTTCCTCCACTCCCTGCGGTCTTCTGGTCTTCACCTGCACTTTCACCTATCCCGGAGTCTTGTACGGACACCACTGAAGAATTTATAACCAGCTTCCTCCATCCCTGTGGTCCTCTGCTCTACATTTTCACCTTTACTTATCCCGTAGTAGTCCAGTAGGACACACCGCTGATGATTTTGCAACCAGCTTCCTCCACTTCCTGCTGTCTTCTGGTCTTCATCTTCGCCTTAACAAGGCCATTGTGTGCCGGTGGGAACTAATGACAAAATTTATAAAACCGCATACACACGGGGACTGGATGTGATATATATAAATAAATAAAAATATAAAAAATTAACCTATTCCGTAGTCATGTAGGCCGTGGGGGCACCGCTGAAGAATTTATAACCAGCTTCCTCCACTCCCCGCAGTTCTATGGTCTACACCTGCACCTTTACCTATCTTGTAGTCCAGTAGGGCACACCACTGAAGATTTTACAACCAGCTTCCTTCACTCCCTGCGGTCCTCTGCTTTCCGTAGCAAGTCGTTCCACTCAAGGCCAGTCCACTCTCTGATGTTGTCTTCCCAATGGCCCTTACAGTATTGTGTTCCGACACTCTGTGTGTGTGTGTGTGTGTGTGTGTGTGTGTGTGTGTGTGTGTGTGTGTGTGTGTGTGTGTGTGTGTGTGTGTGTGTGTGTGTGTGAGTGTGTCTGTGTATCTGTGTGTCTGTGTGTGTCTGTGTGTGTCTGTGTGTGTCTGTGTCTGTGCCTGTGAGGCCAGTTCTCCACTCTCTGATGTTGTCTTCCCATCGTTTTCTCTGTCTGCCTCTTCATCTCCCTCCTTGTACTGTTCCCTGTAGGACAGTCTTGGCCAGTCCAGATGTTGGTGTGACGCGTCTGTACCAGGTTAACTGGTCTGTTTACCAGCGAATCAAATAACGGAATCAGTGAAATGATCCTCTGAAGTAGGAGTATGACTGCAGTCATACACGCAAGCCTCTCATGCACTGAGCAGTTGTAATTTTACAGTGATTTACAGATGTGAATCCGAATCAGAATCAGAATAAAAATGTATTTATTTGCCATAAAAGTCACAAAGACTTTATTTGACACACAAACGAAATAAAAACTTCATATCCAATACAACATGATCATTATTCATTGGTCAGCGTGACTAAAATGATGTGTATGAAAACACCATGTTGCATAATGTCTTATCTTAAAAACACCATGGTGCATAATGTCTTATCTTAAAAACACCATGGTGCATAATGTCTTATCTTAAAAACACCATGTTGCATAATGTCTTATCTTTAAAACATCATGTTGCATAATGTCTCATCTTAAAAACACCATGTTGCATAATGTCTTATCTAAAAAAATCCACCATGTTGCATAATGTCTTATCTATAAAAACACACCATGTTGCATAATGTCTTATCTTAAAAACTCCATGTTACATAATGTCTTATCTATAAAAAAAACACCATGTTGCATAATGTCTTATCTATAAAAAAAACACCATGTTGCATAATGTCTTATCTAAAAAAAACACCATGTTGCATAATGTCTTATCTAAAAAAAACACCATGTTGCATTATGTCTTATCTAAAAAAAACACCATGTTGCATAATGTCTTATCTTTAAAAACACACCATGTTGCATAATGTCTTATCTAAAAAAAACACCATGTTGCATAATGTCTTATCTTTAAAAACACACCATGTTGCATAATGTCTTATCTAAAAAAACACCATGTTGCATAATGTCTTATCTTTAAAAACACACCATGTTGCATAATGTCTTATCTAAAAAAAACACCATGTTGCATAATGTCTTATCTTTAAAACTCCATGTTGCATAATGTCTCATCTTAATTTCTCTCTTTTTTTCAAAATACCACGCATGTGGGATGAGTGAATCAGAGTGTGGCACATTCTGGGTGACCCCCAGGGTGTTTAGCTGGGGAACGCACAACAACGACAACAACAACACACGGCGAAATAATGACTTAGATGGGCTTGTTGGATGAACAGTATCAAAAAGTGTGGGTATTTTCGTGATTTCAACAAATATTCAAAGATATACACTTGCATGCACGCACAATCATGTGTCACGCACACACATACAGACACACATGCACGCGTGTTAATATATACAAACACAAAAACTATGTATGCAATCATGCGCGCGCGTGCACACATACACACACAAACATACATACACACATTAGTCTAATATCACTTAAAGTTAAAAGACGTTAAATTAAAGAACGAACCATCGAACACACACATACACTAACACAACACACACACATTACACTAACACAACACACACACATACTCACACAACACACAAAACATACACTAACACAACACACACACATACTAACACAACACACACACACACACACACACGTACACAACACACACACACAAACACCTACCACCCACACACACACACCATCTATCCCCCCCCCCACACACACACACCACCACCTACCCCCCCCCCATCCCCCCACCCACCCCACCTAACCCCTTCTCACCCACACCCACCCCACCCCCAACCCACTACACACCCCAACCCCAACCAACACCAACCCAACCACCCCCCCCCCCCCCATCACCCAACCACCATCCCCCATCCCAACCCCCACCCCCCCCCCCATCACCCCCCCCCAACCACCCCACCCCTCTCCTCCCCCTCCCCCCCCCCACCCCATCCCCCACCCAAACACAGACACAGACCATGACAGCGGCAGTAACGGACAGATCGGCCAAGCGTTTCCAGGAGGTCGCGACCTTGACGGCGATGCGTTGGCGATGTCGCTGCAGTTGTCGCTTGACTCTCACCTCCGTCCTCAGAGCCTCCAGCACCACGTGACTGCCACACACACACGCACGCACGCACGCACGCACACACACACGCACACACACACACACACAAACACACACATATACATTATCTTTTTCTCTCGCTTTTTTTTCTTTAGATAGATGGCTTTATGAAAAAAAGGCAAATGCGCTGCTTATTCAATGTACCATCTGAAAATAAAAGTTTGACTTTGACTTTGACTTTGACACACACATC
>CM054163.1:39769117-39781617 GCA_028751875.1 Rapana venosa
CCACCATCACCACATACACACACACACACACAAACAAACACACACACACACAGTGAACAGACTTTAAGTGAGCAGACGTAAAATTGAAGACACACACAGTGAAAAAGAACGATTTCAAGTAACTCTAAGCCCTTCCAATAAAGTAAAATAAATAAACAAAACAAACAAACAAATAAACAAATAAATAAATAGATAAAAGAAACCCTTAAAAGCCATTAAAAAAAAAGAAAGAATTCAAAATGATGAAATGAGATGTTCATACTTTTTCTTCATATATAACACCCGTTATAAGGTGAGGAGATATCCCTCTTCTCTTCTTTCAGTGACAGACAGCAAATCTTTTCGTTTTCGCTTCTAAATTTTTTTTTTTTAAAGAAGACAGATACCCATATTAGGGGGACGGGATAGCTCAGTGGTCAGAGCACTCGCTTTCCCCCAGCTAAGGTTAAACAGCGTCGAGCGTGGTTACCACTTGGATGGGTGACCGTTTGCGCGCCTTGGCTTCAGTACAGTCCCTCAGTTCACCCAGCTGTAAATGGGTACCTGCCTTCTTTTAGGGTCAGGGAAGGTAAAGCAGCGAGGGAGAGGAGATGGGCGCCGCCCTCAATATGCTGGCCCCTGGAGAAGTGAGGTCTCTGATGCCTCGCTCCCCTATGACCTTAAAGGTTACGGGACACCCTTTACCCTTCTTCTTCTTCTTCTTGGCATAAAGACGTTTGAAAACAAGAGAAGGCTGGCCATTAAGGAGAAGCGTGAGCGAAGGAAGCAGAGCTCAACTTCTGGAGACGTTTTCCCTTGCAACACCTGTGGGAAGTGCTGTGCATCCAGAATCGGCCTCTTCTCCCATATGAGGACACATTCTGACAGATAAGCCTGCCTGCCTACTCATCCGTCGATCCGACGGGAGACTCCATCATCATCATCTCTTCTTCTTCCTACTTTCTTGTCATGTTTTTTCCAGGGGAGGTTTGACATTGATGATCCTTTACCCTTTACCCTACCCTTTTTAAGATACCCATTGACAAGCCTACCCAAAAAACCATCTAACAAACAGAGAGGCACACTCCCCTCCAACAACTCACCTTCCATCTTTGCAAGGCTTGTAGGGCTGTCAGACGGTCTCGCTTGGCACACATGGTGTCGGCCATTTCTGCCAGCCCTTGGCAGTAGTCGAAGCGCGTACGCAAGGTGTAGAAGGCGGAGGCCAGCGACCGATGCTGCCGTACCCGAACAAACTTGTCGCCCAGTCGCCGCTGACTACACCGTCTGCGTGTGACGTAACTCCACGCCTGCAGCACCCTGGGAAAGTGATATGCGCGAAAATGCATCACGCTGCCGTTTCAGCTATATGAAATTCCATTTAGTATTATTGTTGTTATTATTAATATTATTATTATTATTATTATTATTAAGCACCTGACAAGTCAGGCCCAGCGCATCCGACTTCGGCGAGGGAGAGAAGTGTTATCTTTCAAGTCTTCCTGGGAAAACAAGCAGCAGGAGAATGGACCAAGAAGGCAGAACATAGACAAGACGGGGGTGACAGGGGAATAAAATGAACAAGGTTTCACACAAAGAGAGTGATAGAAAAGACGACATTTTCCAGCACAGAATTTCTGGAACGTGGGGATGCTATTTGTACTGAGAGGCCCCCCGGCATCTCCAAAGGAGAAATACATAACACAAGACTCGAAACTCAAAAATGATAATAATAATAATAAATGGAATTTATATAGCGCTGTATCTTGCACAGACAAATCAAACCGCTTGCACTCAACTCATTCTTACACAGTCATGCAACCAATAGCAAGTAATAGTTCTATCTATCTATCTATCTGTCTGTCCCGTAGTCTGACGACCGTGGGGGCACCCTCAAAGACTCAGCAACCAGTTCCCTCCATTCTTCTCTCTGTTCTGCCTTTCTCAGGGTTTTGTTGAGTTCTAGGCCTGTCCATTCACTGATGTTATCCTCCCAGCTCTTCCTTGGTCTGCCTCTTCTTCTTCCTCCTTGGACAGTGCCTTGCAAAACTGTCTTTGTAATTCCTTGGGATCTTGTGACATGCCCATACCACTTAAGTTTACGCTTTTTCACGATCGTTAGAAGGTTCTCATAGGGTCCAATGGTTTGCTGGATTCTGTTATGCACGCTTTCGTTGCTAATGTGGTCTTTGTAGGAGATGCCAAGGAGTCTCCGAAAGCATCTCATCTCCACTGCCTGTACTCTTCTCTCCAAATCTGCAGTCAGGGTCCATGATTCACAGGCATACAGAAATATGGATATGACAAGGGAGCGCATTAGTCTGATCTTGGAGATAAGTGAGATATTCTTATCTCTCCAGATGGTGTTTAGTTTGACAGAACTGTATTGTCTGTGCAGTCCTGCATACTACTTCTGGCTTGGATCCCTGGTCGGATACAATGGCTCCCAGGTACTTGAAGCTTTGAACTGTTTCCAGCTTCTGGTCATTAACCCTGATATCAGTGCTAATGCCGTTGGGGGTTATTAGTCATCAGTTTGGTCTTCTCTGCACTGATTTCCATCCCGTAATGTTTTGGAGGCCTTATCCAAGTGTTCTGTTAGGCTGGAAAAGCTATTTTTCTGATCCTGTTTATTCCATCGATGTCATCTGCGAAGCGGAGGTTTGTGATCGTTCTCCCACCAATGCTGACGATCCTTCTGATGTTCCAGTGAAATCAGCCATGATTCTCTCAAGGAAGATGTTGAAAAGAGTGGGTGAGAGTAGACAGCCCTGCCTTACTCCAACTGTTGTTCGAAACCATTCCCCAAATTTGTTGTTGTTGTAGTACACAGCACTGGTGGTCTCGCTGTTACACTGTTTGATGACTCTGATCAGGTTTGCATTGATCTGTACAAGTTCATGGTTGCCCACAAAGCGCATGCCACACCCCTGTCAAATGCCTTCTTAAAAATCGATAAATACGTGGTATAGGTCTTGTTGATGTTGAAGGTACCGCCCTAGTATTCTGAGGTTGAATATCTGTTCTGTTGTGCTGCGCCCTGCTCTGAAACCTGCTTGTTCCTCAGCAATGATGGTCTCTGCTTGGGCTTCAGTCTTTTCAATATTATCTGCAGCATGACCTTTGCTTGGGTGACATATGAGGCTGATTGTGCGGTAATTATGGCATTGTTGTAGATTTCCTTTCTTGGGGAGGGTGATGATGAGTGATGCGCCCAAATGGTGTTGGCCATTTTCCTGTCTGCCGATTTTGTTGCGATTCTTAGTAGGGCGCTGATCATGGCTTCCCCTCCAGCTTGGACCAACTCAGCTGGAATGTTGTCAGCCCCTGCTGACTTCCCCTTTTTCAGCGATCTGACTGCTGTTTCCACTTCTTCTCGGAGGATAGGGTGACTGTCTGTGTCTTTGCTTTCGGGTACATTAAGGACTTCTGGATCTCCTGCGGTTCTATAGTTATACAGGTCGGAGCAGTATTCTGTCCATCTGTTCAGAATATCCTGGTCGTCAGAGACTCCCTCTGCTACTGGTAACCATGTAAGCCAGTACCACCTGCCACATGTGGGGAGTAAACCCAACCAAAAAATCCGACCTGGAGAGGGATGGGCTCCGCCAGGTTTTATTTGCCCAAGATACACCAATGACAAAGACAGCCAGAATCTCCATACCGGATCGGTCGTCGCCCGGGTTACCAAGGACCGCGCCCTTTTGTTGCTCATCAGGACAGATGTCGAAAGTATGCTACTGATGCAAAACGCAGCAAAATTCGTGCCAGACACAACACCATCATTGGCACATGGAATGTACGGACACTAAGAGCTGCAGCAAAGTGGAAGAACTGACACATGAGATGTCCAGATACATTGGCACAATCCTTGGGGTCTGCGAAGTCAGGTGGAAAAACATGGGAGAAACAACGACCCCAGGAAGACCACAAATTATACTACAGTGGGAAAAAAGGATAAACATGAACACGGCGTGGGGTTTTTTCGTTCACAAAGACACCGTGAACACCGTCATGAGCTGCCAGCCTGTGTCCAGCAGACTTATTACCATCCGCGAGAGCAACCCCCTTTAACATAACTATAGTACAGGGTTTCGCCCCTACATCAAAACTGCACAGATGAAGCCGTAGAAGAATTTTATGACCAGCTACAAGAGGTTTTGAATCAAACACCCAAGAAGACATCCTCGTTGTGCAAGGCGACTGGAACGCCAAGGTAGGAGAAGATGCATGGAAAGACTGGGAGGGCGTTTGTGGGCCACATTGTAAAACCAATCAAAAGAAAGAGGCTTGAGACTCCCGGAGTTTGCCAGTAACAACCACCTCCAGCTAGTGAATACACTTGGCCCACACAAGAAATCCAGAAAATGGACATGGCATAGCCCAAATGGGGAACACCACAACCAAATAGATTACATCATGGTGAAAAGACGGTTTTCAGTCTAGCGTTAACATCGCACAGAAAACGAAGTTTTCCAGGAGCAGACAAGGGAGTGATCATGATCTTGTGATGATGATTTCCGACTACGTCTAAAGAAATCCACAAGCGGAACAACATCAGGATCAAATTTGACCTCGAGAAGCTGAAGGACCCAGAGGTATTAGAAATTTTTCAGCAAGGGGTAGGTGGAAAGTTTGCAGCACTCACTGTGATAGACTCAGACATAGATACACTGACGAATAGTTTCAATACAGCAGTGACTGAAACAGCAAACGAGCTTCTTGGCAAACGCCGACAGTCAAAAACCATGGGTCACACCTAACATCCTACAACTATGCGACAAGCGTAGAGAGTTGAAGAAAAAGAAAAATGAAACAAAAGAAAGAGCAGAACAATATAGGGCAGTCAACAAAAGAATCAGGAAGTCCATGACGGAGGCAAAAGAGAAATGGATCGGTGAACAGTGCCAAGACATTGAAGAGGCCATCAAGAAAAACAATAGCAAGAAAGCATATCAGCTGGTGAAAGACCTGACTAGCACGAAACAGAGAAAAGGTTTAACAATCCAAGACAAAAATGGGAAGTGTAATAGTTCTAACAAGTCCAAATGCAACACACACACACGCACACCACACACACACACACACACACACACACACACACACACACACACACACACACACACGCTATACACTTTGGCAGGGTGATGGAATTTTTGGCTGTTGAAAAGCAGGGATAGCTATGAAATGAAACAGGAGAGGAAATTCTTAGGTTTGAAACAAATATGTCTTGAGGCCAGATTTAAAAGTGTCACAAGCAGGCCTTTGGCGAAGAGAGATAGGGAGGCCATTCCAAATCGATGGAGCAGAAACAGAGAAAGAGCGACGGCCAACAGTGGACTGGTTGAATCTAGGTGTTTGTAAGCACAAGGAATCTGCAGCAGAGCGAAGGGAACGAGAAGACACAGAGGTAGGAGGGAGCTGTTTTGTGGAGACATTCGTAACAGAGTGTACTGATCTTATAGTTTATTCAGTTATCTCTTCTTGGTTTTTTTTGGGATTCCTTGGTTAGAGCTCCGAGGTTCAGCAATGGTGAGATTTTTGCGTATGCGAACTTTCCCCTCCTCCCTCCCCACCATCAAGGTAGCCGCATTCCGACTTCGGGAATGGTGTCTAAACACGACACCTGTGTGCATGCTGGGTTTCGTTTTTGGGTTTTTTTGCCATCCGTTCCTACCATCACACAATGGCCTACTCTTCCGAAAGACGGGCCCGGTCTTTAACATAAGGGGATCGGTGGTCTAGAGGTAACGCGCCTGTCTAGCAAGCGAAAAGTCCGGGTCGGAAGTGTGCGGTGGTTCGAATCCCGTTTGGGCCCGAAACTTTTCCCCCATCCATTAGATCATAAGTGGTGGTCTGGGTGCTAGTCTTTTCGGATGAGACGATAAACCGAGGTCTCGTGTGTTACACATAATTATTCAGCAGCGCACGTAAAAGAACCCACGGCAACAAGAGAGTTGTCCCTGGCAAAATTCTTAGAAAAAAGCCACTCTGATAGGGAAACAAATACAGTTGCAAACACACACAAAAAAAGGCTGGCGCTGCTCTTGTGGCGACGCGCTCTCCCCGGGGAGAGCAGCCCGAATTTCACGCAGAGAAATCTCGTGACTTAAAGTGGTATAAAGGTAAAGGTAAAGGAGTCCCATAACTTATAAGGTCGTAGGGGAGCGAGTCGTCAGAGACCTCACTTCTCTAGGGCCAGCATATTGAGGGCGGCGAAAGTGGTATAAATAAATAAAATAAACGCGCAAGATGTTCTGCATGCGTTCGCACACGTAGTCTTGGTTTACAGTCTCATTCGAAAGACTTTGACATTCAGTTTGAGTTTTTTTCTGGGAAGAAAGGGCGAGGCTGGGAATCGAACCCAGGACCTCACAGTTTACTTGTTGGCAGGCGAACGTCTTGACCATCCTGCCACCCTCCTCCTCCTTATTTCTGATCTCAAAGCAAAGGTAGCCTACAGCTGTCATTTTTCTCCAAGTGTCAGCTGTTCTCAGCTGCTGTCTGTCTCATCCCCCCATCCCAGCCCAGCTGGTGCTATGTACAGCAGCAACTGACCACGCTAAAGAAAGAGAGGCGCTAAGGCCGCACACTGGTATTAAAAAAATCACTCTTTTCCTTCTGTTTTTCTACGTGACTCTTATATTCATACCGCACGTACTAAGTAAGGCATCCGCAGAAATAAAAACCACTTTTTGTGAAAGACTAGCCTCTGACTCAAAACTCTTGTGATTTTTAACAAATTTGGTAGGTTTGAAATTTTTTATTTTTCAGCAAATACTGTACCCCTTTGTCGTCTGCTAGCTTCCTTACCGCAATATGCATGCGCGGGGTCAACGCTGTAGGAAAACAGGCAATCCTCATTTGATGATTATTTCCAACTTTCTCGTGACTACCTGGTATTGCTCTATGTCCTCAATCCCCAAAAACAAGTGCACAGTCCATTTTTTCATGCTTAAAAATATCTCAAAATCACCAACAGTTTTTTTCCCACTCGCATTCTATAGAGGGGACGGGATAGCTCAGTGGTCGGAGCACTCGCTTTCCCCCAGCCAAGTTAAGCAGCGTCGAGCGTGGTTACCAGTTGGATGGGTGACCGTTTGCGCGCCTTGGCTTCAGTACAGTTCCCCCAGTTCACCCAGCTGTAAATGGGTACCTGCCCTCTTTAGGGTCAGGGAAGGTAAAGCAGCGAGGGAGAGGAGATGGGCGCCGCCCTCAATATGCTGGCCCTAGAGAAGTGAGGTCTCTGACGCCTCGCTCCCCTACGACCTTATAGGTTATGGGACTCCTTTACCTTTTCCTTTTATTGTATAGAAGATACTACATGACCCCTAAATTAATACCGGTGTGCAGCCTAACTCTAGCACTGGCCCTCACACACACACACCCTTGACAGTCTTGCAGGCTTTGCAGGCACTGTGCCAGCCACTCGCGACAGACGACCTTGACACTGACCTTAGCTGCAGCCTGACCTCCACGTTGTTCTGAAGGGAGCGCACTCTGATGGACATCTGTCGCCAGTACAGGAAGTAGACTCGAAGGTTACGTTCCTGAAGGGCGTGCTGAAGGGCCAGACCTCGGATACGTCGCTCCTTGGAGCCTGGGGGGGGAGGGGGGGGGAGGAGAGAGATTTAGTGATTTAAAAAGTATGTTCTTTCGAGCCAGAAGGCCATAGAGCCGGAGCTTACCCCGGTTTCTGTAGCGTTAAGCGAACTGATGGTTTTTCACCACCCCTGTGACAAGACGCTAGTCTGTCGCCAGATACTTCCCCAGCAGAGCTGGTACCCACTTGTACACCTGGGTGGAGTGAGGAAAATAGGAGTGAAGTGTCTTTCCCAAGGACCCAACACCGAGCCGAGCGGGGATCGAACCCGCGACCTCTGGATCACGAGTTGACCGCCTAAATTTAGTGATTTATATTGTGTTTTATTTTATTCTGTTATTCATTTTGTTTTTATCTTTATCTTATTTTTCGAGGACAATGGAGTAAGCACTCATGTGCTTTTTTTTACATCTATTTTATTTTATTTATTTATTCTTTTATATCGAGGATAATGGAATAAGCACTCATGTGCTTTTTTTTACATCTATTTTATTTTATTTATTTATTCTTTTGTATCGAGGATAATGGAATAAGCACTCATGTGCTTTTTTTACATCTATTTTATTTTATTTATTTATTCTTTTATATCGAGGATAATGGAATAAGCACTCATGTCTTTTTTTATTACATCTATTTTATTTTATTTTATTTATTCTTTTATATCGAGGATAATGGAATAAGCACTCATGTGCTTTTTTTACATCTATTTTATTTTATTTATTTATTCTTTTATATCGAGGATAATGGAATAAGCACTCATGTGCTTTTTTACATTTATTTTATGTTATTTATTTATTCTTTTATATCGAGGACAATGGAATAAGCACTCGTGTGCTTTTTTTACATCCAGTCCCCGTGTGTATGCGGTTTTGTAAATGTTTGTCATCTGTTTCCACCGGCGGCACACAATGGCCTACTCTTCCGAAAAGCGGAACAGGATTTAACGTGTGCACAAGATGTTCTGCGTGCGTTCGCACACGGGACCTTGGTTTGTAGTCTCATCCGAAGGACTTTAAGAATTAGAAGTGATGTGTCATTTTTAGATTGTGTTTTGCTTTGTTGGTTTTTTTTTTTAAGTCGGAGTTTGAGATGCAAATGGTTTATTGGTTTCTTTAGGTCCCAAGGGGTGGTAAAAACCATCCTCATCATCATCATATACATCTTTATTTCATAAATACTATGTATGTTACTTAACGATAACGATGATGATGGTGGTAAGTTAGTATCGTTGTCATCATCGTTATTGTCATTATGTTCTTCTTCTGCACCTCCTACTCCTCCTCGCCTTCTTCTTCTTCTTCTTCTTCTTTGACTTTTCTTCGCATCATCATCAGCATCATCGTCGTCGTCGTCATCATTATCGTTCTCTTCATCGACGTTGTTGTTTCCATTATTGTCATCATCATCTACTTTTTTTATATTTTTTATCACCGTTATAATTGTTGATGCTGCTGCCATTGCAACTACTGCTGTTAACTATTTTGCTTCAAGAAGACAACTCAACAAAGATTTGAACTCACCCCTTCAGATTTCTTCAGATCATGAATAAGATTCTCTAACCACTAAACTATCCAACCCCCTGCACTAACACACACACACACATTATATTATATATATATATATATATATATATATATATATATATATATATATATATATATATATATATATATATATATATATCCACACACACACACACACACACACACACACACAGATGGCTTGATGAGAAAAAAAAGAAAATGCATTGCTTATTCAATACACCATCTGGATAAAAAATGTGACCGACTTTAACTTTCACACACACACACACACACACACACACCTACACCTCCCACCCACACCCCCACATCCACCCACCCTCATAACCCACACACACACACACTGACGACCCGGGTTCGATTCCCGTTCAAGGGGATATTTTCCCCTGGAGTTAACATCAGTGCAGATTCCAATCTCCCCAACAGTCCTTCGGATGAGACTATAAACCGAGGCCCCGTGTGCGAACGCACGCAGAACATCTTGCGCACACGTTAAATCCTGTTCCGCTTTTTGTAAGAGTAGGCCATTGTGTGCCGGTGGGAACGGATGACAAAATTTACAAAACCGCATACACACGGGGACTAGATGTAAAAAAGCACATAAGTGCTTATTCCATTATCCTCGATATAAAAGACTAATTAAATAAAAATAAATAATAAAAAAATTAACACCCCTCCACCACCCCCATCCACCCACCCACCCCACACCACCACAACTATCCCCCCAACACCACCACCACATCATCACCCACCACCCTTCCACCACCCCCATTCCTTCACCCCCCCACACCCCTCCACCCCCATCCCCCACCACAACCACCACCACCCCCATCCCCCACCACCACCCCCACACCCCACCCACCACCACACCTACAACCACCACCCACCCCCACACCTCCACCACCCACCCCACACACCCCCCCCCACCCCCCCCCCACCCCCCACCACCCCACCCCACACCCCCACACACCACCCCACCCCCACCCACCCCACACCCCCCCCCCCCATCCCCCCACCCCCAGCCCCCACACCCACACAACACACACACCCACACTGACGACTAACCTTTAGCGAAGACGTGCCAGGCTCGCAGCAGAGTCACCATCAGGCGATGTGTGAAGGATCGCAGCAGGACGGTGGCCTGTAGTCGCTGCCTCCACTCCAGCAGCAAGCGAGCCAACGTCTGCCTGTTCTTGTCCGCCATCACTGCCTCCTGCCTCCGCTTCAGCTCCTCCACACGCTGCAGCGAGGCTTGCCAGTGATGGAACAGTCGGCACAGCTGCCCGAAAAATTACACAGTTACGTGTTGGTTGGTGGATGGGGACGGGATAGATAGCTCAGTGGTCGGAGCACTCGCTTTTTCCTCCCAGCCAAGTTAAGCAGCGTCGAGCGTGGTTACCAGTTGGATGGGTGACCGTTTGCGCGCCTTGGCTTCAGTACAGTTCCCCCAGTTCACCCAGCTGTAAATGGGTACCTTGCCCTCTTTTAGGGTCAGGGAGGGTAAAGCAACGAGGGAGAGGAGATGGGCGCCGCCCTCAATATGCTGGCCCCTAGAGAAGTGAGGTCTCTGACGCCTCGCTCCGCTACGACCTTATAGGTTATGGGAATCCTTTACCTTTTTTTTTTATTGGTGGATGATGGACATGTGACAAGGTCAGATGTTCCCTCCAAGACCATACTGCAAGGAACAGTGCAGGGGAAGAGAAGGCGAGGCAGGCCGAAGAAGAAGAAATGGGCAGTAGACAACATCACTGAATGGACCGGGAAGAGCTTCTCCACAACCCAGACACTTGCCCACAACCGCCCCGCAAATGGAGCCAACTGGTGCAACGTTCGTCCCTGCAGTGCTCCCTATGACTCCTACCCTCTGCGACTGTCTTCACCTGTACACTCCTTCTCGTTCCCTCCGTTCTGCTGCAGATACCCTGTGCTTACGAATACCGAGATTCAACCAATCCACAGTTGGCGTCGCTCTTTCTCTGTTTCTGGTCCAGTAATCTGGAATGACCTCCCTCTCTCACTTCGCTTAAGGCCTACTTATGACACTTTTAAATCCAGTCTCATGACATATGTATTCCAAATCTGATTCGCCCCCCCCCCCCTCTTCTTTCATCTCAAATCTATCCCTGCCTAAATCAGCCAAAATCCCACCACCCTGCCAAAGTGTATAATCTTTGTGTGTGTGTGTGTGTGTGTGTGTGTGTGTGTGTGTGTGTGTGTGTGTGTGTGTGTGTGTGTGTTTGTGTGTGTGTGTGTGTGTGTGTGTGTGTGTGTGTGTGTGTGTGTGTGTGTGTTGTGTGCGCGCGCGCGCGCGCGTATATGTACATTTGAATTTGTTAACTCTGCTAACTGTTATTGGTTGTATGTATGGGTTTGTTGTATGCAAGCGCTTTGATTTCTTTTTGCAAGATATAGCGCCATATAAATTCCATTTATTATTATTATTATTATTATTATGGGAGCAGATCAGATGAGATTGGTGGATCGATGGTATTAGAAGTAACGCACCTGCCTTGAAAGCGAAAAGTTTCGGGGTTTCAAGTGTGTGCTTGGTTCGATCTCTCGTTTTGTGCCCGAAACTTTTCCTCCATCCACAGAGACATCTGCCGTGACTTAAAGTGGTATACAATACAAAACAATAAAATATAATACCATACAATACAGTATAGTTGTGTTGTTGCTGTTAATAGTGGCGGTGGTGGTGGTGGTGGTGATGGTTGGTGGTGGTGGGTGGTGGTGGTGGTGGTGGTGGTATAAATGTGTTGTTGTTGATAGTGGTGGTGGTGGTGGTGGTGGTGTGGTGGTATAGTTGTGTTGTTGACAGTGGTGGTGGTGGTGGTGTGGTGGTGGTGGTGGGTGGTGGTGGTGGTGGTGTGGTATAGATAGTTGTGTTGTTGTTGATAGTGGTGGTGGTGGTGGTGGTGGTGGGTGGTGGTGGTGGTATAGATAGTTGTGTTGTTGTTGATAGTGGTGGTGGTGGTGGTGGTGGTGGTATAGATAGTTGTGTTGTTGTTGATAGTGGTGGGGGTGGTGGTGGTGGTGGTGGTGGTGGTGGTGTGGTGGTGGTGGTGGTATAGATAGTTGTGTTGTTGTTGATAGTGGTGGTGGTGGTGGTGGTGGTGGTGGTGGTGGTGGTGGTGGTGGTGGTATAGATAGTTGTGTTGTTGTTGATAGTGGTGGTGGTGGTGGTGGTGGTGGTGGTATAGATAGTTGTGTTGTTGTTGATAGTGGTGGTGGTGGTGGTGGTGGTGGTATAGATAGTTGTGTTGTTGTTGATAGTGGTGGTGGTGGTGGTGGTGGTGGTGGTATAGATAGTTGTGTTGTTGTTGATAGTGGTGGTGGTGGTGGTGGTGGTTGGCATAGTGGTGGTTGGTGGT
>CM054163.1:39789117-39806617 GCA_028751875.1 Rapana venosa
TACTCTTACGAAAAGCGGAACAGGATTTTAACGTGTGCGCAAGATGTTCTGCGTGCGTTCGCACACGGGGCCTCGGTTTATAGTCTCATCCAAAAGACTTTTGTGGAGAGTGGAGTCTGCACTGATGTTAACTCCAGGGGAAAGTATCCCCTTAAACGGGAATCGAACCCGGGTTGTCCGATTGCCAGCGCAATGTTCTGACCACTAGGCTATCCCGTCCCCCCCGTCCCCCAATTGTGTGTGTGTGCTTGAATTTGTTTAATTTAACTATTAATTGTTATTGGTTGTATGACTGTGTAAGAATAGGTTGAATGCCAGCGCTTTGATTTGTCTTTGCAAGATATAGCGCTATAGAAATTCCATTTATTATTATTATTATTATTATTATTATTATTATTATTAAAGTGTTTCTTACTTGACTTCAATTGACTTGACAAGAGTATGACAGGTAATCTTTGGTCTTTTGGTGGAGATGATGAAGTGAGGTCTCGTGTGCAATAAACATTTTAGTCCAATTAAGAACTCCCAAGACAAAATGAGAGTTGGTTTTCTGTAGCAAAATTTGGAAGAAAAAGTCATTTTCATAAAAGAAACTAATAAACTCGCAACCAGAAATTCTTTAAAATAAATCTTTCCCTTCTTCTCCCTCTCCTCTTCTTCTTCTTTTTCTTCTTCATCATCTACTTCGTCGTTGTCGAACGCTCAGACAGCAACCACTGTTGTAAATAAATGGGTTGTGCCCTAGAAATGGAAAGGCGTTTTCCAAGGGAAAAGCACCTTGATTTTCATACAAAGAAATCGGCTATTTTTGAAAAGTAATAATAGCGCTGAATCTTGTAAAGCAACAAATCAAAGCCCTCAGATGACTTTTTTTTTATATCAAGGATAATGGAATAAGCACTCATGTGCTTTTTTACATCCAGTGCCCGTGTGTATGCGGTTTTGTAAATTTTGTCATCTGTTCCCACCGGCACACAATGGTCTACTCTTTCGAAAAGCGGAACAGGATTTAACGTGTGCGCAAGATGTTCTGCATGAGTTCGCACACGGGGCCTCGGTTTATAGTCTCATCCGAAGGACTTCCGAAGTAGTATTCAATAAATGGATTACAGTACGATACAAGACAAGACAATACAATGCAAGAGAAGGTAAGACAAGGCAAGATGATGCAATACAATACAATATAATGCAATGCAACAAAATGCAAAATAACACAATACAAGATAACGTAATACATTGCAATGCAGGAAGGAAGGTGGCAGGATGGTTAAGACGTTCGCCTGCCAACAAGTTAACCGTGAGGTTCTGGGTTCGATTCCCAGCCTCGCCCTTTCTTACCAATTCGACAAAAAAATCGAACTGAATGTCAAAGTCTTCCGGATGAGACTATAAACCGAGGCCCCGTGTTCGAACGCATGCAGAACATCTTGAATCCTGTTCCGCTTTTCGGAAGAGTAGGCCATTGTGTGCCGGTGGAAACAGATGACAAAAGTTACAAAACCGCATGCACACGGGGACTGGATGTAAAAAAGCACATGAGTGCTTATTCCATTATCCTCGATATAAAAGAATAAATAAATAAATAAATAAATAAATAAAAGCCTAATCCAATACAATGCATAAGAGAACAGTGACTTTTCTTACCAAGTTTTTACGTCGAGCCTGCACGAAGCCCTCTGCCTTTTTCCGTTGATGTTGTCGTAGCGACGCCCAGTCCTGCCACGTGCACAACACCCTGCAAGCAGTGTCACCACGCCATGTGACAGTAATTATGTAATGCAACGTAATATAATGTAATGCAACGTAACGTGATGTAATGCAACGTAATGTAATGTAACGTAATGTAACGCAACGTTATATAATGTAACGCAACGGTATATAATGTAATGCAACGCAATGTAATGTAACGTGATATAATGTAGCGTAATGCCATGTAATGCAACGTTATGCAAGGTAAAGCAATGTAATGCAACGTAATACGACATACTGCAATGTAATGCGACGTGATGTTGTGTAATGTAACGTAATGCCATTAATGCAACGTGACACAACGTAGTGCAATGTAATGCAACGTAAGACAATATAACGCAACGTAAGGCAATATAACGCAACGTAAGGCAATATAATGCAACTCAACGTAACGTAATGCCATTAATGCCAAGTCACGCAACATAATACAATGTAATGCACCGTTATGTAATGCAACGTAACGCAATGTAATGCAACGTCACGCAACGTAAAACAATGTAATGCAATGTAGTGCAATGACATGCAGTGCAAAATAATACAATGTCAATGCGATGTAATGCAGCGTAATGCAATGTAATGCATCGTAATACAACACAATGCAATGCCATGTAATGCAACGTCCACTGACTGACTTCACTTTAACTCCAAGAAAAATCATTGGGGCACTACACCGAACTTCTCAGCAAAAGCCAATGACAAGTTGAACCTGGCGGAGCCCATCCCTTTCCAGGTAGCAGGATGCATGCTGGGCATGTTCGTGTCCAACTATCCCCATAGCTACCTTGCCCTGCGCTTCTACAGAAAGTGGATGGGGTTTCAACGTGTATGCCAGATGTTCTGCATGCAGTCGCCCACCAGACTTCAGGTAACGAACCTTCCTAGAAAGCCAAATTTCCGGGTTCGATCCCAGTTGGTCCCCGAAACTATTCGCCTCATCCACTAAACCGTGAGTTGTGGTCTGGATACTAGTCTTTCAGACGAGACGATAAACCGAGGGTCCGCGCACAACACGCATTTAGCACAAGTACAAGAACCCACAGCAACAAGAGAATTGTCCTTGGCAGATTTCGGTAGAAATAAAAAGCCAGACTTCCAAAGAAACAAATACACACAGGAAAAAAAAAACGGGTAGCGCTGCTCTTGTGGCGACGTGCTCTTCAAGAATATATGTAACAGAGCAGAGATATTTGATCTGCCACGACAGATGAACAGGGAGAATGTGGCCTTTAAGAAAAAGGCTGCATAAATATTACATTTTACCACAACGGCAAAGTGTATGCAACGAGCAGTTTTCAACCACCACCCAAGGAAACCCAACGCTGCACAATTTGAAGGTGTGTCCCAAAATAGTAACACACGTCGCTCTGATCGCATGGGAGGTAATCTATTTACCACACACACATCACATCCATATACAAAAATACATCCTCACCTGCGCTACACACGTCGCTCTGACCGCATGGGAGGTAATCTTTTTACCACACACACATCACATCCATATACACAAATACATCCTCACCTGCACTGCACAATTTGCAGGTGTGTCCCAAAAATAGTAACACACGTCGCTCTGACCGCATGGGAGGTAATCTGTTTACCACACACACATCACATCCATATACAAATACATCCTCACCTGCACTGCACAATTTGCAGGTGTGTCCCAAAAATAGTAACACACGTCGCTCTGGTCGCATGGGAGGTAATCTACTTACCACACACACATCACATCCATATACAAAAATACATCCTCACCTGCGCTGCACACTTTGCAGGTGTGTCCCAAAATAGTAACACACGTCGCTCTGACCGCATGGGAGGTAATCTATTTACCACACACACCATCACATCCAAATACAAAAATACATCCTCACCTGCGCTGCACACTTTGCAGGTGTGTCCCAAAAATAGTAACACACGTCGCTCTGATTGCATGGGAGGTAATCAACTTACCACACCATCATATACAAATACATCCTCACCTGCGCTGCACACTTTGCAGGTGTGTCCCAAAAGTAGTAACACACGTCGCTAAGATCGCATGGGAGGTAATCTATTTACCACACACACCATCACATCCAAAAACAAAATACATCCTCACCTGCGCTGCACAATTTGCAGGTATGTCCCAAAATAGTAACACACGTCGCTCTGACCGCATGGGAGGTAATCTACTTACCACACACACATCACATCCATATACAAAATACATCCTCACCTGCACTGCACAATTTGCAGGTGTGTCCCAAAATAGTAACACACGTCGCTCTGACCGCATGGGAGGTAATCTACTTACCACACACACACACACCATCACATCCATATACACGAATAAATCCTCACCTGCCCAACAGCTCTGCATGGTACACCCGCTTCAGTCTGAGGAGGAAGAGGAAGCGAAGACGCCACACCTGCAGACAGGCCCGCAAGGTGCGATGGCGGATCTGCCGGCTCAGCGAGGCTTCCAGGGGCAACAACTCCGCCTCTTCCGGCGTGGCGGTGGACCAAAGGTGAAGGACGGTGCGCTGGTGACGCTGTTCCTGTGCCTGTGGCGACAGGGAAGAAGGGGTTTGGGGTTTGGTTCTTTGACTTGGTTGATGGGGACGGGATAGCTCAGTGGTCGGAGCACTCGCTTTCCCCCAGCTAAGTTTAGCAGTATTGAGCGTGGTTACCACTTGGATGGGTGACCGTTTGCCCGCCTTGGCTTCAAGTACAGTCCCCTAGTTTCACCCAGCTGTCAATGGATACCTGCCCTTTTTAGGGTCAGGGAAGGTAAAGCAGCGAGGGAGAGGAGATGGGCGCCGCCCTCAATATGCTGGCCCCCTGGAGAAGTGAGGTCTCTGACGCCTCGCTCCCCTACGACCTTAATATAGGTTATGGGAACACCTTTACTTTTTTCCTAATTGATTGAAGTTGCGGGTTGTTCTATGTGTTTGTTCTATGTGTATGCTTGTGTGTGGGTGGGTGGGTGGATGGATGGATGGATGGATGGATGGATGGATGGATATTGGCTGGATGTGTCGTTATCTCTTTTTTTTGCCTTCTCTCTGTCTCTATCTTCTTAGTTGTCAGTCTTTATGTCTGTCTGGATGGCTGTCTTGTCTGTCTGTCTGTCCCTCTGTCTGCCTTTCTTTCTGTCTGTCTCTCTCTCTCTCTCTCTCTCTCCTCTCTCTCTCTCTCTCTCTCTCTCTCTCTCTCTCTCTCTCTCTCTCTCTCAACCCTGAATTTATTTCCTGTTTGTTCCTTGGATTTCATATGTCTGGTCGAAACGTTTCTTGATGAGTTTACCTCGACTGTTTTTTCCTGATTTAAGGCATTTTGCATTCCTGCCCTAAAGTTTACAACTAAAGGGAGGCGATCAGGAGGAGTTTTGTGGCTCATTAAAAATAACTTTTTACCGTATGTAGAAGAGTTACCTGTTCCTTCACGGAATTGTGCATTTTTGATTGATAAAAGTTTGTTTAGGACTGTAAAGGATGTGCTGTATGTGTGTTGCCATGTGCCTCCTGAGGGTTCGCCCTACTATGCGTTTTTTGATTGTGAGAATGGAATTGCGTTACTGGAAGACTTTTTGTATGATTGTTTACTACTTAAGGGAGATGTGCACATATTATTGTGTGGTGACATGAATAGTAGGATCTCTAATAATTCCCATCACTGTCAAGATATCAGTAGCATGTTTGAGTTTCAACATGAAAGTCATCCAGTTAGTTCCAATCGATTTTCTGAAGATAAAATAATTAATAATTATGGAAAACTTTTATTGAACATGTGCACTGCTTTTGATTTGAGTATTCTTAATGGTATGTGTTATGGCGACTGTCTAGGTTGCTACACATACATTGCAGACAGTGGATGCAGTGTAAATGATTATTTTTTTTGTCTTGTGACATGTATAATTTATTGAGTGATTTTTGTAAATTACAAGTTTCTGATAAAATTGACTCTGATCATATGCCAATAGAACTTAGTATTAATTTTTTGGATGATGTTAGAAACAATCAGCAGAATAACCCTGCCGATGTTATAGAAAAGTATACTTGGAATGACAGTTTTGCATGCGAGTATGGTGCTCAGTTAAGTTCACATGAATATCAGGAAAGAATAAATCTTGCATTTAGTTTAATTGACACTAATATAAATCATTCCTTGAACATATTTAACTCATGTATAAAAGATGCAGCAGAATGTATGAAGAAGCAAATATTTATCTATGACAGGTACAAGCGCCAAGATTGGTTTGATGCAGAATGTCGCCTATCTAAAAGAAATGTTCGAAATCTGCTCAGAAAATGTCGACGTTCATCAGATAGCAAAGATCGTGACTGCTACTGTAGAGCTCGGCGAGAGTACATAAATTTACTTAAGCTGAAAAGAAAACAATTTAATAATGCGTTGTTGACAGAGTTGACAAAGCTGTAAAAGATCAGAAAGGATTCTGGAATAATGTACATAAACTCTTAATTAAAAAGAAGCCAGATCAAATTTCTGTGGATACTTGGTTTAGTCACTTTAAGGTACTTTTGACAAAAGAAACGGGTTCTGTTAACTCACTGGAACATGATGAAGAAAAAGAAGGGCATTATTTCAATCGTCCTATCTCAAAGGAAGAAGTTTTGTTTGCTTTAAGGAAAATGAAAAATAACAAAGCTGCAGGGCCAGATGGTATCATTGGGGAGCTGCTGAAATATGCAGCCGGAATAGAGTCTATTTTGGATTTTTATGTTAGTTTTTTCAACTCATTGTTCGATAGAGGTCTCTTTGCTGACAACTGGACTGAATCTATCATTCTGCCTCTTTACAAAAAAGGAGATGTGAATAATCCAAACAACTATAGAGGTATATCCCTGTGTGATGCTAACAGTAAAATTTACAGTACTATTATTAATTACAGACTTCAAGAATGGATAGAAGCAAATAATATTACAGGTAAATTTCAAGCAGGCTTTAAACGCAACTACTCAACTATAGATCACATATTTACTTTGATGGCCTTTGTACAGAAACAGTTTTCACTTAATCGTAAGTTGTATATTGCTTTTATAGATTTTGAAAAAGCGTTTGATACTGTCAATAGGACTATACTCTGACCTATCCTGTTAAAAAATGGTATTCGAGGAAAATTATTGAGATGCATTATGAGCATGTACAGTTCTGTCAAAGCTAGAATTAGATGTGGAAGTAAGATATCTGAATGTATTCAATGTACTTTAGGTGTAAAGCAAGGTGATGTTTGTAGCCCTATTTTGTTTTCTCTTTTTATTAATGAATTAAACGCAGAAGTTGTTAATAATGGAAAACATGGAGCACAGTTTATTGGTGATATGATGGAATTATTCATTCTTCTTCTGGCTGATGATGTTGTTTTGATGTCTGAAACTATTATTGGCTTGCAAACTCAATTGAATAGTTTATGTCATGCTTCTGCAGCTCTACAGTTAAAAGTAAACATGTCAAAAAAGCAATATAATGGTATTGAGAAAAGGGTAGTAGAGAAAGTTGGACTTATAATGGACAACTTATGCCAGTGGTAAACGTGTATAAATATTTAGGAATATATTTTTCAACAAAACTTAAATTTACTGGTGCATGTAAAGACCTAGCAAGCAGAGCCAAACGTGCATTGTTATGTATTACACAAAAGTTATCTGCCTTAGAAAATCAATCTTTTGAATTATATATAAAATTATTTGATGCTCAGGTTCAGCCCATCACACAGTATGGAGCTGAAATATGGGGTCTTTATGACTCTGCATACCAATGTGAAAAAATTCATTTATTTGCACTAAAAAAATTTCTTGGAGTAACTAAGAAAACACCCAATGATCTTGTCTATGCAGAAACTAATCGTTATCCAATTATTGTGAATTCCATCGTGAGATGTGTTTTGTACTGGATGAAAATATTACGAATGGATAATCATAGGTTACAAAAAAAAGCATATCATATGTTGTATAATTTAGATGAAAGGGGGAAAAGAAATTGGGTATCAAAACTGAGGTTCAAATTATGTGAGTTAGGATTTGCTTATGTATGGTTCAATCAAGGAGTAGAGGATATAAATGGGTTTATACGTGTACTGCGCTCTAGATTGGTAGATTGTAGGTGGCAGGAGTGTTCCAGTCATATTCAGGAGAGTGATCGTTTTAGTTTGTATAGGCAGTTTAGTTTATTAGGTAAAATTCCTGTATATTTGTCAATGAACATGGATAGACATCTTAAACATATTATGACAAAATTTAGATTTGGAGTGTCTGAATTGTTTGTGCACAATCTTCGTATAGACAACACTGTGTTACATACAGATCTTCTTTGTCCATTATGTAAGGGGTCTGTCGAAAACGAAGTTCATTTTGTATTATGTTGTCCTATGTTAAATGATCTTAGAACTCAGTTGATACCGCAAAAATATGTGAGCTGTCCTTCCATGTTTAGACTTTGTATACTTATGTCATCTACTAACGAACGCATTAATAAGCGACTAGCAATTTATTTGTATAAAGCTTTTAAAATTAGAAATACTATCTGTACTTGAGGTATTATTCATCTGTTCATAAATGTTTCCTATGCAACATGTTTTGGAATGTTGATTATATACACACACACCCTTCATGAGGGGCCAAGGCCTATAATAAATAATGAATAAAACTTTCGCATTCGTATTCTCTCTCTCTCACCCTCTTTTCCCCCTTCTTCCCTTCTTCTAATCGACTTATCCATCAATATTTTATTTTCCCTCCTCTTTTAAAGGAGATAAAAAATACTCTAAAGTCAGAGTACGGCTGCCTATGTGGTAAGGAACTTGACAAGGGTCATACACACAAACTTCTCATCCAGTGTGTACTTCCTATCTCACAGTGATTTCCAAATGTGTTTTTTTTTCTTTTTTTTATATCGAGAATAATGGAATAAGCACTCATGTGCTTTTTTACATTCAGTCCCCGTGTGTATGCGGTTTTGTAAGTTTTGTCATCTGTTTCCACCAACACACAATGGCCTACTCTTCCGAAAAGCGGGACAGGATTTAACGTGTGCGCAAGATGTTCTGCATGCGTTGAGTGAGTCAAGAGTGCATCTTTTGGGTGACCCCCAGGGTGTTAAGCTGGGGAACGCACAACGACAGCAACAACACAATACAATACAATACATCACAATACATTTCAATACAATGCAACACAATACAACGCAATACAATGCGATACGAATAATACATTACAAGGTCATGCAAGAAGACACAACACACAATACAATACAATACAAACAATAAAACGCAACACAATAGTGCAATGCAATGCAATGCAAACCAACATAACACCACACGGCACAACACTACACAACCCAATACCACACAATTTGAAAATGCAATTTAAAAAACAATGCAACACATAACAACACGACACGAAAGAACACAATACGAAACAAAACAACACAAAACAACACAACATAATCTTCTTCTTCTTCTTCTTCCTCTATTGTCATGTTTCTCCCAGGGGAGGTTTGACATTGGTGAGCCTTCTCCATCTCTCTCTGTTTTGTGCTTCCTCCTTATTTATGCCCCTTTCTCTAAGATCATCTGCAATACAGGCAGCCCAGGTCTTGCTAGGTCTTCCCTTTGGTCTCTTTCCATCTACTACGAAGTTCATTGCTCTTTTTATGATGTGGTGGTCTGCTTTCCGTTGAAACAAAACAACATAATAGAACGCAAAAACAACATAAAAACAACACAAATACAACTCAACACAACACAACTCAACACAACACAAAAGAACACAACACAAAAGAACACAACTCAACCCAACACAACTCAGCCCAACACAACTCAACACAACACAAAAGAACACAACTCAACCCAACACAACTCAACACAACACAAAAGAACACAACTCAACTCAACACAACACAAAAGAACACAACACAACACAACACAAAAGAACGCAACACAAAAGAACACAACACAACACAAAAGAACACAACACAACACAACTCAACACAACCCAAAAGAACACAACACAACACAACTCAACACAACCCAAAAGAACACAACACAAAGGAACACAAAACAAAAGAACACAACACAACTCAACACAACACAAAAGAACACAACACAACTCAACACAAAAGAACACAACACAAAAGAACACAACACAACTCAACACAAAAGAACACAACACAAAAGAACACAACACAACTCAACACAACACAAAAGAACACAACACAACACAACCCAACACAACTCAACACAACACAACTCAACACAACTCAACATAACACAACACAACACAATACCATACTAGCCAGCCCAGACCTACTTTAGCCAGCCACCAGGGAAAGATTCTGCCCAGGACATGCTTCACCAGGTGACCTCTTGCCCTTTCCGCTAGCATGGCCTTCACCTTGCGATGTCGGCTGTACTCCAGCAGTGCTGTCAGGGTTCCATGCTGCAGCTTCCAGTTCTGCAAAAGCAACGATGGAAATGTACACCACACCCACCCTGCCCTGATATGGCCTCAGTGGTCGGCGGGGCTATAAACAACAGGATTGGATTGGATGTATTGATGATTGTAAACGATATGACGATTTAAGAAAAACATTTTCATCCAATGAAGTCATATTTATTTCCAACCTTAGATTTTTTCCCCCTCCTGTTTCATATCAGAACTATCCCACCTTCACTTACCCATGTCCTATCACCCTACTTAAGTATACGACCTGTGTGAGTGTGTGTGTGCTGTTGAAAAACATTTGACAATTGAAATTTTATTTCATAGATTTTGTCTGCATCGCACCATGTTTGTAATGTCTGTTTGTTTAAACTATTGATTACTTATCCATGATGGCATGACTGTGTAAAATTAGGTTGAATGCATGCGCTTTGATTTGACTTTGCAATATATAGCGCTATACAAGTTAGTAGTAGTAGTAGTAGTAGTAGTAGTAGTAGTAGTACTAGTACTAGTACTAGTACTAGTAATGTTAAAAATAAACAAATGAATAATATGAATAACAACGAGAATTTGAGTAAGTTTTTCAACAACGAGGACTATCTGTTAGACATGATCAAATATGTGCAGGATTCTTTTTCCAGAAGAGCCTGAGCATAGAGAAAATACATAAATCTAAGAATCTACATCTTTTAGGAAATGTATATGTTTACATTTGCTGTCAAATAAGTCTTGTTCTGACTTAATGGCAATAATGTCTTCTGATTCTGATTCTGATATGCCACTGAGAATGATTAATGTTAGTATGCTGCATGTGAATTTCTTTTTGTTGTCTGTGATTTGTATATAATCCTATTCAAAAATCACTGGTAATGCAATTATCTGTTACGAGTATAGTTGTTCTTGCTGTTGTTCTTCTTTTGTGGATTTTGAAGTTGTTCTTGTTGTTTCTTGATGTTGGTGTGATGGGTTTTTTAAATATATTTTAGCTTTAAAAACAGTGTTTCTGTTGTTTCTTTGGTGGTGCATTTTCTGGATGAAAAGTTGTCGGTTGTTTTTTTGGGTGTAAAGTAGGTATTTATTTTGATGGCGGGATCAAACTATGAAATATTGATTGAGTTCTATTACTTATATGTTATGATTATTAAAGTGAGACACTTAAAAAAATGTATATATTATATTATATACCTAGCTATCTATCTATCTGTCTATATATATACAGATATATATAGATCTATAGATATGTGTAGATGTAGATAGATATATAGATAGATATAGATTAAGATAGATAGACAGACAGACAGACAGACAGACAGACAGACAGACAGATAGATAGACAGATAGATAGAATAGATGATGGGATAGTTAGATAGATAGATAGATAGATAGATAGATAGATAGATAGATAGATGGATGGATGGATGGATGGATGGATGGATGGATGGATGGATGGATGGATGGATGGATGGATATGTATAATTGTCTTGATAATATATATACATCACATCATAGGCCCAAAAATCATCTTTTTCACACATTCAAAACTGATCATATAAAAGCTGACAGCCATACAGTGATACACACCCTCAAGTTTGTTGCCTTCCGGTGATTTTCCAGATGGATTTTCCAATGTCTGAAGGTCAAGGTCACAGTCAGCGTGCGATGCTTCTCCTCCACTTCCTGTCCCAGCTGTCGCAGCAGACGCTGACGCAGTGTGAACTCTCGCCATTGGCTGAAAGCCAGACTGACTGGCCAATGACGAAGACGGCTTATAAACATCAGCGACAGCGCCTGAAACAGGTCACCATTCAAAGATGGTGGGTGAACGCTTCGGCTACACACCGGTATTAATTCGGGGGTCACGTAGTATCTTGTATTGAGTGCGAGTGGAAAAAAATGTTGGTGATTTTCACAGATTTTTTTAAGCATGAAAAAACGGACTGTGCACTTGTTTTTTGGATTGAGGACATAGAGCAATACCAGGTAGTCACGAGAAAGTTGGAAATAACCATCAAATGAGGTTTGCCTGTATTCCTTCAGCGTTGACCCCGCGCATGCATATTGCGGTAAGGAAGCTAGCAGACGACAAAGGACTGAGGGGGTACAGTGTTTGCTGAAAAATTAAAAAATTTCAAACCTACCAAATTTGTTCAAAATCACATGACTTTTGAGTCAGAGACTAGTCTTTCACAAAAAGTGGTTTTTATTTCTGTGGATGCCTTAGTACGTGCGGTATGAATATAAGAGTTACATAGAAAAACAGAAGGAAAAGAGTGATTTTTTAATACCGGTGTGCAGCCTTCTAAGGTTGGCATTGTTTTGCTTTGTTGTTGTTTATTTTGTTGTTTGTTTTTGTTTGTTTTGTTTGTTTCTTGTATGTCTTGTTTGTTTTTGTTTGTTTGGGGGTTGTTGTTTTTTGGTAGGGGTTGTTTCTTTGTTCGTTTGTTTAAGTGGGGGGTGCTGGGTTGTTTTTTGGGGGGTGTTTTGGGGGTGTGTGCTATTTTTTTTGGGAGGGGTGTAATTGGGAAGGGGGGAATATTTAACAGAAAAATTGTTGAGGCTGGAGGGATACTTGAGTGAAGAAAAGCCACGTACAAATTTCACGTTAATCTTTATTTCTTGACTCTGGCCCAGGCCAAAAGCTGTGTCAGGTATTGATGTCAGCTTTGTACCAAGGTTTACACTAAAATGTTGTTATGTTGTAAAATGTTGTGTTGAGATTGCCTTCAGTCATGACAAGCTCTTAACATAACAACCATCGTCTAATATCACTGAGAGTGAACAGACGTAAAATCGAAGACAACAACAACAACACAACAACCTGCACTCTCCATTAAGGAAAAAAATCCTCTGAAGTCGGAGTATGGCTGCCTATATGGCGAGGTACTTGAAAAGAGTCATACACGAAAACTTCTCATCCGATGTACTTCCTATCTCACAGTGATTCCCAGGTGGGATGATGAGTGAGTCAGAGTGCACGTTCTTGGTGACTCCCAGAGTGTAAAGCTGGGGAACACACAACAACAACAACATTTCTTGACTTCAACCACCACCACCACCACCACCACCACCACCACCACCACCAAACAACAACAACAACAACAACAACAACAACAACAACAACAACAACAACAACAACAAAGCCAGCCTATCCCAACCACACCTAAGCCAGTTGGTTACCTGACCCCTCAACTGACCTGAAGACGGAGATTTTTCTGCCTTCGTTCTTCCATCGTCTCCAAGAGGCCACAGTTCAGCAGGGAGGCTCTGTCAAGGTCAAGGTCACTGCCCAGCATGCGTTCCGATGACGTGGACTTGTCGGAGGCAAATAGTCTGCACGCCAAACAGAAAAGTGTTAAACTTTAAAACAATACACCTCCTCCCCATCCCCCAAAACTCATGTGCTTTTTTACATCCAGTCCCCCTGTGTATGCAGTTTTTGTACATTTTGTCAACCGTTCCTAGCGGCACACAATGGCCTACTCTTTTGAAAAGCGGAAGAGGTTATAAAGTGTGCGCAAAGTGTTCTGCGTGCATTTGCATACGGGACCTCGGTTTATAGTCTCAACCGAAGGACTTTTGGGGGAGAGTGGAGTCTGCACTGATGTTAACTCCAGGGGAAAATATCCCCTTGAACGGGGAATCGAGCCCAGGTCAGTAGATCACGAGCGCCATGTGCAACACTCTAACCAACTGGGCTTTCCCTACCCCCCCCCCCCCCCCATTCACCCCTCCTTTCAATGTAGGTAGGTAGGTAAGTAGGTAGATAGGTTTGTACGTACGTATGCAGGTAGGTAAGTAGATGGTTAGCTAGCTAGCTGGGTGGGTGTGTGGGTAGGTAGGTAGGTAGGTAGGTAGGTAGGCTGATGGGTGGGTGCGTACGTATGTAGGTAGGTATGTAGGGAGGGAGGGAAGGAGATGGGTGGGAGGGAAGGAGATGGGTGGGTGGGTACGTAGGTAGGTAGGTAGGTAGGGAGAGAGGGAGATGGGTGGGTGGGTACATAGGTAGGTAGGTAGGTAGGTAGGTAGGTAGGCAGGTAGGTAGGTAGGTAGGCAGGCAGGAAGGCAGGTAGGTAGGCAGGTAGGTAGGTAGGTGGGCAGGTAGGTAGGTAGGCAGGTAGGTAGGTAGGTAGGTAGGCAGGCAGGCAGGTAGGTAGGCAGGTAGGTAGGTAGGTGGGCAGGTAGGTAGGTAGGTGGGTAAGTAGGTGGGTAGATGGGCAGGTAGGCAGGTATGTGGGTGGGTAGGTAGGTAGGTAGGCTGATGGGTGGGTGCGTACGTATGTAGGTAGGTATGTAGGGAGGGAGGGAAGGAGATGGGTGGGAGGGAAGGAGATGGGTGGGTGGGTACGTAGGTAGGTAGGTAGGTAGGGAGAGAGGGAGATGGGTGGGTGGGTACATAGGTAGGTAGGTAGGTAGGTAGGTAGGGAGAGAGGGAGATGGGTGGGTGGGTACATAGGTAGGTAGGTAGGTAGGTAGGTAGGTAGGAAGGTAGGTAGGTAGGAAGGTAGGTAGGCAGGTAGGTAGGTAGGTAGGCAGGCAGGAAGGCAGGTAGGTAGGCAGGTAGGTAGGTAGGTGGGCAGGTAGGTAGGTAGGTGGGTAAGTAGGTGGGTAGATGGGCAGGTAGGCAGGTATGTGGGTAGGTAGGTGGGTAGGTAGGTAGATGGGCAGGTAGGTAGGTAGGTAGGTAGGTAGGTGGGTAGGTGGGTAGGTAGGTGGGTAGGTAGGTAGGTAGGTGGGTAGGTAGGTGGGTAGGTGGGTAGGTAGGTAGGTGGGTAGGTAGGTGGTAGGTAGGTAGGTAGGTAGGTAGGTACGTGGGTAGGTAGGTATGTGGGTAGGTAGGTGAATAGGTGGGTGGGTAGGTAGGTGGGTAGGTAGGTAGGTATGTGGGTAGGTAGGTGAATAGGTGGGTGGGTAGGTAGGTGGGTAGGTAGGTAGGTATGTGGGTAGGTAGGTGAATAGGTGGGTGGGTAGGTAGGTAGGTAGGTAGGTGGGTAGGTAGGTAGGTGGGTAGGTAGGTGGGTAGGTGGGTGGGTAGGTAGGTAGGTAGGTAGGTATGTGGGTAGGTAGGTAGGTGGGTAGGTAGGTAGGTGGGTAGGTAGGTAGGTGGGTAGGTGGGTGGGTAGGTAGGTAGGTAGATAGGTAGGTAGGTGGGCAGGTAGGTAGGTAGGTAGGTGGGTAGGTAGGTAGGTGGGTAGGTAGGTAGGTGGGTAGGTAGGTAGGTGGGTAGGTAGGTGGGTAGGTAGGTGGGTAGGTAGGTAGGCAGGTAGGCAGGTAGGTGGGTGGGTGGGTAGGTAGGCAAGAGTGTGGGGAGGGAGGAGGGTGGGACTGGGGAACGGAGGAAGGGGGGGGGAGGTAGGGATGGAGGGAAGCAAGAGGTATACTTACTGCTGCAGAGATGCAGTGGAAGAGGAACAAGGACTTGCAAACTGATCTGACTCGTTGAAGTGCAACAGGTTTTTGAAATCTGCAACACACACACACACACACACACACACACACACACACACATACACACACACACAGAGGCACACACACACACACACACACACACACACACACACACACACACACACACACACACACATACAACACACACACACACACACACACACATGCTAACCCTTCAGAAAATATTATTCAACTTCTATATACAGTTCAAACATACAAAATTCACAACAAAATCCCACCTTCAAACAAAAACAAAAACCACACCACCCATCCTTCTAACACCCACTCACCCCAATCCCACCCCACCCCACCTACAAAAATCCGCTACCCCTACCAAGACACCACCCACTCATTCCCCACCAACCCCACCCACTCCCCATCACACCCACAACCACACTACCTCACAAACAGCCCTACCAAACCCGACCCCTACCCCCACCCGAAAAAATTAATTGTAAAGGTAAAGGAGTCCCATAACCTATGTGGTCGTAGGGGAGCGAGGCATCAGACACCTCAGCTTCTCTAGGGCCAGCATATTGAGGGCGGCGCCCATCTCCTCTCCCTCGCTGCTTTACCTTCCCTGACCCTAAAGAGGACAGGTACCCATTTACAGCTGGGTGAACTGGGTGAACTGTACTGAAGCCAAGGCGCGCAAACGGTCACCCATCTAACTGGTAACCACGCTCGGCGCTGCTTAACCTTGGCTGGGGGAAAGCGAGTGCTCTGACCACTGAGCTATCCCGTTCCAGAAAAAACAACAACTGTAAAATGGAAATGATGTAATGTTGTCTGGATGAAAAGTTAATTTGTTTGTTTTGAACTGTATATGTGTGCCAATCAAACAGATTTTTTTTTAAATTAACCTCAAACCGAAACTTTTTTAAAAAATCAACTCACTCAAACTGTTGATAAGTTCACTTCCCCCCTCCTCCCCAATCGCTCCCCCCTCCTCCTCCTCCTCCTCCCCCTCCTCCCCCTCCTCCGCTTGCAGCCGAAGTCCCAGTTGTTGCGCGAAGTGCTGTACAGCGCTGTGCAGCGCGTGCGACGTGGCCTCCTGCCATTCCAGCAGAACGCTGCGCAGCAGACGCAGTGTCGTCGTGCGCTGGTATGCCCTGTAATGTTTTGAGAGAAGTTTGAATTTAATGTTGGTGGGGGTGAGGTGGGGTGGGTGGGGGGGGGGGTGGTGGAGGAATGAGTGTGGTGTGGTGGTGTGTGGTGTCAGTGGGGTGGTGTGTGTGTGTGTGTGTCAGTGGTGTTGTGTGTGGCGTGTGTTGCGTGTGTGTGTCTGCTGTTGTGTGTTATCCGCGTGTGTGTTGTGTGTGTGTGTGTGTGTGTGTGTGTGTGTGTGTGTGTGTGTGTGTGTGTGTGTGTGTGTGTTGCCTGTCTGTGTGTCTATCGTGTGTGTGTGTGTGTGTGTGTGTGTGTTGTGTGTGTGTGTGTGTGTGTGTGTGTGTGTGTGTGTGTGTGTGTGTGTGTGTGTGTGTGTGCCTGTCTGTGTGTCTATCTGTGTGTGTGTGTTGTGTCTTGTGTGGTGTGTGTTGTGTGTGGTGTGTGTGTGTGTCATCGTGGTGTGTGTGTCTGTGTGTGTGTGTGTGTCTGCCTGTCTGTGTCTGTGCTGTGTGTCTGTGTGTTGTGTGTGTCTGTGTGTCTGTGTGTCTATCTGTGTGTGTCTTGTGTCTGCTGTCTGTGTGTCTGTGTCTGGTGTCGTTGTGCTGTGTGTGTGTGTGTGTGTGTTGCTTCTGTGTGTCTGTGTGTCTATCTGTGTGTGTCTTGTGTCTGCCTGTCTGTGTGTCTGTGTGTCTGCTGTCTGTGTGTCTGTGTGTCTGTGTGTGTGTGTGTGTCTGCCTGTCTGTGTGTCTGTG
>CM054163.1:39809117-39821617 GCA_028751875.1 Rapana venosa
CATACATACATACACGTTAAATCCTGTTCGTTTTTCGTAAGAGTAGGCCATTGTGTGCCGGTGGGAACAGATGACAAAATTTACAAAACCGCATACACACGGGGACTGAATGTAAAAAAGCACATAAGTGCTTATTCCATTATCCTCGATATAAAAGAATAAAATAAATAAATTAAAAAAAGACATACACCCCCTCCTCCCCCGCACGCATACACTACCACCACGATCTCTACCACCACCCACACCACTCATTTTGAGTCAATAGATAATCATAACTTTGAGGGCTACAACCAAACATCTCCATACATAGAGATGTATGGAGATGTATGGTTGTGGCTTTTAGTAGTCATGATGTTTGTTATTGTTGTGTCAAATCAGTCTACACGACTTTTATGACGATGAAAAATCCCGAATCTGAATCTGAATTACCAACCACTACCCTCATACACCCCTATCCCACCCCACCCCACCGACACTCCCCCCCCCCCCCCCCCCCCCGCTATCCCTCCAGCTCCCCCCCCCCTTCCACACACACACACACACACACACTCACACACACTCACACACACACACACACACACCACACACACACACACCTTCGGATGAGACTATAAACCGAGGCCCCGTGTTCGAACGCATGCAGAACATCTTGCGCACACGTTAAATCCTGTTCCGCTTTTCGGAAGAGTAGGCCATTGTGTGCCGGTGGAAACAGATGACAAAATTTACAAAACCGCATGCACACAGGGACTGGATTGTAAAAAAAAAAAGCACATGAGTGCTTATTCCATTATCCTCGATATAAAAGAATAAATAAATAAATAAAACACACACACACACATCTTCAATTATCTAACCTGTTCGGCCAAGTGCTCTTTCCTCTGCCTCAGCTGTGTGTGTGCACGTTTTTGCCAGTGGCGGAAGCTGTATCGCAGAAGATTGGCAGAATGGCACAGTCTGGCCTGCTCCTTGCGATGCAGAATGGCACGCCATTCTTGCAGCAGGCACCGTGCCACTCGCTGCGTCAAACTGCGGTGCGCCAAACGGCTGACGTGTTGACAGTGATACTGTCGCCTGAGAGAGAGGGAAAGAAGATGAAGTGCATGGGTTCGAGTATGAACACACTTGTCTAATAGTTATCGCTTAAAGTGGAAAGATGTTAAATTGAAAAAAACACACACACACATTTTCATATAATCTCTCATCTCATCTGCTCCCATAACCCCCTCCAGGGTCGTAGGGGCACTGCAGTGACGAACGTTGCACCAGTTGGCTCTACTTTCGGCGGTTGTGGGCAAGTGCCTGGGTTGTGGAGAAGCTCTTCCCGGTCCATTCAGTGATGTTGTCTGCCCATTTCTTCGTCGGCCTGCCTCGCCTTCTCTTCCCCTGCACTGTTCCTTGCAGTAAGGTTTTGGACAGCCCGTCTGATCTAGTCACATGCCCATACCATCTGAGCTTCCTTTTCTTGACTGTGGTCAGCAGGTCTTCGTAGTGCTTTAGTTGTTGGGTAATGGTTTGTCGGACTTCTTCGTTGGTGATGTGGTCCGTGTATGAAAGGCCAAAGAGTCTCTGAGGCATCTCATCTCCAAAGCCTGGATCCTTCTCCATAGATCTGCTTTCAATGCCCAGGATTTGCATGCGCACAGGTATGTGGAGATGACCAATGCATGCAGTTAAACATTAAAACTGAATATAAAAAAATATTTAAAAAGGTAAAGGTGTCCCATAACCTACAAGGTCGTAGGGGAGCGAGGCGTCAGAGACCTCGGCTTCTCTAGGGGCCACCATATTGCGGGCGGCGCCCATCTCCTCTCCCTCGCTGCTTTACCTTCTCTGACCCTAAAGAGGGCAGGTACCCATTTACAGCTGGGTGAACTGGGGGAACTGTACTGAAGCCAAGGCGCGCAAACGGTCACCCATCCAAGTGGTAACCACGCTCGACGCTGCTTAACTTGGCTGGGGGAAAGCCGAGTGCTCCGACCACTGAGCTATCCCGTACCCAAACTAAATAGGCGTTAAATTAAAACAAAAAATGTACAATAGCTTTTTTTAACTTATTTATTTTATACCACTTTAAGTCACGAGATTTCTCTGCGTAAAATTCGGGCTGCTCTCCCCAGGGAGAGCGCGTCGCCACAAAAGCAGCGCCACCTTGTTTTTTTTCCTTTTTGGCTACACACCGGTATTAAAAAATCACTCTTTTCCTTCTGTTTTTCTATGTAGCTTTTATATTCATACCGCACGTACTAAGGCATCCACAGAAATAAAAACCACTTTTTGTGAAAGACTAGCCTCTGACTCAAAACTCCTGTGATTTTGAACAAATTTGGTAGGTTTGAAATTTTTTTATTTTTCACCAAACACTGTACCCCCTCAGTCCTTTGTCGTCTGCTAGCTTCCTTACCGCAATATGCATGCGCGGGGTCAACGCTGTAGGAATACAGGCAAACCTCATTTGATGGTTATTTCCAACTTTCTCGTGACTACCTGGTATTGCTCTATGTCCTCAATCCAAAAAACAAGTGCACAGTGCATCATTTCATGCTTTAAAAAATCTGTGAAAATCACCAACAGTTTTTTCCACTCGCACTCTATACAAGATACTACGTGACCCCCAAATTAATACCGGTGTGTAGCCTGGGGGGGGTGTCTGCAACTGCATTTGTTTCCCTATCAGAGTGGCTTTCTTCTAAGAAAAATTTTGCCAGGGACAACTCTCTTGTTGCCGTGGGTTCTTTTACGTGCGCTGAAAATGTTGGTGTAACACACGGGACCTCGGTTTCTCGTCTCATCCGCCCAGACCACCACTCATGATCTAATGGATGGGGGGGAGGGGGGCCCAATACCAATGTGCTTACAAATACCTGGATTCAACCAGTCCACCGTTGGCCGTCGCTCTTTCTCTGTTTCTGGTCCAGCGATCTGGAATGACCTCCCTCTCTCCCTTCGCGAAAAGCCTACTTACAACACTTTTAAATCCAGCCTCAAGACATACCTATTTCAAACCTAAGACCTCCCCCTACAGTTTCATCTCATAATTATCTGTCCTTGCCTTCAGTGGCCTAAATTCTCATCACCCTGCTGAAACATATAACCTGTGTGTGTGTGTATGTGTGTGTGCGTGCGTGCGCGCGTGTGCGCGCGTGTGTTTGTGTGTATTTGAACTTTTTAAACTATTAATCATTGTTGGTTGCATGTGTAGGAGTGGCATGGATACAAGCGCTTTGATTTGTTGTTTTTTTTTACAAGATACAGCGCTATATAAATTCCATTTATTATTATTATTATTATTATTATTATTAATACCTCCATCGAGCAAACGCCCTGGCCAGTTGGTTGTCCTGGAAGAGGCGTTCACGTCTGTGTCTGTCCTGGCGCCTCTTGACGAACTGTAGCCAGGCGTCAAAGCACCTAGCCAGCACAGATGGCAGTGGGACATTATTATAGTTTTAGATATATACACACACAAATGCGCGCGTGCACACAAGCACTCAAACACGCGCGTCCACCTCCCCTCCTCCCCTACCCACCAACCAAACTACCTATACACAACCTTACCCTCACACCCACACTCACACCTTCTCTCCCATCTTCTTCCCCATCCTCCATACACACACACATACATACACAAACACATACATATACATACATATACACAACACATACATACACACATACATACATACACACACATACATACACACACATACATACACACACATACATACACACATATATACATACACACACATACATACACACATATATACATACACACACACATACATACACAGACACGCGCGCACGTAAGCACGCACACAAGCACGCACACACACACACACTCTCCCCATCACCCTTCCCCTCACACATTCCCCCTCCCCAATCCTTTCCCCCACCCACAACCACACCACGTACATAACCCTACCCTCACCCACCACCCCTCACAAACACACCTACACCCACCCACCCACTCATACACAGACATTGACACAGACACACACAACCACACCCTACACACACCAACACACACACACACTCCCACACCCCCCCACACACACCCCAACCCCCACCCACCAACACCCATCCCCTCACACCTATCCACCCCCTCCACCCCCAATCCCACCTCCACCCACCCACCCACTCAACCACACCCCACCCACCCCTACACCACTCCCCCACACACACACACACACCTCCCCACTACCACCCACCCACCCACCCCACACCCTCTCACCCACACATCACCACCCACACACCACCTCCACTCCCCCACCACACCACACCCCACACACCCCATCCACCACACACCCCACCACCCACACCACCCACACACACACCACTCCCACCACCACCACCACCCACACACACACACACCCACCACAATCCCCACACCCACCCCCCACCCCACCCCCCATCCCCCATCACACCCCTCCCCCACACACCCTCCCCCACACACCCACACACACACCTCACCCCAACCCCCCACACCACACCACCACCCGCACACCACCCCCCTCCCCACCCCCCAACCACACACCCCTCCCCCACCACACCACCCACCCCCCATCACCACCCCCTCCCCACCCCCACCCATCCCACACCACCACCTCCACCCACCACCACACCATCCTCCACCACCACCACCCACACACCCATCCCCCACCCCCCTCCCCCCCCATCCCACCACACACCCCATACCCTCCCCACCCCCTCCCCCACCACACCACCCTCCCCCACCACCCACCCATCCCCTCCCCCACCCAACCCACTCCCCACACCCCCCCCCCACACCCCACTCACCCCCACCCCCTACCCCCACCCCCCCCACACCCTACCCCCACCCCCACCCCACACCCTCCCCCCCCACTCCCCCACTCCCCACCCTCCCCCACCCACCCACCCACCCCCCCACCCCCACACACACACACCATCCCCAAGCTCACCAGGTGACCAGCTGTCTCTGTCGGCGCAGCGCCAGAGGCCTGACGGTCAGTGCTCGGTGAGTGGCCAGCCTCCACTCCTGGAAGCGTCGCTGCACAGCGCAGCGAGCCAGCAGCCGTCGCCACGCCAGCACCTCGCCGTTCTCCTCGTCCGCCCGGCTTTTGGCCGCCAGCCACAGGTTAAACATCCCTGGACATCATTTTTATTTTTATTTTCAATAATAATAATAATAATGTATGGAATTAATATAGCGCTGAATCTTATAGTACAGCACCAGGACCAAACTAAGACTATACCAGAGCTGTGTACTTTCCACCCTTTTGTACGGCTCGGAGTGCTGGAGGATGACTGAGAGTGACCTCGACAAACTATCCACATTCCACACGAAGAATCTCAGAAGAATCTTGCGCATCTTCTGGCCTGAAACCATCTCCAACCAAGAACTTTTTGCCCGTTGCAACCAAGAAAGCATGGACACCATCATCATGCATAGGCGATGGCGATGGATAGGGCATATCTGCTGTTGGGAACATGGAAACATCGCCCGAACAGCCCTCCACTGCACACCAGAGGGAAAACGCAAACGAGGACAACCCAAGAACACTTGGCATCGGACTGTCGAAACAGAGCTGAAGACCTTCCAACATACCTGGGGAACCATTCAGAAGCTGGCCCAGGACAGACAGGAGTGGAGAACATTTGTTGCTGCCCTACGTGCCAATAAGGCACAAAGGCATTGATGATGATGATGATGATGATGATGATGATGATGATGATGATGATGATGATGAATCTTATAAAGCAACAAACCCAAACGCTTTAAGTCCTTAGGATGAGACTATAAACCCAGGCCCCGTGTGCGAACGCATGCAGAACATCTTGCGCACACGTTAAATCCTGTTTCCGCTTATCATAAGAGTAGGTCATTGTGTGCCGGTGGAAACAGATGACAAAATTTACAAAAACCGCATACACACGGGGACTGGATGTAAAAAAACACATGAGTGCTTATTCCATTATCCTCGATATAAAAGAATAAATAAATAAAAAATAAATAAGTCCGTCAAATTCGGGCTGCTCTCCCCGGAGACAGTGCGTCGCCGCAAGACAGCGCCACCCTTTTCTTTTTCCTGTCTGCAACTGTATTTGTTTCCCTATCATAGTGGCTTTTTTCTACAGAATTTTGCCAGGGACAACTTTCTTGTTGCCGTGGGCTCTTTTACGAGCGCTAAATAATTATGTGTAACACACGGGGACCTCGGTTTGTCGTCTCATCCGAAAGACTAGCGCCCAGACCACCACTCATGGTCTAATGAATGGGGGAAAAGTTTTGGGTCCAAAAGGGATTCGAACCACCGCACACTTCCGACCCGGACTTTTCGCTTTTTAGGCAGGCGTGTTACCTCTAGACCAACGATGAGGGAATCCCGTTTGGACTCAAAACTTTTCCCCCATCCATTAGACCATGAGTGGTGGTCTTGGCGCTAGTCTTTCGGATGAGACGACAAACCGAGGTTCCCGTGTGTTACACATGATTATTTATATAGATAGATAGATAGATAGATAGATAGGTAGATAGATAGATAGATAGATAGATAGATAGATAGATAGATAGATAGATAGATAGATAGATAGATAGATAGATAGATAGATAGATAGATAGAATTATTAGAGTGGATGACATGACTGGCTAGATTTGGATGTTGTTTTTTGTTGTGGGTTGATTTTTTTAATGTGTTGAAAGTATGTGTGGTGGTTGGACGCAAGAAAGTGGAGGATGGGGGTAGTGGGAGAGAGAGAGAGAGAAAGAGAGAGAGAGAGAGTGTGTGTGTGTATGTGTGAGTGTGTGTGCGTGCGTGCGTGCGTGCGTGCGTGCGTGCGTGCGTGCGTGCGTGCGTGCGTGCGTGCGTGCGTGTGTGTGTGTTTGTGAGTAAGTGAGTGTGTGTGTGGTATGGTGTGGTGTGATATGATGTGGTGTGGTGTGTGTGGTGTGATGTGGTGTGGTGTGGTGTGATGTGGTGTGGTGTGATGTGGTGTGGTGTAGTGCGGTGGGATGTGGTGTGGTGTGGTGTGATGTAGTGTGGTGTGGTGTGGTGTGGTGTGATTAGTGTGGTGTGGTGTGGTGTGATGTAGTGTGGTGTGGTGTGGTGTGGTGTGGTGTGATTAGTGTGGTGTGGTGTGGTGTGATGTAGTGTCGTGTGATGTGGTGTGGTGTGTGGTGTGGTGTTGTATGGTGTGGTGCGGTGTGGTGTAGTTTGATGTGGTGTGATGTGGTGTAGTTTGGTGTGGTGTGGTGGGGTGGGGTGTGATATGGTGTTGTGTGGTGTGGTGTGGTGTGGTGTGATGTGGTGTGGTGTGGCGTGGCGTGGTGTGATGTGCTGTGGTTTATTATATTGTATAGCATTTTTAGTATTGTTTTGTGTTGTATTGCGTTGCATTATATTGTACTGCGTTGTATTAAACTGTACTGCATTGTATTGCATTGTGTTCCATTGCATTGTATTGTATTGTATTGTATTGCTGTTGTATTATATTTTACTGTATTGTATTGCATTGTACTGTACTGCATTGTATTGCATTGTCTTGTATTGCATTAAGCACATGAGAGAAAAAAAAGTCATCTGAGCCCTTTGATTTGTTGCTTTACAAGATTCAGCGCTATATAAATTCCATACATTATTTTTATTATTATTATTATTATTACTATTGAAATGTATTGCATTGTATTGTATTGTATTGTACCGCATTGTATTGTATTGCATTGTATTGCATTGCATTGTATTGAATTGTATTGCTTCACATGGGGTTGCTTTGCACTGAATTGCATTGTATTGTATTGCATTGCATTGCATTGTATTGCACCGCATTGCATTATATTGCACTTCATTGTATTGTATGCCACGGCAGGGACAACTCTCTAGTTGCTGAGGGCTTGTTTACTGAGCTAGCTGCACTTAATACATGCAATACGCTTCATGTACAGAATGGTCATTTAGGCAATCGTGGCTGTCTAAATTCTTCCACACAGTCATGTTCAGATGCCTCAGATGAGGGTCGGGATAACCTGGTGGTTAGAGTGATACGCATTGCGCTCGTGATCTGCTGACCCGGGTTCGAATCTCAAGAGGACTTTTCCTCTGGAGTTAACATCAGTGCAGACTCCACGTCCTTCGGATGAGACTATAAACCGAGGTCCCGTGTGCGAACGAACGCAGAACATCTTGCGCACACGTTAAATCCTGTTCTGCTTTTCGGAAGAGTAGGATGACAAAATTTACAAAACTGCATACACACGGGGACTGGATGTAAAGAAACACATGAGTGCTTATTCCATTATCCTCAAAATTAAAGAATAAAACAAAATTAAATTAAATAAAATGAAATTCACGGACAGTACAGCTACAGTAGAAAACGGTGTGTCACTACTATCAATTATGGCGTATTAGTGCAATTGGAAAGTACCTCTCCACAGACGCAACGTCCAAACTCGTTACGTCTCTCATTCTTTCACTCTTTTTCATTCTTCATTCTTTTGGCTGGTCTGCCAGCATCATCAATCCACTCCCTTCAACATACACAAAACTCTGCAGTTCGACTAGTCCTCAGAAAGAAAAAATCTGAGCACATTTCCCCTCTCTTGCGATCTCTCCACTGGTTGCCTGTGCAACAGAGAGTAAAATATAAGATCAGTACCCTCTGTTACAAATGTCTCCATAAAACAGCACCTTCCTACCTCTGTGGATGTCTTAACCTGTACACTCCTTCTCGTTCTCTCCGCTCTGCTGCAGATACCTTGTCCTTACGAATACCTAGATTCAACCAATCCACTGTTGGCCTTCGCTCTTTCTCTGTTTCTGGTCCATCGACCTGGAATGACCTCCCTCTCTCTCTCCGCCAAAAGCCTACTTATGACACTTTTAAATCCAGTCTCAAGACATATTTACTTCAAACCTAAGATTTTCCTCTCCTGCTTCATCTCATAGCTTTTCCCTGCCTTCAACAGCCAAGATTCCATCGCCCTGCCAGGGTGTATGACCTGTGTGTTGTGTGTGTGTGTGTGTGTATGTGTGTGTGTGTGTGTGTGTGTGTGTGTGTGTGTGTGTGTGTGTGTGTATGTGTGTGTGTGTGTGTGTGTGTGTGTGTGTGTGTGTGTGGTGTGGTGTGGTGTGGTGTGGTGTGGTGTGGTGTGGTGTGGTGTGGTGTGGTGTGTGTGTGTGTGTGTGTGTGTGTGTGTCTGTGTGTGTCTGTGTGTGTGTGTGTGCACATTTCGACTTGGTGGAACTCAACTGTTACTGGTTGTATGATTGTGTAAGAATGAGTTGAGTGCAAGCGCTTTGATTTGTCTCTGCAAGATATAGCGCGATATAAATTCCATTTTTTATTATTATTATCATCATCATCATCATCATCATTATTATTATTATTATTATTATTATTATTATTATTATTATTATCATCATCATCATTATCATTATTATTGTTGTTGTTATCATCATTATCATTATTATTATTATTATTATTACTCACGCCTCAGTAACGCCAGCTGTCTGACGGGCTCTGTGTCTTCCAGCGTGACGTGCAGACGTCGGATGTGACATGTGTGTCGCCAGTGGGCCGTCATTTTCCTGAAATCACAGACAGCTCTTTACAGTCACAGCTAAGGGATGATTTCACCAAAGTGACCCAGCCGAGGAACAAACAAAAAAAAGACATGATCAAAATGGACAAACTGCAGGAAAAGTATATGGAGAAGAAAAAGAGCTTGACGCATAATCTTTGTCGACCTGGAAAAAGCTTTTGATAGAGTACCCAGAAAGGCAATCCAATGGGCCTTGAGGAAACAAGGTGTACCAGAGCACACCATCTCAATGGTTATGACTTTGTTTAAGAACTCCAGATCAAAAGTGAAAAACTATAATTGGGACGTCAGAAAACTTTGAGATAAAAGTAGGAGTGCACCAAGGATCCGCATTGAACTCTCTCCTCTTTATCCTCATGATAAATGAAATATCCAAGGAAGTGGAGAGGCCAGAAGAGATCTGGGAACTGCTGTATGCTGACGACTTAGTACTGGTAGCTGAGAACAGTGATGACGCTACTCAAAGATTTGGTAATTGGAAACAAGCTAAATGTTGACAAGACCAAAGCAATGACAGTTGGAAAAGATCGCAGAACACATAGAGAGCAAGGCAAATACCCGTGTGGTGTCTGCCACAAAGGTGTAGGGAACAATTCGATCAAATGCTCCAAATGTCAATATTGGTGACACAAAAGATGCTCAAAGCTCAAAAGTCTGAAGAAGGAGGACGGAGTATTTGTCTGTCCCAGTTGTATGAATAAGAAGGGTGAAGACAATACCGATGCAGGAAAGGAGGAGCTAGAATTTGCACAAGGGAAGATAGAAGTGGTAGACGAATTCTGCTACCTGGTAGAGATGATAAGCTGCGAAGCAAATCCGAGTTAGCTGTCCGAACCAGGAATGCGAGTGCTTGCAAGAAATGGAAAGAATTGGCAAATCTGCTCGGAAATTTAAAAAAATCTCACTGGAGAGGCGTTGTCTGATATATAAGGCTTGCATTAGACCTGTTCTCCTGTATGGTTCTGAGACGTGGGTTTTCACAAAAACCGTCGAACGTTTGTTGAAGAGCTGTGAAAACCGAATGCTACGCTACATGACAAAGATTATATGGGAAGACAGGATCACGAATGAAGAACTATGGAGAATGTGCAAAGTTGATGATCTGAAGTCTGTAGCTAGTACCAATAGACTGCGCTGGTTTGGGCACGTTCAACGGAAAGCAGAGCACCACATCATAAAAAGAGCAATGAACTTCGTAGTGGATGGAAAGAGACCAAAGGGAAGACCTAGCAAAACCTGGGCTGCCTGTATTGCAGATGATCTTAGAGAAAGGGGCATAAATAAGGAGGAAATTCGAAACAGAGAGAGATGGAGAAGGCTCATCAATGTCAAACCTCCCCTGGGAGAAACATGACAAAAAAGGAAGAAGAAGAAGAAGACCTACCTGACGCAGGACAGGGACCACAGCTGCTGCTTGCGGCGTTCGTCCAGTCGCACGTGCAGCGCGTCTCTCCACAGGCAGAAACAACGGGACAGCACCGTGCGCTGTATCACTGTCACGTGTCGTTGAAGGCTGGCCCTGGAAAAACAGAAAAATAATATATCACTGTTACAAGACCTCCAGGTGCGAGGGGGTAGGGAAGGGGTACGGAGGGGGGGGGGGCGAGGGTTAGGTAATGCCGTCAGCGCCTGGGCTTTATCACAGGTCTTGATTAAACCATTGACGCTGGGGGCAACAGCAAAGTGAGAGGCTGTAGTATGATCAGTGGCTTTCCCACTCATGGAATTCCACTTTACAGCTTAGTCTTTAGTGATCGACTATGACTCTCTGACTAGGAGGCTTGACTCGCACAGTCCTTATGTGCTGCAGCCCTGGGGGCTGGTTGGCCTTTGGAGAACATCTCCAACGCTGACTGTCCTTATGCCCACTTGGCCGAGAGAGTGGGTATGTACTGTGGGCAAGGCATCTCCACTATAATCAAATTTCTGCCCAGTTTCCAAAACAGCAGCTGCCTCCTCTGCTGTTTTGGAGGTCATCGTCGGACACGACGGACAAACATACATACAGGGTGGAAGGTTTGTAGTGTTGTGTGTTGTGTTGTATGGATGAAGACTTTACAGCTGGAGGAATTATCTGTCTATTGTCTTCGTGATCTTTTTTTAATCTTCTTCTTGTTCTTTTCTGTCTTTCTTTTTCTTCTTCTTCTTCTTCTTCTTCTTCTTTTTCTACTTTTCTTTCTTCTTCTTCGCATTCTTCTTCGCATTCTTCTTCTTCGCATCCTCCTCCTCCTCCTCCTCCTTCTCCTTCTTCTTCTTCTTCTTCTTCGCATTCTTCTTCTACTTCTACTTCGCATTCTTCTTCTCTTATTCATTCTTCTTCTTTGTCTTCTCTTCTTCTTCTTCTTCTTCTTCACATCGTCATCATCATTATTACATCATCGCTACATCATCGCACACCACCATTACCAGTACCATCACCATCATCACCACCGTCGCAACCATCACCACCACAATCGCCACCACCATCCCTATAATCACCACACCACATTACCACCACCACAACAATCACCACAATGACCACCACAATGACACCACATTCACCACCACCATCACACAACAATCACCACCACCACGACTTCAATCACCATCACAACCACAACCACCACAACCACAATCACCACCACCCCACCATCACCACAACCACCACCACCAAAACCAACCACCCTCAAACCTTCCCCACACACTCCCACCCACCCACCCCACTCCCCACACCTACCCTCCCACCACCCCACCACCACTCTCCCCTCCAACCCCCCACCCCACCCTCCCTCCCAACACCCCTACCCACCCCACCCTCAACCCCACCCCCACCCCACCCTACCCCTACCACCCCACCCCCCCATCCCCACCACCTCCCCACCTTCACACCCCATCCCCCACATCCCCATCCCCCCCCCCACCCCCCACCCCCTACCCCCCT
>CM054163.1:39834117-39836617 GCA_028751875.1 Rapana venosa
CCAAAAAAGCATATAAGCATTGCCTCTTGTACACACATTAGCAAACATAGATAGATAGGGGACGGGATAGCCTAGTGGTTAGAACATTGCGCTCGCAATCTGACGACTCGGGTTCGATTCCCGTTCAAGGGGATATTTTCCCCTGGAGTTAACATCAGTGCAGACTCCGCTCTCCCCAAAAAGTCCTTCGGATGAGACTATAAACCGAGGCCCCGTGTGCGAACGCACGCAGAATATCTTGCGCACACGTTAAAATCCTGTTCCGCTTTTCATAAGAGTAGGCCATTGTGTGCCGGTGGGGAACAGATGACAATTTACAAAACCGCATACACACGGGGACTGGATGTAAAAAACCACATGTGCTTATTCCATTATCCTCGACATAAAAGAATAAAATAAAATAAAATAAACATACAATTTTTTAACACCAAAAAAGCATATAAACATTGCCTCTTGTACTCAAGTCACATACTGACGCCACGTTATCCTAACAACCAACAAAATCATATTTAAACCATAACAATAATAAAAATAAACCAACATTCAAACAAGCGCACAGATATACATCGATATACACACACACAGACAAAATTAATTCACCCATAAAAAATACACACATTTTCTCCTCGTAGGCATACTCTCTCCATCTTCGGAAAGCTGTCCGTAAGCGCTGCTCTCTTCGGAACTCAAACTGAGCTTGCCACTGAAAAAGAAAAACAGATGACGATGATGTCTTCTTCTTCGTCATCGAACGCTCTGCCAGCAACTATTGGTGTCCGTTATATGAGCGAAAATGCGTCACGCCATACCACACTGGAAGAGGTGAGCCAATTCAAATACTTAGGCTCCATCCTAACAAAAGATGGCACATCAAACAATGAAGTGAAAGCTCGCATTGCAACAGCAACATCTGCTCTAGCCAGACTCGAGAGGATCATCAGAAGCAACAACATCAGCTTCTGCGCCAAATACCACCTTTACAAATCCCCCGTGATATCTATCCTCCTATATGGCTGTGAATCATGGACCCTGTCAGCAGAGCTAGAGAGGAGAATCCAAGCATTCGAGAACAAGTGCCACAGAAGACTCCTCAAAATATCATACAAAGAACCCAAGACCAACAACTATGTGAAAGAAGAAATCAAAAAGCGTGTGGGCCCCCAAGAACCTCTGCTCTCCACCATAAAGAGGAGAAAACTGATGTGGTTTGGTCACACCACAAGACACAACACCTTAGCAAAAACCATCCTGCAGGGAACAGTTGAAGGCAAGAGAAGAAGAGGCCGCCAAAAGAAATCATGGGTTGACAACATCAAAGAATGGACCGCCCAACCCCTGCAACACCTTCTACTAGCCACACAGGATCGTGAAGCATGGGAAAAGATCTCTGTTGCGTCTTCTCTCATGTCCCCGCTACGTCCTCTGAGACATGGGACTGAAGAAGAAGAAGAAGAAGAAGAAGAAGAAGAAGAAAGAAGAAGAAGAAGAAGAAGAAGAAGAAGAAGAAGAAGAAGTGTCACGCTGCCGTTAAGCGCCTGTTAAGCCACACGCTCCTCTGGTCTTGCTAAAACAATCCTACAAGGCACAGTGAGGGGAGGAGGAAGAAGAAGAAGAGGCAGACAAAGGAAGAGATGGGAGGACAACATTCGAGAGTGGACAGACATGGAGCTGAGAGACAGACACCCTGAGGGCGGTTGAGAGACGAGAGGACTGGAGAAAGGTGGTTGACAAAGCTTCGAAGGCGCTCCAAAGGATTCGGAATCTGAGGGATCGGTGACGGTGACGGTGAAGTCAGGCCCAGCGCATTCGACTTCGGCATCAGAGAGAATTATCTTCGGCATAAGAGAGAATTATCATAAGTCTTTCTGGGAAAAAAGGGCAGGAGAGTGGACCAAGAAGGCAAAAAAATAGACAAGGAGGAGGTGACAGGAAGAAAAGGAACAAGGCAGAAACAAAGAGAGGGATAGAAAAGAGGAAATTTCTAGCACAGAATTTCCAGAAGGTGGGGATGCTGTTTATACTGACAGGTCCCCAGGCGTCGCCACGGGGAATTTATTTTATTTTTATTTATTTATTTTATTCTTTTATATCGAGGATAACGGAATAAGCACTTATGTGCTTTTTTACATCCGGTACCCGTGTGTATACGGTTTTGTCAATTGTCATCTGTTCCCACCGGCACACAATGGCCTGCTCTTGCGAAAAGCGTAACAGGATTTTAACAAGTGCGCATGATGTTCTGCCTGCGTTCGCACACGGGGCTTCGGTTTATAGTCTGATCCGAAGGACTTTTGGGGAGAGTGGAGTCTGCACTGATGTGAACTCAGGGAAAAATATCCCCTTGAACGGGAATCGAACCCGGGTCGTCAGATTGCGAGCGCAATGTTGTAACGACGATGATTTGACTTCATGCATGCACGCAGCTTTGAAGGGGGCGGTATAGCCTGGTGGTTAGAGCTATGTGCTTTGTGGTGTGATGGTAGCTGAGGGTCTGGGTTTG
>CM054163.1:39841617-39844117 GCA_028751875.1 Rapana venosa
TTTTTTTTTGGTCGAGGATAATGGAATAAGCACTTATGTGCTTTTTTTTACATCCAGTCCCTGTGTGTATGCGCCCTGTAAATTGTGTCATCTCTTCCCATCGGCACACAATGGCCTACTCTTTCGAAAAGCGGAACATGATTTAACGTGTGCGCAAGATGTTCTGCATGCGTTCGCACACTGGGCCTCGGTTTATAGTCTCATCCGAAGGACTTTTGGGGAGAGTGGAGTCGGAACTGATGTTAACTCCAGAGGAAAAAATCCACTTGAACGGGAATCGAACCCGGGTCGTCAGATTGCGAGCGCAATGTTCTAATCACTAGGATATCCTATGTGTGTGGTGTGTGTGTGTGTGTTGTGTGTGTGTGTGTGTGTGTGTGTGTGTGGGGTGTGTGTGTGTGTGTGTGTGTGTGTGTGGTGTGTGTGGTGTGGTGTGGTGTGGTGTGGTGTGGTGTGGTGTGGTGTGGTGTGGTGTGTGGATGTGTGTGTGTGTGTTTTCTTTCTTTTTTTCTCCGTTTCTTTTTTTCTTTTAGAGTTAGTCTTATTATTATTGGTTATGGTAATAATGTAGTTAGATAATATTGATCAAGTTGTTGTTTTTTTGTTCCTAGATAGATGGCTTGATGAAAAAAGCAAAGCAAATGCATTGGTTATTCAATGTACCATCTGGAAATAGAAATTGTGACTTGACTTGACTTGACGAACGGGTAGAAATTGCAGTCATTGAAAGTTGTACACAGTAAAATACAATACAGTACTGCGTCTATCCGTCTGACTTCTTTATATGTTCATTTCTATCCTCGATCCCTGCTTAATAAACAAATGAAAGCCTGTTTCAACCAATCGTCTAACTAACACCATCTTGGAGTGTATCCACAAACCATATTATAATAAACCCATATATAGTCTTCACAGAATAACGAAATAACAAACCATTACGCAGGTCACAAACCTGATATTGTTTTATAGTGTCTTTCGTAACAACACATCAAACAGTATCACACACGAAATACGGGTCATAAACAGTTCACATGCTATCACCAGTTCATTGAACATGACGCTTGGCTGGCCAGAAATTCCTTTTAACACCTCCTGATTTTTAACGACCTTCTCTCTCTCTCTCTCTCTCTCTCTCTCTCTCTCTATATATATATATATATATATATATATATATAGAGAGAGAGAGAGAGAGAGAGAGAGAGAGAGAGAGAGAGAGATCTTTTTCACTCTTTTATGTTTTTTATTGTTTTATATGGCTGGGTGTAAAAGAAACCAATTGTCATGCATATTCTATCACCTTCTGAAAATAAAATTAATTCAATTCTCTCTCTCTCTCTCTCTCTCTCTCTCTCTCCTCTCTCTCTCTCTCTCTCTCTCTCTCTCCTATCCAGTCTTCTATTTTAGGGTCGTCTGGTATCACTCAAAGTGGAAAGACGTTAAAATTGAAGACTTACTCACACACACACACACACACACACACACAACACACACACACATACACACACACAACACACCAAACACAACACACACACACACACACACACACACACACACACACACACACACACACACACACACACACACACAACACACACAAACAGGAAAGACGTTAAGATTGAAGACTTACACATACACACACACACACACTCACACACACACACACACACACACACACACACACACACACACACACACACAAACAGGAAAGACGTTAAAATTAAAGACTTACACATACACACACACAGAGGAAAGACGTTAAAATTGAAGACTCTCACACACACACACACACACACACACACACACACACACACACACACACACACCACACACAACACAACACACACACACACACAACACACACACACAACACAAAACACACAACACAACACACACACAAACATACACACACACACACACACACACACACACACACACACACACACACACACACACACACACACACACACATCTAGGTTTGATCTTTACAACTTGGGTAGGAAACCTGACACCAGCAGGCACCACTGAACACCCAAAGGACGGACCCAGCAGATGTGTGAGTCCTCCTATACTCCATGGCTGCATGGCCCAATTATGATTTTAACATCCACATGACATGCAATTTTGACAGTGCTGTTCAATCTCGCTTGACCAACACTGCAAGTGTCTGTATCTCTCGGGCTTGGAACATCAAAGAAAGGTGACAGCAAAAACGTGGGGCTTCAAATACTTCATGGCTGCATGGCATAATTATGATTTTAACATTGTGTGATTTTGACAGCGCTGCTCAAAATAAACTGACCAACACTGCAGGTGTCTGTATCTCTCGGGCTTGGAACATCAAAGAAAGGTGAGAGCAAAAACGTGGGGCTTCAAATACTTCATGGCTGCATGGCTTAATTATGATTTTAACATTGACAGGACGTGTGATTTTGACAGCGCTGCTCAAAACGAACTGACCAACACTGCAAGTGTCTGTATCTCTCGGGCTTGGAACATCAAA
>CM054163.1:39849117-39856617 GCA_028751875.1 Rapana venosa
AAATGCACTATATTTTAGAATGAAATTAAATGCATCACAAAATTTTGCAAAAAGGTCAAATATCTATATGGAGATCATATTTCAAACACGCATATCATACTTGAGTGCCCAAATGTAAAACCTCTTTTACCTACATTTTCTGAGCAGTCTCTTGAAAATGTATTTGAAAATTCAAAATTAGCCTTTGCTACTGTTAGATGTTTATTGCACAGTTCACTAGAATATTTTTGTTGTAGTTACATTTATTGTTGTTTCATGTTCACGCTTTGTTGAGTTTAAATTTTGCTGACGTATAAGAATTTTAAAGACAGATTTCTTTTCAGTATTATTACCTTTTTCATGCACAAACAAACCAACACACATGCTGTCTCTTCAGTCTTTTCTCTTTCCAGCCCTCCCACTCCCTTCTTCAACTTGTCACTGTACTTTCCACTTTCCTCGTCTAGTATCACTGAGAGTGAGCAGGCGTTAAATTGAAGACAACAACAACAAACATATAAACACACACACACATATAAACCTACACACACACTACACCACACACACGCACAAACCTACCAACCAAGACACCCACACACACACACAAACACACGCATTCCCATACATACAACACACACTCAGAAAAACCAATCCACCCCCCCTTTTTAAAAAGCCACCCCAGAAGAAATTTTAAAAACCACAAAAAACCCCAAAAAAAAAAAAACCCAACCCAGATAATCCAAAAACACCTACACAAAGACCCCCAAAAAAATAAAACCCAACCACAACGACCCTTAAAAACCATTTCCTTCAACCCCCCAACACTAACTCAACCCAAAAAATTCCATATCTAAAATTAAAATTCACAAACTTTAAAGGTCCATACACATGGAATTTTTCAAACAAAGGGGGTGGGGCCAAAAAGCCTCAAATACTAACAAGACTGTTCCCCTAACTTTCCTAAAACCTTTTCAGTGTATTAACCGTTCATTCAGGAACATTTTAAAGTCTACTAAGGGCTTTTCATGTTCATGATCTTTCAATTTAATTTAACAAATAAAACAAATTTAAAATAATTTCATCACAAAACCACACAACACCACATCACCCTCCACCCTTCCCCTTCATAACGTCACACAACCCTACCACCAGACACTAAAAAAAAAAACAACACACAAACACAATCAACAAAAACCCACATCACAACAGCCCACATAACACACTCAGTCACAAACTACCTTCCATTGACACTCACACAATTTTTTTTCCAAAAACACAGATTTCATACAGTGACAAATTTTAATCACACAAAACATACATTTCCCCTTCTTAACACACACACATACACACACAGTTAGACAACACCGCAACGACGACCCAGATTCGACTATCCTTATCAGCAGATCCTTCTCAACCATTTAACATCACAACACCACTCTCCAAAACATCCATGAACACTCTAACATGCTCCACAAACATCACACAGCACCTAACAAACATACCACAACACCTCTTCAATCACCCAAATTAAAACCCTACCACATCCATAGCCATTCCTACACAGTAACATCTACACAACACATACATCACACGTTACTATGCACCAAAATCACAGCAATTTCTTTACCATTTCACACCGATAATCAACCCCAAAAATAACCCAAACCACTTCCAATCTAACTACCACAAACAAACAAACACTACATCAGCCACTCACTCCCCACCCCCCACCACCACCTCACTAAACCACCCTACACACACACACCACAGTTCAAACACACCAACCATCACACAAACCATTAACACACAACACACACTCCAAAACCACACACACACACACCCCACACCACCACAAACTACCAACCACACACACCCACACACACACACACACACCCATCCATAACAAGCACACACCCACACATACACACACACCCCAACCCACCCACCACCCCCCCCCACCCCCCCACCCCCACCAACACACCACACAAACACACACAAACACACACCACAATCACACACGATCCCTACACAACCACCAACACACAGACCCACCCCCAAACACACACACACACATCACCACCACACCTCACAACCACACCACACACCCACAACACCCAAACCCACCCCTCTCACAACACACCATGGCCACACGAAAACATCACACCCAAACCACACACCAACACACAACACACCCAACTCTAACACCACCAAACCCACAACACACATAACACACAACAAACAAACAACACACACTCCCAAACCCACACCCCCACACACACACACACAACCATCACACACACCACACACCCAAACCCACCCCACAACACCAACACACAACACACACACACACCCCTCACTCCAAACCACCCACCAACACACACACACACACACACACACACACACACACCCACACCCACCACACACACACACACACACAACACACACCCAACCCACCCACCACAACACCACACACAAACACACACACCCAACCCACACCACCACACCCACAAACACCACAACCAACACAACCACCACCCAACACCCACCCCACACACACACACAACACACACACACACAACCCACCCACCCACAACCACACCACACCACACACAACACACAACACACACACACACACACACCCAAACCCACCACCAACCACACACACACACACAACCACACACCCACACAAACCACACACACAACCAACACACACACCTCCAAACCCACCCACCAACACCACACCACACACACCACACCACCCAAACACCCACCCACCACACACCACCACACACACTCCCACACCACACCCAACCCCAACTCACACACAACACAACCACACACACACTACACCCACAACCCACACACACACACACACACACACACACCACACACACCAACCACACCCACACAACACACCCAACACCACCAACACACACACACACACACACACCACACACACACACACCACCACTCACCAAACCAACCACACACAACACACACCACACACCACACACCACCCACACAACCACACACACACACACACACACACCCCAAACCCACCACCAACACACACACCTACACCCACCACACACACCCACAACACCACACACCACATCCCAAACCCACCCACCCAACACACACACAACACACACACCAAACACACACCACACACACATACACACCACCACACCACCCCAACACCAACCACCACACACCACACACCACCAAACACACAACACACACCCCAAACCCACCCCCAACACACACCACAACACCACCACCAACCCCACCAACACACACACACACCACACACACCAACCACACACACCACACACACACACACACACAACCCCACCCACCCACACAACACTCCCAACCCACACCCACAACACACACACACACACACACCCACACACACACCACACCTACACACCACACACTACACACACACACACACACACACCACACACCACCACACCAAACACCCAAACCCACCCCCACCAACCACACCACACACACACACACAATCACCACACACACCCAACCCACCCACCACACACACACACCACACACACCACACACCCAAACACACCCAAACCCACACAACACCCACCCACACTCCCAAACACACCAACACACACACACACCACCACACACACCACCACCAACCCCACACACACACACACACACACACACCCAAACCACTACCAACACACACACACACCCACACACCCACCCACCCAACCCACACCACAACACACCACACACACCCACACACCCACCAACACACCCAACACCACACACCCACCACAACCACACACACAACACACACAACACACACACACACACCACACACACCTCCAACCCCACAACACACACACACACACACACCACCCACCACAACACACACCACCACACACACCCCAACCACACACCAACACCCACACCACACACACACACACACACCCACACAACCCACACACACCCCCCAAACCCACACCACCACACACACCACCACACACCACACACACACACTCCCACACACCCCCAACACACACACCACACACACACCACACACCACACACACCCACACACAAACACACACACCACACACCCACACAACCCACACACACACACACACACACACTACACACACACCACACACCCACACACACACACACCCAAACCCACCACCACCACACACCTACACAACACCCAACCCACCCACCCACACCACACACACACACACAAACACACACCACCACACACACAAACACACAACACACTACACACACACACACACACACTACACACACCCAAACCACCACCCACCAACACACACACACATCACACACCCACCACACACACACACACACACACACACACCACACCACACACTACACACACACACACACACACACACACACACACACACACCACACACACACACACACCACACAACACACCCAAACCCACCACACACACACACACACACTACACACACTACACACACACTACACACACACACAACACACACACCACACACACACACACACACACACCACACACCAACTACACACACACACAACACACACACACACACAACACACAACACTTCTCACCCTGAAACTTCACCAGGCGTCCACAGCTGGAAGCAGCAGACGACCTGAAGGGAACAGCACCGACTGAGGCAGGTCTTCTACAACGGAAGTTGCTGACCACCTCCCTCTCCGCCACCTCCCGCCTCCCACCACCATCCCTCTCCATCGCAGACGACGACGACCACGACGACAACAGCAACGACGACGTCCGGCCGCGGGCGTGACTCTGTCCTTCTGGGTGTGCTGGTGGCCTGGAGGTCCATGTGAGCCAGAAAACTGCTCTCTCCCTTGTCCCTGTCAGAGGCCCCGCCTGTCCAGCTTGACCACCAGACCCTCTGCCCTTTCTGGCGCGGGAGAGCTTGTGCTGGAGAATCACAGCCCCGTCTTCTTCAGTGTCGAGCTGGACAGTTTAGAAACGCTGCCCGTGTCTACCATGCCTGCTCCCAGGCGTTTCCCGAAGGGGACACAGCTTTGGGGTTTGATGCCGGTTTGTCGTTTTTGTGAACGCGGGTCATCGTCGTCAAAGCTTAGTCTGCGACGGATGTGCTGGGTTTCTGAGTGTGGTTCTGAAGGTCGAGGTCCTCGGCGTGGTTCATCAAGCCTGGACGATGTACGCTTCCTGGCTCACCCTGGAGGCCACCTCTTGGTGGAGACGCTGCACGTTGCTGCGTAGAGACTGCAGGGAGGCTCAGAGGCCGCGTCCTTCTCCCCGTTCATTGTGGTGGTGAGGTCTGTGGACGACCTGGATCTCTCTCGTCCGTGAGGCTTCAAGGCGCCTGCTGAGGACAGCGAGGACTTCTTGGCTCCCGGGGCTGCTGCCTGAGCTTTCCTGGCGGCGCTGTTGATGGACTTGGAGGAGCTGGACAAGGAGGACGACGACGTCAGTTTGGAGGAGAGGTGAGGAGCCGAGGACGGTCTCTGAGCTCCTTTGTCTCTCTGGATCTCATTCCCGCTCTTTTCTGAATACGCCTTGGGCTCCCCAAGATCTGTCTTTGAAGATTTTTGGGAGGACGTGGTGTCCTTCTCTCTCCTATCTCTGGCTTGAGGCACGCTTGGAGGTCGTCTGATGATCTTGCGCTGTACTGGCTTGGACTGGTTTGGAGGACCCGTCTGAGGATGTGCAGAAGGCTGTTCCGAAGTAGTGAAGTCTTCCTGCTGGCTGTAACATGTGATGATGTTTGCCGAGATGGACGGCTTTCAGGGGAGCTGGGGAGGACACACTGGCTGCGGCTGTCTGAGAACTGGGTCTGGAGTCTGACCTCCGCCCCCTCAACAAAGACTTCAACTTGTCCACGGTGAAGACGTCGTGATCCTCCCTGACTGCGTCGGACGCTGAACTGTCGTCACTGTCCGCTGAAGACTGGGACATGACCACCAGCTTGGACTTGATGTGGGCAGGCCTGGGCTCGGTTCTGACGTTCCTGGACGACGTTTTGAGAGACTGCAGAGGATCCGTGTCGGCCTCGTGCACGACTTTCACGGAGCCTCGCTTGATGATGATCTTCTTCTTGGTCCTGGGGTGCTGCAGGATCTTTGCCACCTTCGTCGTCCTGAAGGATTTCTTCCACGATGTCCCCGTCATCCACGACCTCTTCAGCGCCGCCTCTCCGCCTGTGGGCCTCTCTGCGCGCCTTCAGTTTCTGATTCTCCTGCTGCAGTTGCCGGGCCGCTTCTTGGAGAAGGAAGGTGTGTGAGGAAGCGTGGTGCGAGGACTCTGACGCCCCCCCGTTCTGCACTGTGGCAGGACTACCGGGGACGGATCGGGGATCGGTCTTCTCTCGCTTCTGGGACAGCAGCTGGCGTCCAGTGTTCGTGCCTGCCGTCTTCCCCAGACACCCGGTAGGTAGAGTTGGCTGCTTTCTCTGAAGACCTGCGCGCGTGATCTGCACTGCGCGGTCGTGGCTTCAGCCTTGGGGTGAGGTTGTCAGAGAGCTGGACGTTGGTCTGCACAAGTCTGGGCGTGCTTGCTGAGGACGAGCAGTCGTGTTCCGGAGGACTGGCGCCCGGGTGACTCTCCCTAGGGGAGTACTGCTTGTAGAATGGCTTCTTTCTCCTTCACCAGCTCCCTGGCTTTGAGGTCGCTGCTGGCAAGCAGCAGGGAAGGCACACTGTAAGAATTCGCTCTGGCAGCATCCACAGAAGTCTTGCGCGAGTTCTCCACGTAGGAGCTCGGGTCTTTGCCGGCGTGTTCCAGTCTCTCTCCGGCACCTCGTGATGGAAGTAATCCAGGGAGGAATGAGGCCTCTTGCCCTCAGCCGGACGGTCTTGCCGGAACGTCACCCGCTTCGGGCTGGACTCTGCCCCCAAGTCCCCGTGCGTCTCCTGCCACGCCTGCTCCAGGGCCAGGCTCATCTGCTTGAGGTCCCGGGACAGGAGGTCACTGTAGCTCTGCGCGGAGCGAGGCCTTGGCCGACCGTGGCTGTGGTCGTCCGGGAAGAGGTCTGGATCCACCGTGTCGTCCGCAAACTCCACCACGTTCTCCTTGTTGGCCCGCGCTCGGATCAGCTTGTGGGCCAGCTCCTCTCGCTCCAGGCTGTTCACGGAGAACTGGATCTGCTGCCCGGCATTCTTGGCCTCCATGACGCTGTGCTGCCGCCGCACCATGATCCTGCCCGGGGCTTTCTCACCCTCCTCTCTGGCGTGGCGACGACCCTTGGAGGACGCGATCAGCTCCCTCAGCGCCTTCAGCTTGTCCGTGAAGTCCAGCTCAGGTGACGCGGCCTCTGCATGATCCAGCGACCCTGACCTTGAGGGCGGCTTTCCGTTCACGGAGCCAGGTCTGGGATGGGTCAGCGGCTCTGTGAAGAGTCCTCCAGCGGAGTGAGGTCGTCTTCGGGACTTCCAGGGCGGGTCCCCCATGGTGAGTTTGGGGAGCAGGTGCTCATGTGCTTTAAGAAGAGGGGCTGTCGTTCAGAGGTTT
>CM054163.1:39869117-39874117 GCA_028751875.1 Rapana venosa
AGCAGAATAAGATGTGGATCTAAGCTGACAGACATAATATACTGCACCACGGGGGTCAAACAGGGTGATGTATGTAGCCCTCTTTTGTTTTCAGTTTTCATTAATGAGTTAGCCATAGAAGTCATTAATAAGGGTAAACATAGTGCCACTTTCCCCCAAGATTTCACAGAATTGTTTATTCTTCTGCTTGCTGTTGATGTCATCCTGCTATCTGAAACTGTTGTAGGCTTACAACAGCAGTTGAATAGCTCAAGCAGTGCTGCAACAGCACTTGATCTTAAGGTTAATCTGAATAAGAGTAATATTGCTGTATTCAGAAAAGGTAGTTATTTAGCTGCTCACGAAAAATGGCTATACAATGGAAAAGTCATGCCTGTGATTAATGTATATAAATATCTAGGAATCTATTTTTAATACAAAGCTTAGTTTCACAAATGCATGTAAAGATCTGGCAAGTCGAGGTAAAAGAAGCTTGTTAACTGTTTTGAAAAAATTACGATTATTGAATAATAATGCTTTTGATTTGTTCATTACGATATTTGATGCTCAAATACAACCCAGTGTGTTATATGGCGCGGAAATTTGGGGATCAGTACACCTCTTTGCTTTAAAGCAGTTTTTAGGCTTAAATAGACGTACACCTAATGATCTTGTTTAGAGTGAAACCAATAGATATGCTCTCTCTATTAATGCTGCTGTAAGATGCATTAGATATTGGATTAAGATTATGCGAGTGCAGGTTACCTTTTAAGTCTTACAAGATGCTTTATGATCTAGATGTCAAGGAGAAAAACACCTGGGCTTCACAAATACGTACCTGTTTATGTGAACCTGGCTTTGGGTTTGTTTGGCTCAATCAAGATGTCGGAAATTGCAGAGAGTTTATCAACGTTTTCAGGCAAAGATTGATTGACTGCCGTTGGCAGCAGTGGAGTGGTCATATACAAAGCAGTCAAAGATTTCAAATGTATAGACAATGTATAAGTTCACACGATGTCAAACCTTATCTAAAGCTTGATATGGACATACATTTGAAAAGAATTATGTCTAAGTTTAGACATGGTGTATCAAAAATAAATGTTCATAAATTTAGATATATAGAACATGATGATGATGACCGCAGATTACATAATGTAAGCAATCAGTAGAAGATGAAGTTCATTTTGTGCTGTGCTGTCCAGCATTAGAAGATGTTAGAATTACATTCCGGTAAAGTATAGTAGACAGCCTAATTTATTTAGATTCTGTTTACTCATGGCATCTAGTCACCCTGAGATTGTGCGCAGCCTTGCTTTATATTTGTGTAAAGCCTTTAGAATAAGAGATATCTTGGTTTCTTAGGTCATATTTTTGTAAATGATTTTTATTGTGGTGGTTGTGGTTAAACAATAACATTTTGTTGGTTTTTTTGTGCTTACTTATTTTTCTCACGAATATACTAAGCAGTTCGGCAACCCCCCTTCATGTATGGGCCAATGACCTTTTTGTGAATAAATCGTTCGAGTTCGAGTGCGAGTTCTCTCTCTCTCTCTCTCTCTCTCTCTCTCTCTCTCTCTCTCCTCTCTCTCCTCTCTCTCTCTCTCTCTCACACACACACACACACACACACACACACACAACACTCTCTCTCTTACACACATACACACACCCTTCTCTCTCTCTCTCTCTCTCTCTCTCTCTCTCTCTCTCTCTCTCTCTTCTCTCTGTCTCTCTCTCACAACTTTCTCTCTCTTACACACATACACACAGGCCCTCTCTCACTCTCTCTCTCTCTCTCTCTCTCTTCTCTCTCTCTCTCTCTCTCTCTCTCTCTCTCTCTCTCTCTCTCTCGCTCTCTCTCTCTCACTTTCTCTCAAACAACACACACACACACACAACACCACTCTCACTCTTACACACATACACCCCCCTCTCTCTCTCTCTCTCTCTCTCTCTCTCTCTCTCTCTCTCTCTCTCATCTCTCTCTCTCTCTCTCTCTCACTTTCTCTCAAACAAACACCAATCATAACACGAAATCAATCATGTTGAACCAGTCGAACAAAAATTCAGGGGAGAACATTATTCGTTTTTCATCCACACCATCCTTCCTTTTCAATTCACCTAAACACCTCCTCCTCTCCCCCCCCTTCTCTCTCTCTCTCTCTCTCTCTCACACACACACACACACACACACACCACACACACACACACACACACACACACACACACACACCATTTCTAATACTTATATGCCCCGCACTAACAGGGAGAGAAAGTCTGATGGTTAGGTCCCTGTCATATTCACGATCTGATGGCGAATTCTCTGAAGTTGTAGTATGGCTGCCTATGATGGTCCGTTACTTGAACGCAGTCGTACATGCAAGCTTTCCCATCCAGTGTGTGTGTGTGTGTGTGTGTGTGTGTGTGTGTGTGTGTGTGTGTGTGTGTGTGTGTGTGTGTGTGTGTGTGTGTGTGTGTGTGTGTGTGTACAACACAACACACCACATACGCACATCACTCCACACTACACCGCACTATACCACACTACATCACACTACACTACACTACACTACACTACACTTCAATACACTACACTACACTACAATCAAATACACTTCACTATACTACACTACAGTACAATCAAATACACTATACTACACTACATTAATTTCACTTCTCCACACCACACCACACTACACTACACTACACCACACCACACCACACTACATTACACTACACCACACCACACCACACTACACTACACTACACTACACTACACCACACCACACTACACTACACCACACCACACCACACCTGTTTCGCTTTTCGTAAGAGTAGGCCATTGTGTGCCGGTGGGAACAGATGACAGAATTCACAAAACCGCATACACACCGGGACTAGATGTAAAAAAAAGCACATAAGTGCTTATTCCATTATCCTCGAAACAAAAGAATAAAATAAAATAAAATAAAATAAATAAACTACACTACACTACACCACACCGCACTACACTACATTACACTACACCACACCGCACTACACTACACTACCCTACACTACACTACACCACATAAAATGTGGATCGGTGGTCTAGAGGTAACGCCCCTGCCTAGAAAGCGAAAAGTCCGGGTCAGAAGTGTGCGATGGTTCGATCCCTGTTTGGGCCCGAAACTTTCTCCAATCCATTAGACCATGAGTGATAGTCTGGGTGCTAGTCTTCCGGATGAGACGATAAACCAAGGTCGCGTGTGTTACACAAAATTATTTAGCGCACGTAAAAGAACCCACAGCAACAAGAGAGTTGTCCCTGGCAAATTTGTGTTAAAAAAAGCCACTCTGATAAGGAAACAAACACAGTTGCAGACACGAAAAGAGAAAAAAACGGGTGGCGCTGCTCTTGTGGCGACGCGCTCTCCCCAGGGAGAGCAGCCGGAATTTCACGCAGAGAAATTTGCCGTGACTTTAAGTGGTATAAAATAAATTTTAAATATAAATTAAAAAAACACCGCACTACACTACACTACACCACACCACACCACACTACACTACACTACACTACACCACACCACACTACACTACACTACAACTACACCACACTACACTACACCACACCACACTACACTACACTGCACTGCACTCCACTCACTACTCCACTGCACTGCACTGCACTGCACTCCACCACACTACACTACACCACACTACACTACACCACACCACACTACACTACACTACACTGCACTGCACTGCATGCACTGCACTCCACTACACCACACTACACCACACCACACCACACTACACTACACTACAATCAAATACACTCCATTCCACTACACCACACTACACCACACCACACTACACTACACTACACTACACTACACCACACCACACCACACCACACTACACTACACTACACCACACTTCACTACACCACACCCCACCACACCACAATACACTACATTACACTACACTACACTACACCATATACACTACACTACACTACAATCAAATACACTTCACTACACCACAACACAACACCCCACACTACACCACTCTACACTACACTACACTACACTACACACCACTCTACACTACACTACACTACACTACACTACACCACACTACACTACACCACACTACACCACTCTACACTACACTACACTACACTACACTACACCACACTACACTTCACCACACTATATACACTACACATACACTACAATCAAATACACCACACTACACTCACCACACCATACTACACTACACCACACCATAACACCCCACACTACACCACTCTACACTACACTACACTACACTACACCACACTCACTACTACTACACTACACTACACCACATTACACTTCACTACACTACAACCACTCTACACTACACTACAATCAAATACACTACACTACACTACAATCAAATACACTACACTACACTACACTGCACTGCACTGCACTGCACTACACTTCATTGCTTAGCCTTTTTCTGTATACTGCCTACAATATTTAGTAACAGATACCAATTTCACAGCACCCAATCATCAACATCAATGTCCCCTCCCCTCCCCTTCCCATCGTCTAATATCACTTTGAGTGAACAGACGTAAAATCAAAGCAACAACAACAACACACACACGCACACATGCACACACACACGCACGCACACACACACACTTACTTACTTACATACATACATACAAACATACATACATACATGCATACATACATACATCATACATACATACATACATACATACATACATACATACATACATACAACATACATACATACATACATACACAACACATACATACATACATACATACATACATACATACATACATACATACATACATATACATACATACATTACATAAGTACGTACGTATACGTGTACACTCACGCACACACAAACACACACACACACACACACACACACACACATTAATATCCTCTCCACTTCAATTTCCTTCGACAATTATATGCAAATTGTATGTGCTACCATTCTCTCTCTCTCT